>NTHP01000044.1:372487-567191 GCA_003416845.1 Oplegnathus fasciatus | reverse complement strand
AAAAAAAAAAAAAAAAAGATCCATGCACGTGCTTTCAAACAAGAGCTCCTGACACTGAACGCGACATAAACTAAATATTCTTTGAAAAACAGATGGTTAGAATTTAACTTCACCCCCCACCCACTCAATACCAAAATATTTCCTCATGGAGCATTTTGCTTTGCAGTATTGGGAGCAAGGGTGGGGCGGAACAACATATTTTGCATATCACGTGACGCTGTATTAACAAATCAACAATTACCCACCCTTTATTCTTCAGGAGTTGCTAAAAGGCTTGCAAGAAGCGTTTGAGGAAAGCTCCATGGAAATGTGTGAGCGGAATCCTTTAAATCCCGGCTATGTTGGTTCTCTGTTGAATTTTGCGCCCCCTGAGTCGCTGTATTTCTCCAACTTGCGGGGTAATGGAGCCCACATACCCGGGCTGCATCAGATCCCTTACAATAGGAGAGAGGTGTGCACGCTCCCGTGGACTTCCTCAAGTTCGTGCACGTCTGGACCGGCACCACCACCACCACCACCACCGCCACCACCACAGAGCCGCGCCTTTGGAGGCTACTGTCCGCCGTTTCTGTCCAACTCGGTGTCTATAAATTCCGCCTCCTCCAGCGGCCACGTCAAGGCGCATTTGGGGGAGTCGGCTCGATGCTTCCAGAACACGAACCACAAGACAGACGCGTCTGGCAGACAAGATGAGGTTTACGCCGGGGAGCACAGGGCCGCCAGTGATCGCTACTCGGATCTGGACAGCCGGTCTCACGGTTCTGCTGCCCAGCTTGATCCGGATCCAGCAGGTCCACTAAATGTAAACGGCACCAAACAGGAGCAGAATCCCGTCCACCCATCGTCAAGTCACACATGCTCCAGGACCACTTTTGCAGAAGGTTAAGTAACTTATTTTACAGAACTTTTTCTAACAGCATTTCCACTGTTTTATTTAGTTTACAAACCATTATGAACTCTTAAAGGGACTGTAAGTAGATCATCTTGTTATTGTGTCTTATTTTATGTTGATTCTCTTGTGTGATCTTCTGTCACATCATTATAAAAGACTAATCAATTTCCATTGACGAATATTGTTATATAGGAGTTATATGGAGACCTTATAGTTTGTGTGTGACATCATATGAGTTTATGTGACTGTCTGTGACCATTTTATGGTCAGTTAATATCTCCTGTGGCATCATTATTATTTTAATATAGCTTATAGAGGCTACCGTGTCTGGGGTTCACGGTAATATTAGTCCTATTTTCCTATATGTAGGTGTGACTTCTAATATTTACTATAATGTTGCACTGTAAGCAGTGCAATTGGGAGCAGTTAGTTCCCTTCAGTTTATATCACTGTGGCTGAAGTTGGTGTTAATTTAAAAGCGTAAAACTTGTTTCTACCTCTGCTCCCTCCAGGTGCCCCATGGTGCTCGTCACAGACGAAAAGCAGAAAGAAGAGAAAGCCTTACTCGAAGCCACAGCTGGCTGAACTTGAGAATGAATTTATGATGAATGAATTCATCAACAGACAGAAACGAAAGGAGCTGTCGGACAGACTGGACCTGAGCGACCAGCAGGTGAAGATATGGTTTCAGAACCGGAGGATGAAGAAGAAACGACTGATGATGCGCGAGCACGCTTTCTCCGCGTACTGATGACCTTTGGACTTGATCGTGACCAGCAGCGCACAGAATATGCTGTGTTGTAGTATGAATGTTGCAGCACATCACATGCCCTTTCGGTTTGTGGCATGGACTTGTATTTATAAATATGTATAAATGTTTATATTCCTGTCACACAATAGGCTACAATTTTATCCAGCCCCAACAAGTTCAATGATATTAATAGTAATTAAAATAACTGCATTGCAGATTAAATTACAATAGATTCTACACTGTTGGTCATTTCTGATTGTGTGGCTCTCCAAATGCGCAGTAGGCCCTGGTTCCTGCCTGGCCTTATAGCCGCGGATAATGATAAACCTTTAAGCCCAATTGTTCCTCATTCAGCTCAAATGTCAGACCTATTTAAACAGGAATATGGTTCTATATGTTTTTGTGTATTTTGTATGATGGCCTGCGCATGTAGTGTAGGCCTGATGTGGAAGCAAACAGTCAAGTTCATGTTTACGGACGGATAAAACATTGAGAAGAGTCAGTATTGCGAAATATATTATGATTGCATGTCTATTTCCTAATTGCTGTTATTCAATTAAATGCCTGATTTCCCCCCAAATTGATTGTGAATCTGATTAAATGAGAAAAGTTACGTTTCTTTTGTTGTGTGTGGCCGCGTCCACATTCAAAGTCAGTCTGTGCGCCGCATTTAGTGCAAGAAGGTGTTTACTTCAAATGCCTGCAAAGCAAGTGTTTGTGGATATGAAACATTTTGATGGTGTTAGTTCAAGCTACATTATAACTGTTATAACTGCATTAAATAAGCTGGATTTTTGTTGCCAGATCTGGTTTTGTGTTGCCACACAAACGTGAATCTTCTGAAAAATCACAGATCGGATGCAAGAATCACTCTTGCTCTTTAGATCCAGTCTTTCCAAATACATAATTAATGAAAGAATATTTGACTTCGGAATGAACTAATTTATGAATCATTCCAGAAAGC
Organism: Oplegnathus fasciatus; assembly: GCA_003416845.1. Taxonomy (NCBI): domain Eukaryota; kingdom Metazoa; phylum Chordata; class Actinopteri; order Centrarchiformes; family Oplegnathidae; genus Oplegnathus; species Oplegnathus fasciatus. The sequence continues at coordinate 564,584 of NTHP01000044.1, read as the reverse complement.
ATGTTGTTGGCAAACATAAGAATACGCGGTAGACCAGCCATCTTTTTACGCACGGACAAGAGATTTTGTAAAATGGACGCAGCCTGCAGATGAATACGTTTGTAAATAAAGATCATTTTTAAATTACCTGTAGACAAGTTCTTGTGCATCATGTGAATTATTTTATTATTTTTTATTTTAGGCACAATATTGAAAGGCGAGTTTAACCTGTAAGCTTCAAGGTCAAATACTAGTTTATTCACAATCATTCAGTCAGTCGCTCACTAGCTGCTCAAATATTTTTTCTGTTTGAATATGTAAAAAGTGTCAATAGTCTGCGCCTCCTCCACCATATTTTACTAATTCTAAAATAGAAGTAAAGATTTAAGAATTATTTAGACCTCAATGTTTTTTTTGGCTGACTGCAGCGGTGGAAAGATCAGTGCATGCGAGTGTTGTCTTTGACCGAAGATAAACGGAATACTGCTCACTTTATAAAAGGATCATGTATGTCAGGAAAGTATTCGCTGTGTTTATACACAGACACTTTCCGGGAAACAACTTTTAAAATGAAACGTCCTAGTCTGCATTCATCTCTCTCTGTAGTAACAGTCTGTATCATGCAGCTTCAAAAAAAGAGAATTCAAATATTCTCACAGCCAGCAGAACAAAATCACAGACTACTTTAGTATATAATATTTTGGCAATAATCATCCACCTTTTACTTTTAGTTGTAAATTCAGTAGAAAATACTTCAAAATAGTACTTTGGCTGGGTTTTCTCATCACAAATATTTAGTTAAATTGTGCATTTTCTTCTGTGTTAGTCACATGTTCGTTTGTGTGTCTACTATTTAGCTTTCCTACTCGGCGCAGACGCGTAATTCCTGCTCACAGTAAATATACAACACAGCAGCAGCTCACACCCACAGGCCAAAACCTCCACATGTCAGAGGGAGGTTACTGTGGCTGTGACCAAATGGGTTCTGCTGTAATATGTGTATCCTTTAATTTCTCTGATATTTTATGCACTTTATTCGCCAATACCAGGTTCCTCTGTGCGTATTGGAGGTGATTTTGCTGGTGTAGGCGGCCTATGTGATATGGGAATATCTGGCCGGGTAATAGTTTATATTTACCAAAACACTTAATTGTTGTTTTCACGTTGTGGTTGAGAATTGACAAAGTTTATTCCCACAATGTTACAAGTGGTCCGTCTGGTTCTGAAGGCTCAAGCTGCAATTATCAAAGAATAACCAACAGACCGGTATACACATCAAACATTACACGACAGTGAATCTATTAATGGACCCTCTCATTACATCATCATCACGTCACCATCACCGCATCACTGCAACGTGTTTCTGTGCAGAACAAAACGCTGCAGTCATATTGAAGGTTCATGAAAGTCAGAGTAACCTTTCAAACCCTGTGGTTTGTAATGAAACGTGGAGAGATGGTTCCTCCATCAGTGGTTGTCACAGATCTCAGTGTTTCCCATGGGCTTTTATTTTGTAGAGCTGCTCAGTGTGTCCTCTTTATTGGCGCAGTCTTGCTTTATTTTCAATATATTATTTTGCACACACTAATACACTCATATGCCGCGGGCCTGTTGTGTTCCAGCTCGAGGTTTGTCTGTTTCTTCTCAGTTAAAAATCCTCCCCACGCAACATGTTTCACCTACTATTAGTTTTTATTGCTCAGACTATTTTGAACAACTGCACTGAGTTTTCTATGCGTCTGGAACGCGACGTTTTCCTTCAGTATTTGTTATTTTATTGCTTTACTGCCAAACGCAGCCAGACAGCACCATATAGCTCAGGCTCCTTCAGATAGAGGGGGCGCCAAAACAAAGTTAAGGTCAAGTTAGTAGGCTGTGAATTGCTACTTCCCACAATATTATCATATAAAAAGTGGTTCCCCTAAATGTCTGTTTCTCTAAACATTATGAACAATTCTGAAGTGACTTCTCATATATATATTTGGTAAAATTGTAGTGGCAAAGTTAATATTACGCACAACAAAACAGGCTCAGCAACACGACAGTTTAAGTTAGATTTAAATCTGGTCCCTCAAACGCCTGCAGTGTGATTTGAAATGTGAACTGTTGAAGTGAAAATGTGAGTAATGTGTTTTTGCTGCAAAGCAAAAATATGAATGTCACAGTTAACGCTCAGGACATTAAACACTACATAATATTTTAGTGCAAAAGTGCGCAACAGATCGAGGAATAATACATAAATAAATAGAAATAAATAATAATAAATAAAATTCTAAATAAATGAAGTAAAGAATGCAAATTTCAAACTGCTTCACAACAGACGGATAAAAGGAGACAATAAAAGCCACAACCTAAAAGAAACAATTGACAAGCAACAGGTCGCCTTAACTTTGATTATTTTTGTCTGTTTGAGAACTTAGTCATTTAGTCTCACACGATCATTCTTTAAGTCTGCAATACTGTTGATTGTTGTTGGTGATGAGTGAAGACGTGTTTTTTTGCACTCTTTAGGCCGTGCGTCGGATTAATTAATTTAAGAAATGTCCAATTTTCACCCTAATTTTTGTAAATAAACACAGATTTTGTGTTTTGCATGCTGTTAGCTTGCCTGGAGGGGTTTTTAAAGTGAAGTGTGGTAAAGCTTGAAAAGAGAGAACTCGACCACAGAGCCGATTTTACCCCCAATAACAATAAACCCAGTCGCCTTTAAGCTACTTCCACATTGCGTGTGACCTTCAGGCTTAAAGCAATGAAGAATCTTTGTCCTCTCACTACAATACCGGCCTTACAGCTGCTTTTCTACTGGAGGTGCGCAGTTTGCATGATGTTGTGTTCAAAGTCCAGTTTCAGGCCTGCAAAAAAAACTATGATGTGCTTTAAATATTTTTCTTCCCTTTTCTACTTTCTTACAAGTAATAAACATAAAAAATCATACTCACAGAGGCAAACAAACAATATTGATCGAGGCTTGGTGGCATGTGGTATCCATTCACCAGTGTTTTAACTCCGTTTTCCCCACCGAGAAGAGGGCCCAGACTCTGCAGGCATGGCGCTGCCTTCGTGCAATAAACTGATTTGGGTGCAGAGGCTGGCTGGTGAATGCTTGGTGGACATCACTTAGACCACAGACGGTCAAAGCCAGTTGTTTTGGACTTGGCCATGCTGAATGTGCTCAGTGATTCATGCTTGAAATTGACTTAGCTTGTGTTTTTTTGTTGCATCCAAAATCAACTTTTCTGCATTTGCAATAGCGCATCGTGGGCTGTTTTATTTGGCTGTTTCCACAAGCGTTCATCTGCGTTTATTATCAAGGCGCAACAAATGAAAAACCAAGCAGCAACTAATGTTTTAACATTTAATACGAAGGCACGCAAGGGCTAGTGTGCATGCTTTGCAGTAGAATTTATGTAAGAATTTGTTATAGCACTGTAGTTTTGTGTTTTTTTGTTATTTCTTTTGTGACGCCTGAGCTTTTTTTGCAGCACGCTGCAGGCCAAGAGGATTGCATCTGATAATGAAGTCGAATATTTCCCTGCTGCGTTTGTTTGTGCGTATTTAAATGTCCTCCAACCATCATGCTGCACAGTGATTACACGCAATGAACCCTCAAATTTATTTGCGTAAAAACTGACTTAATGAGCCGCTTGTGAATCGCATTGAAGTCTGCAGGCTTCTGGTTTAACTGTGCAGCGCAAAGGCGCAGGCACGGTGGCCTTGGTGCCATTCTGCTCGAGCTTTGCATTAAATGCGGAGGTCAACTTCAGTGTTTCCAACCTAACTGTTGCTACAAACACGCGATGCCCGCTGCAAAGTGCGCAAATTTATTGACTAATTTGCTTGTGCTGTTGTCATTACGTGATGAAGATGATGTTTCTGTAAAGCTTTCAATTAAATATTCCAGCGGTGGTCCACAAATGTCTTTTTTTCCTTGAGCTATAGGGCAAGAAGGCTGGAGAGGAGTTTCCTCTGCAGCCAGGGAGCCAATGAAGTCTCTCGCATGCGCTCACATGAGTTTCTCCGGACAGTTTTTAATGACTGATATTGATGTATGGTAATTTCTTGGCTGGATCACATGACACAATTACCTCAAGAATCGATCAAGATGTATTGCAGGTCTGCCTACGTTTCCGATTTTTTCTCCCTGGCGGGGTCTCTCCACGCGCCTGTGGTGCTATAGATGGACAAAGTTTAACGCAGTCAAGCTGCCAATTCTTTTCCTCTGTTGCAAAGAGGAAAAGGGAAGAAGAGATATGACGGAGTACGATGATCGCAGCTGTGCGTCAAATATGTATTTACCGAGCTGCACTTATTACGTTTCGACGCCCGATTTTACATCAGTCTCCTCCTTTTTACCGCAGACTACTTCGTGTCAGATTAATTTCCCCTATTCTCCCAACATAGCTCAAGTCCAACCTGTTCGAGAAGTCGCTTTCAGGGATTATGGACTGGACCATCCCAGCAAATGGCACTACAGGGGCAATTACGCGTCTTACTACTCAACGGACGAGATAATGCACCGGGACTTGATCCAGTCCTCCAGCAGCAGGGCGGATGTGCTATTCAAAAACGAGTCCTTGTACGGCCACCACGGGGGGACGAGCTCGCCGTGCAATTTCTTCACCGGCGTCGGCCGAAATGGGGTTCTCCCCCAGGGCTTCGACCAGTTTTTGGACACTCCTAACTCGGACAAGCCCAACGCGGAGCTCCCCAAACAAAAGCCGGACTCTGCTGCTCCCGGAGATGCTGCGAGCAACAATCAGGCTTTAACCAAACTAGATCAGCACAAAGCTGAGCCGAGCGGCAGCGGCGACGAGGACTCGTCCTCCAACTGCGGCGACAAGAACAACCAACAGAGTAAGTCAGTATTTTCCTCTTTGTCTTTGGATATAAGGTGTGCACTTTAAACAATAGAGGGTCTGGACTGCGCTGTGTCCAACCGCCGTGGCCGTCCAGGGTTATGTGCCTCTTTATAAGCATGCAAAAGCTTTTATATCCCAATAAGATTTACTTTACGGTTGTAAAGGTATTTACAATGGGAAACAGTTAAGTAACCGTGCTTTAAAGGTTGACTTGTGTCTAATAACAATACAGTGTTGCTGGGATTGATTTGTTTTGATAGGGAATTCAAGAAAGTTTATTAAAGTTTATTTTATAGGCTTATAGGCAGTGTTGTGCAGGTATAAGAACACTTTCAGGGGATGTAGCATATAATGTGATAGTCTACCTCCACACACCAACTTATGCTTAAAAAACAGTTCATTTTAATGCAGATTCTTCTGTTGTCTCTCATAGTGTGTGTGTGTGTGTGTGTGTGTGTGTGGCAGAGAGGGCCCTTTGTGCAGAAATAAATAAATAAATGTATTTGTCAACCTGTTAACTGTACTATAATCATCATTTTATGACTTTATCTTCAATTTTTTTTAAACATATTTTTTTTCTCCACGTTTTCTTTTCTGGTGCAGGTTCATCCACCAAGTCCAGGAAGAAGAGGTGCCCTTACTCCAAATACCAGATCCGAGAACTTGAACGAGAGTTTTTCTTCAACGTGTACATTAACAAAGAGAAGCGGCTTCAGCTGTCCAGGATGTTAAACCTGTCCGATCGGCAGGTGAAGATCTGGTTTCAGAACAGAAGAATGAAAGAGAAAAAGCTGAACCGCGACCGGCTACAGTATTTCACTGGCAATCCTTTATTCTGATACCTGACACAGTGGCGCACACACACACACACACACACTCGGGGGTAAAATAGGAGCTATATACACACACATGTTTTAAAGACTGGTCTCCTCTGCATATTTGAATCATCCTGTTTAAACAGTTTATTTCACAAAAATCTGGCGTTTGGAAAAAAACACGAGGTGCCACATTTTTGCAAACAATTTCTGCATTTATTTATTTGTGTTCGTATATTTTTCGCTTCACTGGCAACAAATATTTCCGCAAAGCGCGAGCTGTGAAATAATTTATATAAAATATATGTAGGCTTCTTCCTTGTGTAATGTCCATTTATGAGACGCATGTAAATGCACGTTGTGGTGTGAAATAAAACAGACACGACAAATGTTGTATGTTAGTCACGAACCTTGTCACATGAACTTAACCAAGTCAAAAATAACACAAGAAAAGGAGGCATTTTTAAAAAGATTCATCAATGGAGAAATGTGGCGCTCGCAGGCCTGTATGGTCCCGTTATTTCCTTTGCTTTCAAACGCTGGGTTGTTTACTAAACCTTGAACCGTCTAGACAGTACAATAAACCTAGTTGTAAATGTCTAAATAGGGGGCTATTGGACTTTGGTGTCCCAACCCCCAGACCACAAGAGGACTGATTCTCTTTCCTGCCTCAAAGTAGTTTCGCTCCAGGCTACAAATGTTTTGAGAATTCAAGAGATTTCTGCGCATCGCGTCCATATATAGCTCCTTTTCACACCTCTGGGCTCTTGTAATGTTACCAGTGTTAGCTGGGAGACAATGGAGGATATTCTGACCTGGACCGCCGTATGAGAGAATAGGTAATTTTTTCAAGTTTATCTGCTTTTCTTATATTCTCAATAGGCCAAATGTGGTGTTGACGCATCTAAATCTGAGATACATTTGAAATGTTGCGGGAAAAAAGTGCGTTTCCATCTTTAATTAATGCAGGTGAAACGTTTTCCACTATACATGAGCCCCAGGCTGGCTCTGCAAGAAGTGATCTGCCATGCTTTACCTCAGCAGTGTGTATCTCTGTGCTATTTTTGTAACCAAGGGACGGAGTAAATAAATGCATTGATTCCAGACAAACAGTCGCTTTATTGATAATTCATGTGATGCCAATTGGGGATTATTTTCACTTTAGGTCTGTGCAGCAACAATTACACCCCTTGTTTCAGAGTCCTTTATGATAATAAAAAAAAAAAAGGTTGGAGAGGGATTAATGTTTATTTCATTTGTGATGTATCACATCTGCAGTTATTTCCCAAAAAGGCTGTTAGAAAACTGAGGTTTCATTAAGCGTTTAATTGGGTTGTCATCATGTCCTACAGTGAAATTACATTACCAACTGTGGAGGGTGTTTCACTTTGCTTCCCGGTGTATCCACATGAGGGCAGACTTGCAGCTTTGTGCTGAAGTGGAAATGCAGAGTTCAGCCAAATCTAACATCTACCCTGCATGAAAATCCTTCAGTGGAGGAATAATCCGTTCAACACAGCTTTGGTTTACATTTTTATTTTAATTCAAACCGCACCCGCTGGCCTGGATTATCTTGTGTTTTCAACTGAATGTACATTTTTGTTTAAATTCTTTTGAAAATGTCCAAAATCACTTTTTTTTTAAAGTATCAAAGCATTCAGCAGCACAGGCTACAGTTTCTCTGAAGAAAATAAGAGCACAGCTAATCTTAACACACGTTATATTTTTCACTCAGTGCCCAGTTTAACTGATGCAAATCCCGTGTCTTCCAGACGGTAATTACATTTACAAGTCATGTTCAAGTGTCAAACAAAACAAATATAATTCCACTCTGCGTCTTTGTCACGTGAACCTTTAAAATACAGACTTCGGTTTTTACCTGAAGGCCGCACAGTCTCATCATAGGCCACTGAGATCTGCAGACTCCAAACATTATGGCTTTGTGGGGGATTATTGACATAAATATGCTTTACGTTTCCTTTTATTTAATTTCATTTTGCAGCTGTATAACTGTTATTACGTTATCGTTTATCTGCGTCTGGCTATTTGCTTTAAAAAATATAAGTGTGACAGTTACTCCATAAAAGAACAGAAGTATTGTTGTAGTTTCAAGCTTTCGGTTTTGCCTGAAACCACAACAATGTCCTTTTTTCCAGTAACTCCACCTCTGTATGCTTTATTTTTATATGCTTTACCCTTTTAAATATCAGCGGATCTCCTGGTATTTGCTTAAATTATTATTATTATTATTATTATTATTATTATTATTATTATTAACATAACCTGAGGTCCAATTTGTTTGTCCACTTTACGGTACTTGTGTATATTGTGTGAGTGTATGAAGAATATACTCACACATTAAAGATTTTTTTTTTCAGTTCAGTGCGTCACGGAATATGCAAAATAGCTGTTATGTTGTCTTTGAGCAATTGTCATTATTAGAAACACGATTATTAAAACAAAAATGATGTCCGTGTTGTCATGATGTCTCAGTTAAATGTATTTTTTTCTTCTTTTTACAATAACCGAATGTGGTGTAACGAGGAATGTATTTTCTACGCCTATTCCGTCATTAAATTTGGGTTAACAAGCCTGTATTTTGTTGTTTGTGGGTCCTGTGATGCTGAGATGATTTGCATACCACAAATGCTTATTTACAACCAACTGTAAATATCTAAGAGTCTTGAAGACACAGCTTCTCAAACAACTTGTATCATCATTTAAAGCTTGTCGCATAAATACCAAAGACAGAATTATTTTATTATTTTAAGCATTCACTGTGTTTTGTTCATTAGTTTATTTGTAAAGACCTGTAGGATCACTGCAGTTATTGCGGCCTGACTTCAGGTTCAAAGTGTTTTTATTTTTTTCTCTCAGTTCAACAGGCACACAGTGTATCTTGCACACATTTGCCTTCCTTGCAGACAAAAACAATGGAGCCCTGAACAAAATACTGTGTTCACTGCCACCTTTTTATTTTCAACTCTGCATTTGAACATCGGAAAAACGTGTGAGAAAATGCAAATAAAGATATTGTGCTTAATTACCTGTGCCAATAATAAAGGACCATTTTCTATCCGTCTTAAGTGGAATTTATTTAGAAAGTAAAGTCATGGTAAAGCCTTGCAGGACTGTAATGTTGACCTTCATGCACACAGAGCTTCTACTAGTTTATTAATTTAAATCAGTGAATGGTGGATTATAGATCCCTTATTTTAATGCTGACATGTTGCAGAAAATCTAAATGGCCGTTGTCCTTATATCGGATGGTTTGGTGCTGTTTCATTACAAAAAATCAACAGGAAAAATATCCTATGCAAAATAAAACAAGCTTCAAACCCTGATGAAAAACTGGCAGAACAAACATTATATTTACAATTTGTCATCTTTATTCTTTTGTTTTCCATTCTTATTTTAATTCAAGTATATTCAAATATATTCGAGACAATAAAATGTATGCAGATACAGTTAATGTGGGCTTGCAGTCACGTGAATGGTTGAAATGAATGAAAACAAAAACGAGATTAAATTCAGTAGAGGTGGTTACATTCTTTCAAATAGTCTGCAGTTATCGCCTATGCGCCATGTACACACATACACACACACACTCACTCACACACACCCTTTCCTCAGTCACACAAAGAAACACACATCCTCTAAAGCATTTTACACACTGAAAACACTTGATAGAGCTTCAGGTGCTGAGCAGGTCACATCCAAACGAAGCTGAACTATTTTCTTTCTTTATTTTTTTAATAAATGTGATTGTTTCAGTTTTGGTGAACAGCCACTGTCTGAAAAGTCGCGCGACGCCCCTGCTGCCCCTGCTGCCCCTGCACGAGTCTGCAAACCAATTTCAAGTCCGTGTCGTAGGTGTCGCTGTTGACCACGTCTGCATCCGCAGCGCGAGCGCGTGCAGGGGGGGAGAGGAGGCTGCGTCTCAAGGCCATTTTCAAATCTCATTGGTGGGCTTGTCATGTGGTCGGGAGGCATCCTGACTTACACGGAGATTGTTTTTGCTAGATATGTCAGCTTACAAAGGACATCTCTCTCCTCTAAAGAACTTAACCCCCCAAAATGTCCTTCCCCAGTAGCTCTCCTGCGGCAAACACATTTTTAGTGGACTCTTTAATTGGTGCCTGCAGGACGGACAGCTTTTACTCCAGCAGCAACATGTACATGCCGTCCGGCTCAGAAATGGGAACTTACGGAATGCAAACCTGTGGACTCCTGCCGTCTTTCGGCAAGAGAGGGGAGGTCAACCACCAAAATATGGGCATGAATGTCCACTCGTACATACCTCAAATAGATAACTGGACTGATCCGAATAGACCCTGCAGAATAGAGTCGTCCAGTCAAATGTCAAACTGTACATTTTCACAGAGCATAAAGGAAGAGAGTAACTGCTGCATGTACTCCGATAAGAGAGTGCATAAAGTCAGCTCGTCAGAGGTCCCCGCATATTCTAACGTTATTCCTGAGTCCTGTCCAGTCGATGGTCCCGAGGTCCCGGTTCCGGGCTATTTCAGACTGAGCCAAACTTATGCGAACGGGAAACACCAGGAAAACTACTGCCATGAGCCGCCGAGTCCAAACCCAACACTGATGCAACTCAGCCGGGTGACCCCGAAACCGCAGTCCTCCTCGGTGCCTTCCAATTTCGCAGAGGTGGAAAAGAAAAGCGGTGAGGACGTCCCGCAAAACCCCGAGACCTCGCGGACGCCGGTCCCCGCAGAGAGCCCGGATCCCAAGTCCAGCTCCGGGGAGAAAAACTGCTCCATGGAGGCGTCTGTGTCCAGTCCTGAGCTGCTACAGAACGAAGGGAAAGGTGGGTTGGCTACAATGAAAGCTTTTATCTTGTGGCGCTGCGGTGCTGAGAAGGCTCCAGCACCATAAAACCAAGTATAAAACACAAACAACCCTAAAGTCGTAATGTTTAATGAGAGTCTTTCTCAGGTTGCAGTAATAGGCAACAGAGAATGCTTTTACCATGCAGCATGCACACTGTGCGCCTCATTCCTCACATATTTAAATTCAAATAATATGCTGTTTTAAAATATATCTTCACTCACTTCACTGTGTTGCTTTATATTTCAGGCATATTCCACCGTTTTCAGAAGCTACGATTTTAACATGAGCAGCAGTCATGATTGTCACATTTGTGTATAAATGCAAAATGTAATCAGTCCAGAAGCTTCACAAATTGGTGCATTTGCAGCAGGATAGTTTCTCTTTAACTACAGTGTAGCAGCATGACAAAATCACTGTTTGAAATTCAATTTAAAGTTGATGATTTGTACAATTTAATCAAATCTTACATGTTAATACATTTAAGCTTTCATGAAATTAATAGATTTTTTAGATAATGTTCCAGGCTGTATAAAGGTTCCTGGTGTGCGGTTTGATCAGTTGGGGGTTTCATTTAATTTCTATTTTATTAGTGGTGGCATGTACGTGACTAATAACACCCCCTGCATTTTATTTATTCTGGGAAAACATTTATACTGTGTGTGTTATTTCCCAGAGGTGAAATCCAAAGCAGCAGGTGAGACTTTTTGCTCTCGCTGCAGCGCCAAAATACTGAACATGTCTCTGGTTTTGGATCTTTGCAGACTGCAAGAGTGACAGGCCGACGAGCAACTGGTTAACTGCGAAGAGTGGCAGGAAGAAAAGATGTCCCTACACAAAGCACCAGACCTTGGAGTTGGAGAAGGAGTTTCTCTTCAATATGTATCTGACCCGAGAGCGCCGCCTAGAGATCAGCAGGAGCGTCAACCTGACCGACAGGCAGGTCAAGATCTGGTTTCAGAACCGCAGGATGAAACTGAAGAAAATGAGCAGGGAAAACCGCATCCGTGAACTGACCTCAAATCTCACCTTTTCGTGAGCTCGCATGTATCTGTGGTTAGCTGTCTCTTATTTTATTTCCCTCTCACATATTCAGTTTGATGCTTCAGTAGCATTGGACGTTTATCTTCAATTTCAACGAAACTGTGACTATATATATATGCCAATTTTAGTACTTTTGTGTGGCGTCATGTACTTGTTTTATTTTATCACAGGGTAACACTTTAGGTCTTAAATTATTGGAGAAGCATTTGTCTTCCTTCCGCCAGTAGACGTGCGTATTCTGTTGGAAAGAGTTACTCTATTTCAGTCATGAAAGCACATTTAATTGTCGTGTAGTGCAACATTTGTTTTACAGAAAGTGCAAGCCATTTGCTCAAAAGTGAAATGTTTCTATGGGCCTTTTAAAGTGGCGGATGTTAATCTGTGAATTTATTGCATGTTTGTGGCATGTATCTTGCAATAAATTGTCAAATAATCTTGTCTTGTATTTGTTTATGCTATCAAAGCCTCTGGTCCACGATCATCTCAGTTATCAGTAATTGCTAATGTGTCGAAATCCGCGGGATTGTTTGAATTGACGCAGGGACTATTTTCTTAAAGCGGTTATGAGGAGGAGGAAAAAAGCAAGAAAAATAAATGTTCCAAGCGAGCGTTTTTGCACTTTACTGCAAGAAAAGAAACAGTTTTGCAAAAATGCTCCTTACATGTGTTTCTAATTCCACTAAATGTTCAAAATTATCATCTGACGAAGAGCCTACAAGCTTAAAAACTTAAAAAATATTTTGTTTGTGGGCTACCAGCAGTTACAACACATGCGGTTTTTAGTTGTGGGGATACAATACTTTACCTCTTATTACATGCTTTTAAAGATATTCCAGCTCCCTGCAGACAAAGTCAAACCTGCAGACTTTTATCTTTGAAATTAAGCACAAAAAAACCCCAAAACAAACAAAATGTTCCAGTTTCTTCTGCCGTTTACTATCAATCGTTTGTTTCTGTGTGTAGCACGAAGAGTGCAGCAGAGAGGCGGAGAGAGGCGGAGGTCGTGTAATCCAATAAACATGGTGTTGCTTTTATTTTCAGGCCTGTTTGTGACTAAACTAATGGTGTATCAGGACTATCAGTTACGTTCAAGCGCAAATTCACAGGCGAGAATGAGCTCTTCCTTCCTTCCGAGCGACACAGGCCTCAGCAGCCACGTTGCATTTCTTTTCCCAGCACAGAATAACTTCATATTTTAGGATTATCTGTGATTAAAGGACGTGTAACTGTCAGTCTGATCCAGACTGCAGATTTGACCTCAATCTTGACTATTTCCCTTTAAAATGTGCTGCTTTTTTCTGGACTGAAGGTCAACAAACTCTTCAAAACAATCAAAAAAACCCAAAAAAACCCATGAAGTTCATTTCTACTTTTTCTCTAAAAACATCTATTACATTTAAATTACACCTTTCAGACAGCAACACACAGATGGACTTTACTTCTCCAAGTCTTTTTTTTAAATTTTTTTTATTGACGGCATGTATAATCACGCGCACCTCATAAAACATTTATTGATACATAAAGACATTATTGCCCTCCTTTGAATGAATACAATAATTTCTCAACTGCCTTTTCCGGCTTAGCTTTAAAAATTAAACCAACCCAGAAAATATGTTTCCTCACCGAAAATTAACAATGGATCCACCGCATTGTGAACGGAAATGGCGTCTGTTATTTTACAGCATGTTATTACATCTATTTTACGAGGACTCCGTAAGTCTATAAACCATTTTACTAGCAGTGAGGGTATCAGGACGATATTATAAGAGTTTTCTCTAACATTAAGATGCAGGGAATCTGTGTTGGTGGACTGTGTGTGTGGGGAAAAGTGTCTTATTCCTTTTTTTGTATTGTTGCAGCGCCCCGCACATGAGAAACAGAACAAAAAAGCATTTGCGTTAATCTGAGCGGTTATTTTCTCCCTCCAGTCACATCAGATGGGGGCTTTTTATTATTTGTGAAATGAAAAGCTAAATTAAACCTGACGAGAGAAAAAAAGAGAGCAAGGGCAGGATTGATTTACTCGCTGTATTGGTAAATATGACCACGTGATCCATGTAACCAATCCCTGTAGATGCAGGCCAGCAAAAATACTATGATTGTTCATAGAGGGAAGCTTCCCGTAACAGTGCAACCCTTATTATATGAGTAGGAAGAGATCAAAAATGTCTTCCAGTGGCACTCTCAGTAACTGCTATGTGGACGCTATAATGGGGCAGGAGCCGGAGGATGTGTACGGTGCTCGCTTTATTCAGGCTCCACACATGGTGACCCCGAGGCCGTCAGGTGCTGGGGACAACGCAGACTTCTCCTCTTGCAATTTTGCACCAAAGTCCGCCGTTTTCTCGTCGTCTTGGTCCTCGGTTCACCCGCAGGGGATTTATCACCCGTACGTGCACCACCACCACCACCACCAGTCCCATCTCCCCGCCTCGGACGGCAGATATGTAGGCGTCCGCTCGTGGATGGACCCCATCTCCAACCACGTTTCGTTCGCCGGATTCCACTCCGGCAGTCGGCCGTACGGGACAAAGCCAGAGGTCCTGCCACCGAAAGCTACAGAGTGCGACGCGTTGGACGCAGAGGCTCGGCCGCTCGCCGGTGAGTTCGCGTGTGGAGTATCGGAGTGTCCAGAAAAAGCGACCAAAGAGCACAGTGGAAGTGAGCTTTCGAGCCACAGCGAGCCAAAAGAGGAGAAACAACAACAACTTGACCCAAGTAAGTAAACGAAATAGCCGGTCCTGATTTACAACCCTAAGAACTGTATGAGCTGGGTGTGTAAAACTGGAGGTTTTACTAACCTATAAAAGTGTCTCGTACTATACCGCGGCTCGGGAAGGGGAGAAACCCGCCCTGCACGGGTTATTACAGGGGATCCTAAAGTTTTTCATGTCACAGGACACCCAAAATAGATACACATTTCTCCATGTTGATGAAATTTCACCCGAGGTAGACTTTAGGGATCGATAGGCCTGATTTATTTTCTTCTCTTGGTAAGGACCTATCAGTAAAAACAGGAAAACATGTCCTCTACAGAGTCATTTTTGCGCATTGTCTGTCAAATTAAACCATTTTGACTCCCTCCAACCCACACCAGTGTCCTCACAGGTCCCCGAACCCCAGTTTAAGCTCCATTTACTGAATTCATTGAAGTTTAAAAACACCACATGTGTCTTATTTTCTTCACATGTATCTCTCTCCCTCTGCTTTTTTTTTCTTCTTCAGACAACCCTGCAGCAAACTGGATTCACGCACGCTCGACCAGAAAGAAGCGGTGCCCGTACACAAAATATCAGACTTTAGAGCTGGAGAAGGAGTTCCTCTACAACATGTATTTGACAAGAGACCGACGCTATGAAGTCGCCCGCATACTCAGTTTAACCGAGAGACAAGTGAAGATCTGGTTCCAGAACAGGAGGATGAAAATGAAGAAGATGAACAGAGAGAGGAGCAGCAAGGAGCAGCTATGAAACCACTGCTGCCATTTCATGTTTTCACATGTCATGTTTGTTACCAAGGAAGCCATCTGAACAATTACATTTATTTTGGTAGGAGCCTCGGTAGCCGTTTTATTCCTTTTTTAGACCCTTTAGGTTCATGTTGCGTATCAGTGTCAGAATCACATGTGCAGGAATTTGTCTTGGTGGGATGCAAACAGGATCCGTCAAATACTGTTTCAATCTGAAATGTTCTGTTTTTATTTCACGCACACACACACACACACACACACACACACACACACACACACACACACACACACGGGGATGTTTCTCAGATTTGTTGAGAATCCCTCACAGTAGGAAACGTGCCCATGTGTATTGCTTTTATAGCTGTTAAGAATTTGGAGATGTATATAAAACACTTTCACAGCTAAACCACTTCGGCTGCTGTCTGTGTCGGTGCACACACATGGCGATGCTGCATCAGTAAACCCGTTTTCACTTTTACTTTCCAAGACTGTAAAACAGGCGTGCGCTTCGCTTTTTCACAGACCAAAGTGTGTTAAATTATCTATTTTAGCTTAAACATCAATATATATATAAACATTTTTCCTTCATTTACACACAACTTTCTCCTCGTGTTTCCGGCATATTGTTGGGGTTGTTTCATTAATTACATTTTTTTTAAAATCTGAAAATATTCCCTGAGGCCTTGTTTACAGTGAGACACAATGTCTTGCAGCCACACAACAGAAAAATGCAACACAAATTTAACCCAGTAGAATCCGTGTTTGACAGTTGCATTTTCTTATTTGCAGCCAACACATGAATCAGCAGAGATTAAAGGGATTAAAGTGGATATTTAACCCTGAATGAGGTTACACACTGTATGTTAAATTTCACTATTATTTTTTTAAACTGAGGATTTGAAACGTAGAAGAACAAGTAATAAAGTGTTTACGATTGGGAGAGGTGTTGCAGCGCATTTCCAATTTATTGTCCAACTTGTACGAATAATGACTTTAAAGCAGGAAGAAACGCGGTCCAATAAAGCTATAGAAATGGCTAGACGTCTGGCCTAAATGACTTTATGGGCCTGGCCAGTAATTACACTCTCCTTTGAAACCCCTTTTTTCTCGGGCGTTTGCGTCTGTTGCTGACAAACAGAATGTAGACACTTTTCCACAGGGTGTCTGGTCGATGAATTGTTTTAGAGGAAATCACCCCCACCTTAATGGTCACGTTTATTCATCAACTGCACTTCCCACCGATGGGAAAAAAAACTTAACTTTGACTGGTGTCCGCTGCAGTCTTTCCGTCAGATGAATTTATTTAGTATTAAAATGTAAAACCAGGCCATGTGTCCTTATTTTGTCTCATATAGGCTCAATCAGAGGAAACTAAACAAGCTTTTGGTGAAATATACATTGAGATTTTTTTTATTTTTCTTAAACTTGTGCACATAAAGTTAATGATAACATTTTAACGGCACTAGTCAAATCAAATAGAAAAACCCTGAATTCTGCAGAACTAAATACAATCTGTTTACCTCTGCTGGAGCTGCATTTGACAAGGAATGAGAGCGCTAGAGGGCGATATTGTTCTTTTAGTCTCAGTTACAGCAATTCATTTACAGCTGGAACATGTAGGCAACACATGGACTATACCATGAAACATGCACTCATGGATTCATTGATTTCTATGAAAAAACGTGTTTTGTTTTTTTTTAGAAAAAAATGTATATCTTTGAATATCTTTTATAAAACTGGAGGTTTTCGGATGGTGAACTTCTCAGAAGTCCAGAGTTAGTATGAAATAATGATAATAACACAATTTTCCGTCCTGAATCGAAAGCATTGGGGGGAAAAATAGTCTATAATAGCACGCTTTTTTAACAGTTGTAAAATCCCATTTCATGTTTTTTAATCGACTATTCCAGTTGTCTATGCAGATTTTTTTTAAAATCTCGTGATAATTTTCAGACCAAACGTCTCATCAATAATATACATTTGCACAAAAGAGCAGCCAGTTTTAATCGATACAGAAAATGGTTACTGACGCCAGAAACAGCCTCAGTCCATCATCAGTCACAGAAGAAAAACAATAGAAACAATTAGAGCCAACTTTCAGAAATGCATTCCTCAAAATTTCCCCTTCAAAGGCCACATCCTCCTCTAAATTTGATCAAATTGATTTAGTATTTCAAACTTCTTTTGTTGTCCGTCTTGTTATGTCCTTGTAATGAAAATGTGGCTGACTAATATTTGATGCTCAGAAGTGGTTATAAAGCTACAAACATTACAGCGACACACTGTTTTTCCCCCACAATGCCCAGATTCATATTAAAGCAGTGTGGCAACGTGGATGTTTTTGTTTTTAAGTTACTGACAACAACGAGGCGCAGTGACAGTGAGCACAGAGGTGCTGCTGCACTGGGCCATTGGAAGAAAATAATATAGGCCTATGTATTAAATTTTCTCTTTCCAAATGGCCTACTCCATTTAACAAAAAGTCTATAAAATTAAAACAAGCACGGCCCAGATTCCTTATTAAAATTATCATATAAATAAGAATAATTAAAATAGGCTACAATGAAGCTTTCTGTCACCCGAAAACTGAGCAACACAAACACACTTTAGGTCCCTGGGTGGACTAATTTCCACTATCTGATGCAAAACTGACCACCAAGCTTCAGTCCTGAGGCATTTAGTATACATTCGTTGTTGCTAACTTGAAGTTGAAAGCGGATAATATTAATAATGATAAAAGCCGCTTTACTTTACTCCAGTTTGACATATTTGATGAAAACACAGCAGTGTAGGCTGCTTTTCTTAATTTGGTCTGCAGAGGATGAAGAGGAGGCGCCTCCCTCAGAGTCCACTGCTCTGTGTCCTGAGGAGTTAAAGTGAACATTACTTTAGTCATCGCCATTAAAAAGTGATGATTGTCAGTGAGGTTTCCAGTTGTGTAAAGTATCCAAACACTGACAGCCAATGGCAACGCTCAGAGAGCACAAGATGGATGCAAAATATTGAAGCAATCAGAGAAAATGTTGAACTGATTATTTGCGTCTTGACGTAATGGGCTGCATGTGTGATTAAAAACAGCGGCCTGTAGCTAAGTGAACTGGTGACTGTCACGGATGAAAACGTGACCCCCAGAAAGATGTTCAGAAGCAGATCAGCTTCTATATTTAGATATATATGACTTCATGATTACACACAGTTTACACGCGCACAATAACTGGAATAAACATTTTCTTTGATGCTGAGAGAGATGCGACAGGGGGATTTTCACGCAGTCATCCTCGCAGGGCCGTCATGTGCCTCTTTCCTTACAGGCCGTGAGTGGGGTCAGCTATTTCCCTCTTGTCATTAGCTGCAGTCACGTTACACCCGTAGATGCTGCGCTTGTCCACTGTTATTTCTGTGGAGGCCGTAATGCAGGCCGAGATGTTTGGAACACACTCACTGGGCTAATGTCCAGTATGGTGTTGAATAGTTTGTTACCCTCAAAGTAACAGAAAAATACATTCAGTGGACAATATGTCGGCTAACCGGAAGAAGTTCTATTGAAAGCACATGAATGCATTTTTTTCTGCGTTTTTCTTAAAGTATAAAAAAGTGTACATCATCTGTGTGTATAAGAGAGAGAGAGAAAGAGAGAGAGAGAGAGTAAGGGGTTTTGAATTGAGCCTATTCCTGGAAACCTTACTTCAGTTATCCCTTTTGACTGCATTCAATCTACAGTATATAATATTGTGTCTAATCCAGCCCACTAACGCGTCAGTGTGAGATGATTGGTCTTTGAAGTCTCACGGCGTTTCCTTTAAACACGTTTGACGCCTCCATTAGTCTGCGTTTCCTTTTTGTTCTCAACCAAAACCGCAATAACTGTAAACCAGTTGAGGCCTATGACGCAATTTGACGAGCAGGTATTCTATACGTATATGTGTATATTCTAGAATTGTGTGACGTCGCGACATTCTAAAGAACGTGAACGTTCTGACAGTGTGTTTCTATGGGAGAAAAAAGAATGAGGAGCGACACAGAATGTCACGTGAATGCAACAATGTAGCTTAAATGCACGCGGGAGGTGTGGGGCCTGCAGTGGGCCTGGTTCATTAAAGCTGATACAATCATCAGCAGTCTGCTTCGCAATAATGACACAAGTGTGAGGTGTTGGTGCGCGTGTAAACAATGTATTTATCTTATCAGTCATGTTATCTTTACTTTCTTGGCAACAGATTGTTGACACTATGATTCCAAGTTCTGGATCCATGTGGTTGGAAAAAGGAGAATAAAGACACAGCAATGAAATTGTCAGTGCAGCCAACATGGTGTGTATAAAAACAAACAAACAAACAAAAAAACACTAAATGGTTTTTAACCTTCCTCGAGATAAAGCGGCCTCTGCATATTTGGGTTAATTGCCGAAGGATCAGGCCGCGCAGAAAGTCCAATTAGAGCTCTGTGGTGAAAGTAAAGCACGTTATTCGAGCCTATGATGTCACATTACCATAACTTCTACTTTCCTGTTAGGACAACTCTCTTTTTTTATGCGCGTGTCAAATTTCTTATCTTATTTAAATTCGCTCCAGTAACAATGGTGATGTTTTTACTTTGAATAATTTTGAGAAGTCATCAGTCAGCTCAAAACAAGCCTGCGGATATGAAAATATAAACAACAGCTAATTTATTGTGCTGGACTGTTTACTAGGATGTTTGGCTTTATTCATATCTCTGATATGAGAGGAGGCTAATTTGGCCTTAGATTCTTAAACTGGATAAGTTAGAATACTGTGAGAGAGCAAGAAGAAAGAAAAGCCCACCAGACTCATGAATTAATATGCAAACATGCAGACCTGCTACCCTGTCAGACGTGCTGTCCTGGTGGTTGCTACATCTTTATTAGTCCTCTATGTGTCTAACAGTGTTGCAGCTGTGTGTATAGTCTACCACCCTCACCCACGGACCCCATGTCTTTTATATTTTTCTTTTTTTCTCAGTATCAGTCAGGACTTTTGAACTAAAGCAGTGGAAGGTAATGCTGGCAGCGTCTAGTTTCCTTTGTTATGACACTAAGGACATCTGTTTAACTATAAGTGCACAGTTTAACTAAGCCTATTTGATTTGCACGGTTCTTATTATCTGTATCAGTATCCGTATTATTATCTGTAACAGACACCATTTGTTTTCCCTAATCAAAGGAAATGGCCACCGTGAGCACGCTAGATTTGTCTCTGGCTCTCCATCATTCATTTGCTGTGCACTGGGTCCCCACCATATCACATACTGGAGCTAATACCACTGGTCCAGTGCAACGTGGCGACTCTCTTACCACCACTGACCCCAAATAAAAGACGGTAACATCATGTAAGAAGAATGAGCAGACAAATAGTCCTGTATATCTGCACCGAGACTAAAGCGATGTTCATCCGGATTTTGTTTTTCCTCCAATAGAATCACTTTGTCCCAACGGACTACACTGGACTATAGAGTTACAATCATGTCATAGTTGTGTAATGCAACAAATCCTGATCTCTTGCATTACACACACACACACACACACACACACACACACACACACACACGGCTATAAGACAGGAAACCAGAGCCCGAGCCATAGCCTGACTATAAATCGCACAGTGCTGACTCTGGCACGCCACCAGATGAACGAGAATGAAATGAAAGAAATTCCTTTTTGCTGCAGAAATGTTCACATGGACGGGAGCTGCAGTTGCAATATTTAGCCTTTAAATCTCGACGGTCGATGCGTGAAACATTTTTCATGTGCCATCATTTATTTCTCCCAAATTTTTTTTGTCAACATATTTCTGAATAACAGCAGGCCTGTAAGCGCGCGCAGAGAAGGCGATGATATGCATTATGTTCATGCACAGTGGCAACAGACACTCAGAACAATTAAAAACTTATTTTGTCGTCTTGAACAATAACTGAGCCATCAACACGGAGAGAAATTACAATAGTGGACTATTTTTCAATGCGGATACATTTTAATTTCATTTGTTTTCTTTATTTAAACACACGTATTAGTTGCAATTAAGCCTAATAAGCGATCTTGTTTTATCATGAGATATTTTGTTCACAGTTGGTGCATAGGCCTCTAACTGAAAAACAAAAAAATAAAGAAAAACACAGAATTTCGTCCTTTCATTGGTGTAAAAAGCTTCAGTTCGACGCAAAAACCTTCCAGACATTAATTCAGATTAATTCTTATGTTTGTTTGTTTTTTATTATGAAACGTTAAACAGAAATGTGTCGCTTTTCTTTCTGAGCAAAGCAAAAATGCGTCACCATTATTTTGCCATATGTTCAAGAAAAAGGGATCAATTCTATAAACTAAAATGTTCTTTTTTCTTTCTGTACAAAAGAATTTAAAACATTTTAAGGCCACAGTCTTAACTGTTCTTTTGCGCTTTAAGATGCAACATTTTATGGTTGAGTAACAGAAACAAAAAAACCCTCTTGTTTTCCTCCAGAGGACGTGGAGGGGCTTCTGCTATTATGCGCAAAGATGGGGAGAACTGCTGCAGTCGAAATTCCTTTTTGTGAGAGGACAATTTACAACTTGGTAATAGACCTTTTTATGTGCCTCCATCGCCTGTCATTGGATGCCACTGGTCATGTGTGAGAGGCAAACGTCTTCATGGCTCTTTTCCTGATTTCCCAGGCGATTTTTTTCCCACTGCATTCTGCTTCTATGGCGTTCAAACCGATGCGCCACGGTCGGCTTTCTTAAAAAATTGCATTCGTTTCATAAACGTCTGATCGGCTCATTTCTGCTGGCAACTGCGCTGCTCATTCTCCCGGATGACAAGAGGGAGCGTTTCAACTTTCTACATATCTGACCCCTTCATATACACGCAGCAGCAGCAGCAGCAGCGGCTCTCCGCAGCTTTATCAACATGCACTGCATAGGTAAACCTCAAAGAATAATCATGGATTACCTCCCGGCTATAGGTAAGCTTTCTGTATGATCATGGACTTTATTCACGCTCGTGTGTCTGCATGTGAAGTCTGACAGCTTCCTGTTTCATTAGTCATGTAAATTAGCAGCAGGGTTAATGGCTCTCAGGTAATTTGGTGGTTTCACATGTTGCTGGGTGTATTGAAATAAATTGTTTTTTATACTTAACAAGCAGAAAAGGTGGATAATGATGTTTGCATTGATGGAAATGTGCCGTTACTGCTGTTATGCTGCAAGAATCAAACAGATGTGTTTAAAGAAATAATCAACTGGGTTATCAGATTGTTTAATGTCTTTTGGAAATGTTTTCATTGAGGCTCATACCTTCTATTGCAAGATTATTCTGCAGAAATGTAGCTTGTGTTTGGAGTCAGTGACAATTGTGTCTGAGAAGTCTTTGTTGATGCAGATAACTGAGTGCAGTACTTCCCTCATGAATTAAAAGAGAGCTCCACGCACTGAAGCAAACATTTCGTTTTCAGTTTGAAGCAGCTTATTGCAAGTCAACCAACCCTGTTTTTTATTTTCCTCAGCTTATCAGATCCAGCAGGGAACCCAAAGTTAGATCATTTTGCATTTCTTTAGCTACCAGAAAATCTGCTTTGATCTCACGAACCTGATATATTTCCCCATACTGTTCACTTGCTAAAATGCTGCACTATAATCGACACAGAACAAATCTGCTTTGCTGTACTCCACATATGTGAGCCTGGCAGAAGAAGTTCAGTTTTCATAGCTCGTCTTCAGCTGCCTGGAGATGGGGGCCAACTGAACAAAGACAGTATTTCACTGTTGGCTGACAGGCAGCTGCGAAAGTATTTACAGCCTTACTGCAATGCGGCAAAATGGACCCTGGAAGACGGGCACAAGTAGAAGCCTGAGAAAATCAGACAGGATTCACTCTGTGCTGCCTGGTTTGACAATGCACGTATCTTACATAATTCCTGCTTGTGTCTGTTATATCTACTTATGTAGAACAATGTCTGACCGCAGGCCTGCACACATTTGAACAGATAGCAGTTTCCATGAATGGATGTGGTTTCCCCCTTTTCGCCCTTATTCAACCCCCCCAGAGATGCAGTCTAGTCCATTATTAGATTCTTTTGGATTATTGTGACATAGTGAGAGCTTTTGTGCACAAATGTTTCTTCCTATTGAGTTATATGAAGCCTAAAAGGCACAATAGCTATTATTTTTTATAATTTATAATATTTATTTACATTTTTTTTCGTTTTCCAGTTAGATAAAATGATTAATTCATTGATCATTTTCCGTATAACTATCATCATCTTCACAAGCAGCACGTTTATTTCGCTTTATCTGCTTAATGATGAGCAGGCCTAATAACATCTACACTGCAAAACATGCCCATATCCGCGGGGCACTCAGTTTCATATTCAGTGCACATATCCACCTAAATCCCCCAAATCAAGGAAGACAGTTTTGCAAAAAGGCTGAATGATGATTCTTGTGTCAACTGCAGTTTAATTTGTTTCAAGAACTTAATTAAACAAGGCTTGAATCAAGTTGCGTCATTGCTTTAAAAGAATTAAGCAAATGTTAAAATAAGGTAGTTTGCATTTGAAAAGTGCGATTTCTTCTTCCTTCCTGCACATCTGTATCAATAGTTTCATAAAACATGTGATTGGGTGAAATCCCTTGTTTAGTACAGATGGACATTTTTTGCAGTGGAAAAGGGGGAAGTCGTTAAAATGCCAGCAGAAGGCGCTGTTGCCCAACGGTCAGCCTCTCTGCTCCCATTCAGCAGTCTTTTACTAGTAGCTTCCCGAACACGGTGATTGGCTGAGGCACGTGGTCATGTGATCTGGTTCATTTTTGAAAAGTGGTTTTGGAGAATTGTGTGTGAGAAAATGCACCATTTTTCTCTCCTGCTGCTGTAGGAAAGGAATTGAGATCAGCTGCTCTGATTATTTATTGCCGTGTGGGATTTTCATGTGTTGGAGTGCTCTGCAAACCCATAAAATGCATCACAGCAAGAAGGCAAACAGTTGTTTGTTGTCTTTAATTCATCTTATACAGGCAGCACAGAGGATGCTTTTTTAGACCACTTCAGTTAAAGATGATGAACAAACTGTAGCTTCATTGACAGCAACTGTTTTTCATTTTCACAGATTGTTGAGTTAAAATAATGCATGACATCCTCTTCATGATGGTGATGATAAAGGAAATGGTTTGTAAGAAAGCTGATAGAGCTGAAAGTAATATGATTAAATTAATAGGCATGAAACTGCATGCAAGCCATTAAATATAGTACCAACTAACAGCAGGAACGATGTGAGTGCAGCTACTTCTAAAACCCCCAGGAGGCCACACAGGGGCTTTACCCTCAAATTATCTCCAGGGAAATAACTTTTTATGATGACATGCATGTAAAAAGTGACATGCCTCTGATTTGATGCCCCCTTCCATTTATCATACCTGCTCCCACAGTGGCAGCCAACCAAACCTCAACATCATCAGCCCTCTCCAATTTGCACAGGAAAGGAGAGGAGGAGCGAAAACGCTCTGCACTCTGGGATTGGCCCCGGATGAATGAATGACATCAGTCTTATTGTGTCAGGTTCACTGTGGGGAGAAAAATGTATTTGAGCACAAATCAGCGATGCATGTTCGATGTTTCTGTTAACACTTTGGAGGTCAAACATGCTTCAGTAAAATGACAGAATCAGGTTTGTCCAATAAGGAGCGAAAGAAGCTGAAATTCTTGAATTAAATAACTGATCATAAGATTATTAATATGAATTGTCAGAGATTCAGCTGACTTTGTTGTTTGTTCAAGCATTACATTAATAACTTATAAGCCTGATATGCAAATAACTGCAATGCTAATAAAAACTAAAGTATTTTCTGTTTAGTCCCAGTGCAGCTCTGTTCCATTTCTATCATGACAGTTACGACCTCCCTGTAACCTCCCAGCTTCCTCGTTTCTCCGACTTTTCCTCAGTGCACATCAGTGTAATCGCGTTATTGAGTAAGTGCAACTTTGAGGATTATTTATGGACCTGCGCGGTGTTGTGAGTGGCTGTGAGGAAACACGTGACGCCATTAAAGTTTGTTTTATGGCCCGGGACTTGACAAGCCAAAATATAATTCTCATT
This sequence comes from Oplegnathus fasciatus, assembly GCA_003416845.1. NCBI lineage: Eukaryota > Metazoa > Chordata > Actinopteri > Centrarchiformes > Oplegnathidae > Oplegnathus > Oplegnathus fasciatus. Next base: position 539,490 of record NTHP01000044.1, on the reverse strand, counting down.
GTGTATTAGTAAGACCGTCCAGATGGGTTGGAATAGAGCTTCAATTGGCAGGGAGCTGCACCGGGCTGACTTCTCCTTCTGCAATGGACGTGTTTGTTCCACCGTGCGCCATGTGTTGCGGTCTCTGCGGTAAGCTGTGTTTTATCATTATGCTCGTGGTATGGGCGTGTGATGTCACACGCATCGCGCTCAGGCTATACTGTTTCCTGCCTGTACCAGTGCGTGCTCAGGACAAACAGAGAGAGAGTTAGATGATGCGCTGCTGTGGAGGAAACTGTTTAATCTCATTACTGTGCTCGAGCTTGGTTTGTTTTTAAACCTTTTAAGAGTCAATCGATGCTTTTCTGGATGCTGTTATGGAAGTTGTGGGTCTGATTCTCTGCTACATGATTTAGTTTACTTGATAGCTTTGTGCTTGTTGTTTGCTTGGAGGCGGAGAAATCAACCTGTTGTCACCAGACTCGTGTTTTGTTTTGTTTTTTTAGAAGATTCCTGAAGAATTTTTGGTGAAATATCTTAAAAGCTTAATTAAAACAACACAAGTTTATGTGACATCGCGTATATGCAACTGTTACAATTGTCATAATTCACAGTTCGTTTGTGCGACAATATGAGCTTCACTTTTAACCACATTGAAATTTATAAACATAAAAACAGCATTGAGGTTACAACAATATAAATCTGTTGTGGCTGCTGTTTTATTCACTGTAGGCCTGATGCATTTCTCCTGCAGGCCTTTAAATTATTAATGTCGTCAGTCATTGTTAGAAATCCAGTCGAAAATGGTTAAATAACATTTAATGTAAAGTTGACAGGGAATTTAAGCTTTATTTTCTATTATTACAAGTCAAAAAAAGCTCTCTTACTTCGCCCGAGAATTAGATTAAACAGGCCTCGTGCTTTCTGTTGCTCTCAAACGCTCAACTGGAGCTTTTTGATGGTAAAAGCTTGTAATTGTAATGAAAAAAAGAGTCCAGCTGAAGCAGTTAGCCTTTCGTTTAACACAAGCTGCCAGGAAACGCTGACTTTATCATTCTTTTGTTGTGTTTCTCGGCTTTGACCCGTCTGAAGGACTAGCAGGACAGGGTGAAAGGCAGGTCAGGCTGTCTAATATTGAAATGTGAAGTGCAAGAACGAATTTTTACAGATTCTGTTTTTTATCTTTTAACTGTGGTTGAAACGAATATTTAATGTTTTGTGTTGAAGCTTGAATGGAAACCTGCAGAGCAGAGATAAAAGCCTACATCTGCGTTCTGACGAGATCTTTACTTTTCTCATTTGGCTGCTTTATTATGTGATGTATTCTCACTGTTTGAAGGCCGGTATTATAACTTTCAACTTGACAAGCTGAAAATATAACTGTAGCCAAACCTTATATTAAACTACACGACTTAATGCGCCATCCAGTGAATAATCAGCTAGTAAAAATGTTCCTACATGCCTTTTTTTTTTCATTTTAAAGAAGAAAACATGGCCTGTGTTTCTGGCTCAGTGTCACATTTCACCAAAAGAGCCTCTGAACAAATGTTACATAAAATCAAACCTTTAGATTATAATTTAACTCTTTAACTCTGACAGCTAAAAAGCCATAAGAATTAAGAACTGTTTTTATTATCAACTCTCGCACTCAGATTGATGCACATATTTGGATGAGATTATAATATTGATTTTGCCTGCTTGAAAAAAAAAAATCTGGTCATTTAGTTAAAAAAAAACGAGCCAATCTCAATCATCCTCAGCTTTAATTCATCTGTAAGGATGTCTCAGAAGGACTCTCAGTAAAAGCTGCCATGGTGGTTTAGTTAATGGTCGATGAGGAATTGGTAAACTTTTGCACCCTTTGAGCTGTCAGCAGGGCCGAAAATAATTGAACTTTTTGATAAGTTTGTAAATGATTTGGTTTGACCTCAGTGGCCTCCAGCCTCATCTCTCGGGCTGCGGTGATAAGCTCTCTTATATGAGCCAGCGAGGGTCTAACTGTTCTCTGTTGAGGAGTTTATTTGACACATGCTTATCTTTGATTATGAGGTGGCAGCTTGCAAAGTGAACAGTTATTTATATTTAAAGAAGGTGGGTTTTTTTATGTGAACTTGGACTATGATGGAGGGAGGAGGACCTACAGCACAGAAACCTGGGCTGACCTGAGATACTGGCTGATTGTCGTTCAGTGTCTTTGGCAGGAACACCCTGGGCAGAGGTTGCCTGCAGGCCTTACAGTTTTCTTTTTTGAGAAGCAGCGACTGGCATGACTGTTTTGGTTCAAACCAACAACACAAGGCTCATATAAAACCCTAAGCTCGAGGAGATGCTTGCACCAGAGAAATACATTAGAAGGAAATCATCAAAACGAAAGTAAAAGCTGCTTCAATGAGAGAAAAATCAAAGCTGAGCCTGAATAGAGCAAGACACTCTGAAGAAGTCTTATTATAGGCTGTAATAATATCAGACTGTGCCTATTGTTTCCTTATGTAGCCTTAATTCTGTGATGTTTTTATTGGACCTGACTGTGAGATACTTTTTGTAAATTTTGTTTGGCAGAAGTGCTCCACAAATAAAGCGCTGTGGTCATGTTGCTAAGAGTAGGCAGTCTCGCTTGCCGTCGTCTATATATACCCTGTAGAACCGAATTTGTGTGATAAAACCACAGTCACAGATTCGATTCTAGGGGAGTATATGGTCGATGAAAAAACTTCGATTTATTGACTTACTGCCATCTCATTTGCCCGTCTGGCGTCTTGATGTGCCGTCAGGTGCTGCAGTGACAGTGTCGGTTCATGAATGAGAGTAAATCTGACAACACCACATACTTCACAAGAGGAGCTCAGGGCGTGTTGAAACCATATAGGCTCAAAGGAAATCTGATGCAGAATGTTTCACATGAAAATAAACATAATCAAGAAGGGGCTTGTGTTTCTGTTTAGCTCACATGTTGGAATTAAACAGCAGAAATGGATTTGCCAAAAGAGACGAACCCACAGCTGTAGTGTTTTTCCTCCTGTGGGTCGTTTGTGTCTCTACATTATTGATTCCCAGAGGCTGCTGCTGCTGGCCAATAGGCTCCTGAGACAGTTTTTTTTTTCAAAGGGATCGGAGCAGTTGAAGTGATGAGATTCGTGTAACTTTTGGATGACCCCTTCTTGACAAAGACAGTGTCCATCAATTGTCCTCAGTCATTATTCGCTGCTTTTATGCCAAGGGGCTTTTTGTATCTTTTGTTGGTTTCTCTGTTGAACACCATGCCTTCAAGTTAGACTTTAGAACTCATATATTTTTCTATCTGCTTGGATAAAACGTCCTTTGCACAGTCAGCGTGTTCTAAGGTTTATTTTTTAATCATTTTGAATTAGATATTGAAGAGAGGTATTGGAACTGTGTATTTTTCTTATTTTTCCAACATGCCTTTTTATTATCCAAATGCGCACGCAGATGTTTCGTGTCAATATTTGTTTTTTTCCACTGGGGTCTAATTTTGGTGATCTTAACTTAGATGAAATTGCTTTTAGTTGTATGTTTACCCGTTTCTGGACCAGCATCACCTCTATTGGCCGATCTGGTCACATGGTTCGCTAACTTTATTCAGTTGACACCAAGTAGGAGGGCTTTATGGAGGGAGGAAAAAAAGACAACTCGAGAAAAATTAGTATTTTCTACCTTCAGAAATTAATGGCCATGAGTTCGTATATGGTGAACTCTAAGTATGTGGATCCCAAATTTCCTCCCTGCGAGGAATATTCACAAAATAACTATATACCTGAGCAGGGCTCGGACTACTACAGTCCATCGCAGGACACAGACTTTCAGCATCCAGGGATCTACCCACGGTCAAACTACACGGAGCAGCCCTTCAGCTGCAACACTGTGCAGGACTCCACAGTGCAGCCACGGGGTCGTGTGCACGAGAGACCCAGCCACCCGAGCCCTTTTAGCGCACAGACTGAGCAGGGGCCCCCGGTCCAAGTGGCCGGACCCCGGACTTGTGGACAGCAGCAAAACACAAAGAGCCAAAATGGGATACAAGCCAAGCAGCCTGCAGTAGTTTACCCCTGGATGAAGAAAGTCCACGTAACTACTGGTAAGATTTCTTCTTCTTCTTCTTCCTCCCTTATGGACCAACTGAGACCTGTACTTTCGAAATCATTCAGTGTAATATTTATGGGAGTCTTTGAAAGGCCTCGCCAATTACACAAGTCATAAATTTTTATAGCTCAGGAAATAGGCCGCTAGGTGAGCGCCTGAAAGCTCCTGAAAACACATATTGACCGGTTGTAATGGCGCTTAAATCTGCAGCAAATCTGCTTAAATCCAGTTGAAATCATTCACTATTTCCTGGTCTCGCTTCCTTGTGAATTCTCCTAAAGTTTCAGCGCCCCGGGTAGAGAGACTCCTCTTGTTGTATTGTTTTTGCCTGCATGCTGCATTGACCACATTTGCTGACTTTTCTGTGTGTGTGTGTGTCTGTGTGTGTGTTTTGTTTTCTTTCTCCTAGTGAACCCGGATTACACAGGATCGGAGCCCAAACGGTCCAGAACAGCTTACACCCGGCAGCAGGTTTTGGAGCTTGAAAAGGAGTTTCATTTTAACAGGTACCTGACCAGGCGGCGGCGGATTGAGATTGCCCACACTCTTTGTCTCTCCGAAAGGCAGATCAAAATCTGGTTTCAAAACAGGCGGATGAAATGGAAGAAAGATCACAAACTACCCAACACCAAGGGCAGATCAGCACCAGCCTCCAGCCATCTGCAAAGCATCCAGAAGGATAACCAGACTGATATCACATCATTATAAGAGAGGAAGGTGTCACACCTTTAGAAATTAACTGTACATAAAAAAGACAGAGGTTGCATCTGACTTTTGCATGGACTGATGTTGTTTTTAGCCTTTTTTTATTATTTAACAAAAATGACCCCAGCAGTGTTGACTCAAGACTGAGTCAGAAAATCAATCAGTCTTGAGGTTCGAAAAAGTTGAGCCTCTTCCTTGTTTTAATTTCCTCAAAGAGACTCAAAAACATCGAAAGTTTTTTTTAATTTTATTTTTAATTTTTATTTTTTTGGACCTTACTCCACCTGAGGACATTTAATGAGCAACCTCGGCTGATTTCATGGATTTAAACAAAGTGTTTCTGCTCCTCTCACGTGGATCCACGCTGGTTTAAAGATTGAATTGCTTTATTCCGAACAGGGAAGCCCTTCGTTCAAATTACACACACACACACACACACACACACACACGCACACACACACAAAGGTTATTTCAGTTTTCCTCCTATTGAAACTCCACATTAAACGCACAATATATATACTTGAAGCAAACATTATTTGCATAGAGCACGCCTAACACAACCTACTTTCGTAAGTTGCAAAAATCCCGTTGAATCTTTCAGTTACACGTTTCTTTGTGACTCGTATGTTTTAACTTATTTTGTACAATAAAGCTTTGAAATTTTCTTAGTCTAAATATTATTCCAAAAAAAGCAAGACATTCCTGTGTGCATACTATTCTGAGTGCCCTTATAAATCTCTCCTGACATCTTTGTAAACAGTGTACATTTTCAGAGGCTCTCTCGTGCCATTTGAAACTCTTATATGAAAGATCATTTGTTCCTGCATGGTATCAAATTGATATTGGATGTTTCTCATCGGAAATAATCAAATCCAGAATATTTAGGAGTATAATTGTTTATTTTTCTTAATATGATTTTTACGTCTTTATTTATTTGTTTAAAAAAAACGTGTAAATTTTTCGTATAGCACACATCCAATTTTAATTGAAAGTATTCGTTAAACTTTTATTAATCTAAAATATGTTTGAACTCTTGTGCATTATTAGCATGGCTTTATGCAAAGTTTTAGTCTTAGTTAATGTGGGAATCTCATAGTTTTTCATTTACACCGAGGGGGGCTTTCACGTCACGTTTCAAGACAGATATTTCTTGTTTTATACCGTCATTGTCTTCGGACAAAAAAGCCCAGAAGCTCTCCCAGTACGAGGAGGTCTTCTCTCTGAAGTCTTCGCGATGAGAGGCTTGAAAAGGTATTTCAACCGAAGGTCGACAAAGCAGCAGTGGCAGGTTCATCCAGGGGACACATTTCAGCCGCAAGGACTGACCCCAACACCCCTGACCCGCCGGACAAGCAGCATTTTCTCTCCCAGGCGCTACTCGCTTTGGTTTGGAGGATTTTTTTTCCACGCTTAAAAAGCTAAAGCATTCAAAGCCAGAGTCAGTGCGTGAATTCCAGAGTTTTACACGTGTTTTAACAGTATTTATATCAGGCGCAGCCCCCAAAAGGTTCTGATTTGTGCATTTGTCTCCTCATGTCAATATGCAATCTTTTTGGTTTTATTTTTGTACATGCTTTTTACCTTGTATTGTGCATTGAGATGCGAGAAGTATATTGGAAAAAATAAAGATTTCTACTGATTATGCATTTAAATGACTGCAAAGGGCACTTTGTCGCGATTTTTTATTTTCTCCACTCGAAAAATATTTTTCTTTTGAGGAAATGTGTTTTCCCGGCCCCACTGAGGTATTTTATAATTTCTCTGATTGCTCCAAACTTTTTTATTTTCATTTGTTTATGGGTTTATTTGGTGTCATTCGTTTTGCGCCATTTACCCTGCAAAAGGGGCACTTTTGGTGGGAAAATAGTTTTTCTTCAGTGGTAACAAGCATGTGGAGCCATATGGACCTGCAGCCCCCTTTCACAAAACATCCACAAATGCACCAAATGTGCGCTGCCTGGGCAAAGTCAGCCTCTTCTCCTGTCAGGCAGGAAATTTACGAGCATAAATATATTATTGGTCTAACATAAGTGCAGCATATCTTTAAAAACATGTTAAAGAACAAGTTTTTACTCTGGATTGTCTTAATTTTCGCTCATACGCTCTCATCGAAAGGAGCGCATGATTGCGCAAAAACATCCTCATACGCTCGTGGAGCTTTTCAAAGTGATTTTAATCAATGAAAACTGCCTTTTAGGTTCTTATAAGACTTTGACTTGAGTCTTTATCACAAAATATTTGTTACACAAGTCTTCATTATTAAATAGACACAAATATAACACAATATAATATAACACAAATTAAGTTTACTGGGCTGGCGGATTCAAACTGACAAATACAAACTTCTTCAGAGGTGGTGGTCCTGCTCCAAAACCAGATTACGCCACATTCATCAGTAACTGTTTTACCATGTAGGCATAAACACGTGTATATGTATACACACATAATAAACCCCTACATGGATTTGATCATAAACCCCCTCGTGCTTCACGAGTTATGCCTTTATTGAATATGACCCACTGCAGCACTGACCCCCGACCCTCCTCACACACAGAATCAGTTCTGATACAAACAAAAGTGTTCAGAAACAGACATGTGGAAAGACAATCTTCAGTCACTCAGCAGTGTTTTCATCCCCGGTGACCGTTGCCTGGTCCCCACTGAGCGCACGCGGGCGTGCACACGCTTATATGTTTGTGTGTGTGTGTAAAAATACAGGCTTGTGTCATATAGATTCAGGGAGAAGCTGAGACAAAGTGATGCTACCAATCCACCAGCCTGCCATAAATGATCTGCACATAGATGCTGCTGAATGCTGAAGAGAGGATGAGAGGGGGGGTGGGGGGATGAGAGGAGTGGGGGGGGAGGAGGGGGGAGTTTATTGGCACAATTGGACAACTAACCTACCTAACAGACATTACTAGTCTTATAAGGTAACTATGATTGCTTTTTTATGTTTATCATTTTAAATCCCTTTAATATCAACCCTGAGTTGCGTGAACTCTTTGCATTAAAACGTGAACTGAAATGAAATATATCATAACACAGTTCTCCACGGCGATTACCAGGTCAGAGCAGCCTACTACGACGTACAGTGTGTAGCCACACTGACCTACATGTCTGAACAGCAATAAATGGGAGCCAAAGGCAGTGCCATTTTCAATGACACTGCACCCAGTGCAGGAATACAACGTCGTCGCTCTCCATCCGGCCATATTTGATTTCCAGCTGTTTTTCGCAGAAGCCTCTCCGAGCCAGACAACCCCCCTAAGATATATTAAAGTGCGCCGTCTGCATTCAGAGATATAATCCAGAGACTATACCACTCCGCTCTCTATTCTCGACCACGTGATTGTCTAAATAATTAATGCAGCACGTCCCCCTAGAAACACGGCGTCGTCATTAATCGCAAGGACTCTATCAGACTTGAAAACTGAAGAGATCCCCCAAGAAAATAATATCCGATACCCGGCGCAACCGTAGCCCCGCACTTTAGCGACACATCCGAACCGATGGATGCTTGGGTAGGTAAATATTTCAGCATTTTTCATGTTGCCCGAGCTGGTGAATGACGATATCAAATGTCGTGATATTTGATAAATTGCTCCCTTTGATGTGTGCGCTCTGAGCAGAATTGTATCGGCTGTGGTTACTCGCTGTGTGCATGTCTTCTTTCTTGTTAAATATACTGGAAATGGTAGAATATTTGGGGTTTGCTGTTTACGCACATATGTTGAAAGGGATTGATGGGATAAAAGGTAAAAACTAAAGAGCAGTGACATGTATTTATGGATGCTCGCTCTGAATAAATGCTCTTTCGGACACATTCAGCTCAGTGTGGCCGCTCCACAGGGCCCACCGACTCTTTATTTAGAGTCTAATTCACATTTTTACCAATTTAGTCCAAAAACCAAAAAGGAACTAAGTATTTTTTTTTTAAAAAGACCCAGCTTTAAAGTTATAAATTGTTGCGTCTTGTTTGACTTCATTTATAGTCGAAATTTTCAACACAAGATAAATAAGATTATTTATCTTTGCCCTTTGCTTGTGATGAGAGTCTTTTTCTGCTGTTTTTATTGTTAGTGGGGGATGATTTGATTTTGATTTCTAAGAAGTGGTGGAAGTTTGGGCAGGCTGACAGTTCTGCCTCCTTGTAAATCATTCTCGGTAATTCCTGAAAGGGTGCGAGCCTGTTGGGGGGCCGGGCGAAAACTGTAAATCTTTCACTTTTATTACCCTCTGAACATATGCTGCGACGCTTCCAGTCCTGCATCCCTTCTTCTTCTTCTTCACAGCAAAGATAACCCACCGCTGAACCAGCCGACGCTCTCTGCGGCTCCAAATCTTCCTCTTCCAATCCATTCTGGTCTTTTCCAGTATATTTATTTACTGGTTCTTAAACCGTTTTTTTTCCGTCCTGTGGTTGATATTGCAAAGAATACAGGAGAAGGCATGGCTCTCTCACTCTTTGTCTTGTAGCAGTGTGTGAAGACAGACACAACAAACAAAAGATAATAATGTGGTTTATTTGAATACAATCAAGTCCCAGTTGGAAGAAAAACCCCACATGTCGTTTATTTCATCAATCATTTTTAAAATGCACATCCCACATCAGTGCAGTTACAGTGCGTCTAAACCGGATAGAAAGTATAATAGTATTGTTTTGCAATATAATCCAAACATACTTAGCTGTGGTGCGTTTAAGGCCCACTTTACGCGTTTTATTGTGAAATCACAGGCAGTTTCTTTTTAAGAACAAGTGAGGAGGAAAATCTACAAAATGCTTGAAATTTCAAAGCTGTTGTGACATATAAAATGCACAGAAATTCGTTACAATAACGTGCGCAAACACGCTGCACTAAAGATGCTGCGACTACTGCACTCTTAGAGCCCGAGAGCGTGCAAATCTGTATCATTTACAGCTCGACAACAGCATATAATATAATGCTTGTGTTTAAACACTGAAGTGCAGGCGAGCTGCAATGCTCGCAGATGAAAAGAAATAGGCAGTGGGACATTTTCACACAGTTCAGATGAGGAAATAAACGCCACCCTCTATCAAAATGGATTGGTGAGGTAAGGCTTGGTTGAAGAAGAGAACAATCACGTGAACAAATATGCTTGTATCTTAAGGCAGCGCCTTTATTTGTCATCACAAAGCTTCCGAAACACCAAAAAATCCTAATGTTAGCTCCAAATCTGCACAGGCCTATCCGGTTCTGAATTCCTGTATATTTCAGAGGGTGATTGATTGCCAGGGATTTTTTTTTCTGGAATAAGGATACCTTGTTCGCTTTTTATTGGTAGTTGAATGCGAGTCCTTCCATTCTTTCGGGAATACTGTCTCCATTGGTATATGGAAATGTCTGAAAAACAGCAAGATCAGGTTTAGGACAGCATTGTCTACAGACAAAGGGTGAAGGATTTATTCTAGAGACTGCGTGGAAAGGAGCTGAGACTGAGAGGGAAACTGGTTTATGATGAATTGATTCACAGGTAAGCAACTGCGCGGCAGAAAGCAACCTTTAACCATGGGTTAATATAATGCAAGGAAATATATATGATTTATTCCACTCAAGGAGGTGATGCTCGTTAACGTCGCTCTCGCCGTGCGGATATGGAGCCCACAGCTACCTCCTCCAAAGCAGATTCATAATTTTTTTTTTTTTTTNNTTTTTGGGAGAAAACCGCGTTCAAATATTATCGACAGATTGAGCCTGAGCTGCTCTCTCTGCGCTTTTCAGCTGATTTCACGTTTCGATGAAAACCGGCTCGGAGGAAGAAGTAGGAGAGGAACTTTTCTTTTTGACTCTTGGATCGTAAATCACATTAATTTGTTGTCTTATCGTCACAGTGGCGTTTGCCGTGATTTATGTGGTTTCAGCTATATGGCTTTGTTAACCTGCAACGTTATATTATACATGAATTCATATTTGATGTTTTAAAGGATTGCCGGACTGGACAGTGGACAAGGATTAAGGCAAATACTTAGATTTTCTTGCTATTTGGATACGTTTTTGTCTCACTTGTATTTGGTTAATTGTAACTCATGTGAATATAAATATTTTTTTATTTGCTGTTGGGAATAATAAATAGGCCTGAGTCGCAAAGACAATAAAAGCTTATATTTAAGTTGATTATTAGCCATTTTGCTCAGATTCTGCTAACAGATTCTTCACTGTTTTACAATGAATTAAGGTTTAATTTATGTGCACTACATTTATACTGCGCCTTTGCAGAATGGCAGCTGGATTTCTACCAAAAATCAACAAAAAAAAAAGCAGCATTACAGCAAAACACACCGCTGCAAGTGGTGATTTGGCAATTTGTGAGCAGCTCGTATTTTCTCCAGGAGAAACAGACCTTGTGTTTTACAGCGAGCAGAGACACTACAGTTAAACTATTAACAACTGCAGTTATTTCTTGGATGTAACAAACATTTTCCAGCAATAACAAAACGCCTCTCGGGGCTGTTTAACTTGAAATGTGAACAGGATCTGAAGGACTAACTGGGATAATAACACTCCACATTGAGTCCGGCCCATTGTGTGAACCAAACTTACCGTAACAACGCGTAGGCGAAAAACACTGCTGTTTGAAAAGAGGACCATGTCTGCTACTAGCAGCCCAGTGTGCTCAAAAAGCACTTCAGGCGCAGATTATCGACCAGCTTTAACAAATATTCCACATCGAAGGAATCTTAAATCTCCATGGTCACATTTCAAGTAATTTATCCTCAAACACAAGCAGGGAAGCAGAGCTGGTTTCACGCTCACAGTAAAAAACAATTCACTGGAATAATCTGAGGTTTCATTTCTGCTTTCTTGCCGTCGGTCGAGCATCTTCTTCTTCTGTTTCAGTCTCCGCTGATAAACTGCTTTGAATTTAGTTGAGACTTGAGTCTACTTGAAGCCAAACTGCAAGTTGTTCATTAAACTTTGACTTAGTGCTGAATGACCCAAAGGTCACCTAAAAAAGCTTATGACTGCTAAATATTTTGACTGGCTCTTTGTGTAAAAGTGCATGTGTAAGACTTTTCTCTCTCGAGCATTTCAAGCTCAGACTTAAAAAAAACAAAAAAACCAATGTGTCATATGTGGTCATTGCAGTGAAAAGTCTCAGTCTTCCAATTTTGCTAAATTAAACAGGCCAAAAAATAAAATGAAAAAATAAAAAAGGAGAGAGTCAATTCCCCAGGACTCATTTGAATTAAAATGTGTGTTTTTTTACTTGATCTTTTATAATTAAATTACTATAATTTTTAATAATATTTTATTTAAAAATGGTGGAAAAGATTGGGTCTGATATTCGTCTTTATTTGTGTATAAAATATGTGTATGCATTGAATTTTAGGCCCATATTCGAAGGGTGAAAAAAATCTAATGTGAAGAAACACTTCTTTTATTTCTCTTCCAGGTCGAGGTGGGAGCAGTGATGAATGCGTGAAGGATATAAAAACAGATTTGCGCAGATTTCGGTGAGTAACATTTCTTTAATGAAGGGAGTGGACAGCACAGCCAACTGCTAACAAGGTGAAAGGGTGATTTGTTATTAGGCTACATATTAACGCTCACAGTGTTTCGCAGGAGGCTTAAATCACGAACACAGACATGAGGGATGACTTTAACTTCGCCTGTACGTATAATTATTTGCGCAGGCCAGATTCCCATTCCAATATGTCCACTTTTTACATTCGCAACAACGCCGCGCGGATAAAGCCTAATGAACAAGAGCACACGTAATGCTATTTTTCCACAAGAAAAGAAAATAGTAAAATACATTAATCATGTTAACAGTCTTCTAAAATATAACTGAAAAACATGCAAATTATAAAACGTTAAATCAGGAAGAATTTCACCACTTCATCCCACGATTTCCACATTTTAAACCGGGTTACAAGGTGCGTCATCGCCTCTTTTTGACCAGCAACATATCTCCAGTCTTTCACTTCGGCGTTTGGCTGCAGACTCGCGCTCAGCCAGAATGGAGGCATCATTTATAAACCGAGCCTCTGTATGGGAGAAGTCGCCGAGTATGAAATTCTTTCCCTTGCCTTCCTCCTACGCGTAGTTTTACACTTCTGAGGGCTGCGAGTCTTGAGGAGTGTTTTGCTTTTCATTCCTCTCTGAGCCCGTTTACAACCATAACATTTGCGGTCATAAATTTTGCCGCGGTCCACACTGACAGGTGCAATTGTTATGCACGGCGCAGACTGCACCTCCTCAAGCCACCAACATACAGTACAGGGGCCCTTTGATATTTCTGTTTCAGCTTGTGCGTTTCTCTGTTATATTCTTCAAACAGATGCAGCTGCTATCAAAAATATCCAACCAGAATATTCGACATTTTTTATCTAAATCTAATTTTTTCGCGTACAACTGAAGGAGGATTTTTGCAGGAATGGGTCAGAGGCAGAAAACCAAGCAGCCAAAATATGTGGGTTGACGCTTGTGTAAAGGCTAATGAAATATAATATTTAACTCCCTCCCCCACCCAACAAATATCTCTCTCTCTCTCTCTCTCACTGCTATCACCCACATTTTTGAAATTAACACCAACAACAAACAGTGGAGGAGATTAGTATTTAGCTTCTCGTGCGCGTAAACATGTGATCCAAATGCATGTGCGCGGCCTTGGTGGGCTATATTTCTGCTACAGGGAACAATGCATGACGGGCTTTGTCAGGCCTTGTGATTAGTGAAAAGGGTATTGTGTGTATGTGTGTGTCAAATGCTGATTCAGCTTATTTCTGAGGGACTCCCAAAGCCTCCCAGAGGGTCCTTTTAGCGCAAGTTAAACTTTAACTGTTTTGTACCAGATTTGAGTCAGACGAGCTCGAATCTGGGGCTGGGAGATGCATCACTGTTACAGACACTGTGGAGACACTTGGTAATTTCTAATTTCATAGATGCTGTAGCCTATAGCAGCATGAGTCTTGGGCCAAGCAGATGGATTCTCCTGGTTCATTGTGAATTGGTTTATTTAAAACCTGAATCTCAAACAGCCATTGGACTAATGTTGAGGAAGTTGCAGCTCTAATGAGAATAGGCCTCATATGTGTGTGTGCCCACATGAGTCTGATATATTTGTCTTTATAGGTCACAGACTGGAGCAACGGTGGGAAACACCAATCACGTGAATAAACAACATCCATGCCATTGGATAAAGTTGCACAGGCTTATTGGCTTTGAATCTACAAAATGCAGAAAGCAACATACTACGATAACTCTGGACTTTTTGGAGGCTACACCTACCCCAAACCAGACTCTTACAACTATGGCCCCGCACATCAGTCCTACCCCGCTTCTAACATTGAGAGTGACTACCAGGGCTCAGTGTGTCCCATCCAGACCTCTGCTGTCCGGCCACCAACCCTCAAAGACAGTGACCTGAACGGAGACTGCATGCGGCAAAGCAGCAGTCAAAGCAACAGCAGTAGCCAAGCCACGAGTATTGGGGAGCAGCAGGCACCCCCATTGTCCGAGTCCTCCCCCAGCTCCAACAGCTCTGCACCCCAGAAGAAGAAATCCCCATCCAGCAGCGCTTCAAATGCCGCCACACCAACCCTCACGAAGCAGATATTCCCCTGGATGAAGGAGACCCGGCAGAACTCAAAGCAGAAGAGCAACAGCTGCACCGCTGCAGGTAGAGATCATGATGGAGACGTGTGTGCACGTGCATGTGTGTGTTGATGGGAGGGGGTGGGGTGAACTGGGCCTTGTTGTGCTTACAGTTTATGATTGCACTGGTAATAAAATGGCTCAAAAGACGCTAAGATGATGCTGTGGTCCTTTTACAGGTGGCGAGGTGAGTGACGAGAAGAGCCCACCGGGACCAGCCTCCAAACGGGTCAGAACTGCTTACACCAGCGCGCAACTTGTGGAGCTGGAGAAGGAGTTTCACTTTAACCGCTACCTTTGTCGCCCTCGGAGAGTGGAAATGGCGAATCTGTTGAATCTCACCGAGCGCCAAATAAAGATCTGGTTTCAAAACAGGAGGATGAAATACAAAAAGGACCAGAAGTCTAAAGGGCTCGCGCACTCTCCCCTGGGACACTCCCCGGATAGAAGCCCGCCGCTGAGTGGCCCAAATCACATTGGATACTCTGGCCAGCTCCAAAACGGCCTCAGCTATGACGCGCCCTCGCCCCCGTCCTTCGCCAAACCCCAGCAAAACATGTACGGCTTGGCCGCGTACACGGCACCCTTGGGTGGCTGCATCCCGCAACAGAAGAGGTACCCGGGCTCCGAATACGAACACCACGGCATGCAGAGCAACGGCAGCTTTGCCAACGCCAATTTGCAAGGCAGCCCCGTTTATGTGGGTGGGAATTTTGTTGATTCCATGCCAGCCTCGGGCCCCATGTTCAACCTCGGCCATCTTCCCCACCCCTCATCCACCAGTGTGGACTACAGCTGTGCCGCTCAGATCCCAGGAAACCACCATCATGGACCCTGTGATCCCCATCCCACATACACAGACCTCACCTCTCACCAAGCGTCTCAGGGAAGGATTCAGGAAGCGCCTAAACTCACGCATTTGTAATATGTGGTCCCTGTGTGTGTGTGTGTGTGTGTGTGTGCGTGCGCGCGTGTGTGTGTGCGTGCGTGTGTGTATGTGTGCCAAAATTATGTTGCGCTCTTTTTATTACCTCACTAGTCTAATAACTACACTCCAAGCGAGTCGTGTGTATTATTACAGTATTATTGATATTACTATTAATGCTATTGTGTAATTATTTTCTAAATAATACAGCTTTGTCCATTTCTCTTGAATATTTGGGGATGCGCAGAGGCAGACTAGCCTGGTTGTCAGTTGTTCCTTTTTTTGTTTGTTTTATCTCAAGTGCAATGCGCAATTTTTTGACTGAATATTTCATGCCGTTACTTGAAGGTAAGTCTTGTAGATCACGAAAGTAGAAGCTCATCTTTAGAGAGAAGGACTTTTTAGGGAAATTTTTCGTCTGTTTGTCAGGATCTCATTCTCCTCGCGGGCATCCTATTTATTTATTTTTTATTATTTTGCATAATCTTTCGTACTAGCATATAGCCTATTTATTATTTAATAACGTTTGTATTGCACATTATTTATCGTTTCTATGCGAGTATTTATAAGTGTGGAGTATTTTGTAAGATTGGACACATCAGTGCACTTGGAAGTGTTGGCAAAACAGGGTTTGGAAAATGCTATGACTCGCAGTGTATTGTTGAAAAAAGAGCATTTCTAATTGTAAATCTGGGATAAATGGGGCATTTTATAGTGTATAAACACCACTATATGTCCATGGTTAATCTTGTGTCAAACCTTAAGCAAAACGTAGACTATCGAAGTATGAAATATTATACACACCAGCATGTCATTTCGTGTAGTCCATTGCTATTTTTATTTGTCTTCCATTGTTATTCCATTCAGTTGGATATCCATAAATTTATGAAACCCTAATGATATCGAAATGTTATATTTTATTGTGTTTAACATTTTGTAAATAAAGTGCTCAAACTTGTATTTTTTTTATTGCATTTTGTTGAGTTTGTAAAAGACCCTGCAGCTCTGGTCCTCCACTGTTTTCTGATTATTTGAACTCCTCATTGAGTGGCTGCTGCCGGTGAAACCGCCAGGTAACAGTACCGAGGAGGCTTATTGACTTCACAGCTCTACTGTGCAGCCCGAACGGGGAGAACCAATCAATAATTAGACACCAGGATATCTAAAACTCATCAGGCAGCTCTATGCTTCCAATGCAAAGTGCATTTCAGCGGAATAAAAAGCTCTGGAGATTATTGATGTTTTATTGGTATGAGGGAAGTAAGTCTATGGGCTTATTGCATCTTCCACATGTCATTTTTTAGACTCGGCCACATGATTACCTTCCTATCTGGGGAGAATAAGCTTCATTTTCCTATAGACCAAAGCCTAATCACTGGCTGTCTAATTGATTGGTACACACTGAGACTCATCTTCCAAATCACTTTTCATAAATTGGCAGAGTGGAAATATGTCCATTCACTGATGGGTAAAGCAGAGCAGATTGGTGACAATAAAAGCAAAAGAAGAAAAAACAGGCTTTGACATTGGAAATGATGCAACGATGGATGTGCGTATATATATGTGTGTGTGTGTGTGTGTGTGTGTGTGTGTGTGTGTGNAGAGAGAGAGAGAGAGAGAGAGAGAGAGAGAGAGCAGTTCATCCTTTATTGCTCCTGGAGAGCCATTTCAAAGCTCATTAATCAAAAACTCGTCGCTTTCAGACTCCTCGCTGATCCCTCCTCCTCGTGAACAAAGCATTTGCATTCCAAATCCAAGTAACACATTTCAAACCGAGCAGCCCCAACCTTTAATAGTGGGGGAGAGTTACAAAAAAAACCCTACTGTGTTCACATTTTCTAAGATGATACATCCTCGGATTTCAGAGCGCATCAAAGAAAATGAAACTCTTGTCACAGAAATCATCTGTGACTTTAAATCCGTGCAGGTTCTCACAGTCGCAGTGGTCCCCAAAAGTTCCAGCCAGTGAACTGAATGTGACTGATCATCCTAAATCCTTTAATAAAATAGCTTTTAAGCTGATTTCATCTTATTTCATTCATGGATTTTGGCTGTGAGCTACTACAATAGGCTACAAATCACCTCAGTATTCAGTGGATGGCGGCCATTTTAACCCTGGGTGAGCTCTTTCTTTCATCTCCCCCACTGCAGCTCTCTGCACCGCACAAGTCATCTATTGAGCCCTTAGAATATTTATAAAATAACGTTTGGAAATTTGAACGAAAAAGGTGAATAGTGTTAAAATATCTTAATGTAATCAAGTTTATTTTCTGTGATCTGCATTAATTTGGACAAAAATGAACTGATTCAAATGAGAATGCATCTAAAATAAAACATCTTTCTGGTGTGAGATGATCTAGATTCAAGGGTTAGGGTTAGGGGATCTAGATTTCCCCCAATTGTAATCTCTTAAACCTGATGAATATATACTACCATGGTTAATCAAACTATGGAATAAAACAAGTCAAAGTCTCACTGCTGTAGCACCAAATGGAGCTAATGGAGTTCCAGATTTTATCCTTGCCATCACGCCCCTGACTCTGTAATTAGACATGGGTGTAGCTGAGATCAAATTCAACAATCTGGCATGCAAAAAGGAAGTTTCAGCCCAATTGGAAATAGCAGCAGCATATAGCTCCTTTGATTAGAGCTGCTCTGCAAAAACTCTAAAAGTGGAGTCTGGTTAGAAAACTATATGAAAACATGTCACTTTACAGTCTTTTGTTGCTATTAATGAGTCTGAATCTTTTTGCATGTAAACAGAATAAAATCTGGCAGTGCAGTGGCTGGAAATATGCACTGGTTTTAGGCTGTGCTTAAATTTGCACTTTTAGATTATCCATTAAACCGCATTAATAACAAGTAAATCACAGCCATAAATAAGCAGCTCACACTTAAAGCAAGAGAAGCTTTGTTGGAGCAGACAGTGCAGCTGGGAGCTCGTTTTGTCTTCCTGATTGGATGAAAGCAAAGCAGACCACGCCTGCTCAGTGGAGGGTAATATTTACATATGGGGAAGTATAGCCCTACTGTAGTTATCCTACATCCTATTAATGAGAACAAGAGGTGCTAACAGCCATTGGCTCATCTCTACTCAGGACATCCTAACTGGAGACAACCAGGTTTGAATTAAAACATTTTGACAGGTTCTATTTTTTGTAATGTTATTGTCTAAGATGATGGACGGAGAACAGGACCACCGGGAGAGAGGCAGCCTTTCATTCAGAGTGTTTGAAGTAGAATAAAAGAAATGCAGCCAGAGCTGCTTCTTGTATTTCTTTATAATAAGGTGCATGAAGAAATATCCGTTCCCACTGCACCACCACAAGACAATTCTTTAATCAGCCCTCGAAGAAAGTTGGTGCGCAGGTCGGCATTGGCAAGAACATATCGCGATGATTCCTCTGTGCAAGTGAGCAGCATTCATCTCATTCATCCCAAGAGGGCTTTTATTTTTTTTACACGCGCTGGCTCGAGAGACGAGAAGGAGCAGGAGTTGTAAAAACGTTGCAGAAGAAATTAAGATCAGTAAGAAAATGTTTTTCTTTTTTAGCTGCTTTGACTTTAATTAAACGCGTCCAGTCCTGCTTTTTTGGCACCGAACGAAGTCACTGTGGATTATCATCGGATGAAGACTGAATTTCACAGCAAAGCAGTTAACGGAAGTGAACACAGAAAGGACTTTCATCGTAACTAAACCTGACAAAAAAATAGAAGGACTGGCCCGTAGTTTGAACTGGTTTCAGTGGAGCAGAAGACGAGAAAGAAAAGGGGGCCTGGAGGTCTTTGCTGCTTTGCTTTTATCACAGCATGCCTCGATTCATTTATTTCCTGTAATGGAGCAATAGTTCGTGTTTAGTCGTTGACTTCTATCTCTCCAACATGATGAAAAGCTCTACCTGTGTTTGAGGAAACTTTTTATTGTTGTTGTTGACTTTAATGTTTGCAAAAATGAAATCCAATCAGAACAGCTAATACACAAAAATAGCTTAAATGGCTTATATATTGTATCCAGTTTCAGGGACATTCCTTTAAAATAATTTACCACCTTTGTATGATGATGGGAATGTCCTTTGAGTAAAGGGAAGGTTACTAGATTACATTGCTGTGTGTAATATTATATATGTATTTACATTTGTATTTGTATAACTAATTTTGTGTGTTTAATTGCATTTATATGTTTCTAAGGATAACAGGATGCTGTTATTAATATGGATAAAATGAACTACCTGTTATTATGCCATTATGTCATGTAAACATTGCTAAATCTAATTGCCAGTGACCTCACTGAATGTTTAATGTATATTCATAAAAGAGAATATCTAACAGACTCATATTTTTTTCAAATAAAGAACTTAATTTGCCTTGAAATGGTGTTTTTTCATCTGATGCTCATTCGCTCACCGTTTTTCTTTATCTAAACTAAACTAACAAAATACAGGAGCACAAACACCTTTGTGTCATAATTTGTACAGAAGGTGCCATCTTTAGTCATCCACACAAGGGTTTATATGAATGGTTTTATATCTTCATTTTTATTTCAGTCCATTAAACTGACAGATTTCATTTCTTTCCTCATGCAGAGCCTCATTTGTTTTGCCGTTTGGTAATTCTTTCATATCAGACACGAGGAGGATGGAGAACTGATCTGTATCACACACCCAGACCATCTGTAAATACTGACAGAGGATGTGAATGTTAGAGGACACCACTGTCAGAAGTGCTTCCTGTTCTCTGGCCTCTGCTATCATTAAGGATTTGCCACACAGCGTGTAGGTGAATGAGCAGAGGAGGCAGACACCCTGTTCATGGTGGGGGCATCTGTGTTGTTTGCCAGCTCATAAAGTCTACACTGCATTTTCCCGTCTGAAGGGAAACAGGCTACACAACTACTGCAGGGTTACATCACATCCATGTAATTATTTGTTCATAGGTGGTCTACATCTCTCCCTCTGTTGGTATTAAAGAGGGCACCTTGCATGGGGAAAGTTTGTCCACACACACTGAGCAAAGTAAAATCATCACTAAATGGCCAAATAAATAGTTTGTTGAAAGTGAAATAAGATCGCAGCACTGGATGCCATCCACTGAGGGACAACTGATTGATGTAGGGCTGTTCCACATTTTGCACAATCTACATCTCAAGCATCAAAAAGCTCAAAAATAATTCTTTATCCTGTCAGCTCCTACTCTCCTGCAACTGGCCTCTGCAGCTGACTGAAATGGATTTCCAGTGAAGTGTAGGTGGTCCTTTGTTTTGCACACCCAGTGTGCCGTAACAGCAGGGTTATGGGTTAGTGTTTTCAGTAGGAACATGCAAAATATCAGGAGGAACCATGAAGAATGAGGAGAATTGATTAGAGACAGAAAATCTGGATCTTATACATTGATGTTTCTTTGTTGAGCTGATTCATAAAACACTTAAACTGTGAGAAACCTGCAACCAAACTGCAAAGAATAACTGTAGCTGAGGAACCTCCCTACATTGATCATGCATGTTGTCACAGAAACTGATGTGCGTGGATTTATCGCAGCTCTTATGTGTTAGTGATATTGATATAATTGTAACTATAATAAATGACTCACTCCTCCGGGTATGATTTAGAGGGCTTGGCCAAAAGGCTCTTCTCCTCCTTCCTCGTGTGAAAGATAGCTCACTGATGTGAGGAAACCTGAAGTAACTCATACATTACCCAAGCCTTGACTACAATGCTCTCGTAGTCTATATCAAAAAGTATTAGTGCCTCTACCCTTTTCTGATGCTCATATGGATTTCTTTCACAGCATTTTCTGTATGAAATTATGAGTGAATAAATTGCATCTTCATTTATCTTCGAAAAACCCTTCTGTGCTGACTGCGATACTCAGCTCTCAGCGCTTTACATAATTATATTAGTCTTCTGCTACACCACAAAATTGATTGCCCAGGAAAATGAACCTGGCTTTGCTATAAATTACACCTATGGATCATAAGAAATGTGTTATTTTGTTTAAAATAGTACCTAATATAATTAGAGCTCTAATTCATGGCAAGCTACAAGTGTGCCTATTACAGTAACAGGGTTTGGAATTTAATCTGTCCGCTGGATAAAGAATGATCCTGTGTGGTTTTCATTTGTAATCCCAGACACATTATTTCAGTAAAATAGTCTGTGACTTTTAGATATGAGAGATGGATTGTTGAATGAATAACCATATTCATAAGTTTCAGTATTAAAGTTAACAATTCATCCATGGAAGGAAGTTTCAGCATCAATCCCACAGTCTGCCCTATGTAACTTTTCCTTCAAAGTGGACAGCAGCATGGAAACTGGATCCTGCTTCGTTGGAGGTCTTTACCTCTGCTGAGTGTATAAGGTAGATCTCTATCGGTCTGACGCACAGGATCTTTACAGCATGGTTTACTGTGGACAACAGAAAAATGTTATTAAAAGAAAATTCACTGTTGAGAAATTGTATCTGAAAAATTAAGACTGACTTGGAGTGGCGATAAAATCAATAGAAATGCACATTTAAACAATAAGACTGATGATATTTTCTATTTTTCTTCTTGTAAACAAACCACATGAAAAGACCAAAACCAACAATGTGTTAGTTCATCTCTCATAACTTTCTGACTTTCCTACCCTGTCTGTAGCACTCAGCCCCAAGACCATTCATTCCTACTGAACACATAAATCTTTAAATACCCGTGTACTCATTTTTATAAAAGGCTAATTGATTTTCTAAAACAGCTGGGCACTGTGGTTTTTAGCAAATGTTGTTCAAGCAGGAGTAGACAGCACATTTGTTGGACTATTTTCAGAGGCGGATTAATACGCATTTGGTGGTGTCGCACGTTTTTATGTATAGCAGCAGGACGGTGTGTGTGGGACTGACTCAAAATAAATTACAGTGCCCATGTTCATGTGTGGCTCTCTGATGTGTTTTTAATTTGGACAACAATGGAGGTTTATGACACAAAGGAATAAGGTATATCAGGCATGAAGGAAATACTTGTTATTAGGTTCAACTATCTGGTGGCTTTTGTCTTTTCATGGGCTTTGTTGACAAAAACAGAAATACAGAATATCACTATCCTTTAACTGTCAAATCAAAAGATCAAATAGGAAGAATTTGGCTTTGGTCTGGGTTACTTAAGCTTATAGTGTGTTGAGCACACATTACACATTACATTACACAGTATGTAACTAAGTCTTAAAAGGTAACCTTGTACCATAATTAATCTTTGGCTTTGGGCTTTTTCAGCAGACCGACTGTGACATCTAGCTCAAGGTTGACATCTTTTGCGTAGTTTTACTTGATACAAATGTGTTACAAATGTGAAGTCAGTATATATTTCCTTATCCTCTCAAACCATTCAGTCTTCCTAAGACAACTCTTCTGAGTTTCACATTTCAAGTAGTACACAGTTGAGTAGGATATAGAGAAGGTCGAGGTTATTTTTTTATATCTTAGTTAGAATTGAGTATATTACTATTTAGCCAGAAAAACTTGAAATTTTACTGTTTTTTTTATCGAGTGCATCCTTTCAAGTCATTTTTACCTATTTACCTATTAACCCAGGCTGATGTGACTTAACAGGTGACATTTGTAATCTAATCTAATCTAATCTAATCTAATCTCTGGCTTTGACAAGATGAAATGTTCCATTATGTAAGAATAACATACAGGAACAGTTTCCTCTTGCTGCTATCCCCATAACAATCCTCATTCTACGTGTTAAATCTCAGTGTGCTAAGCCACAGTGCGAATCTTACATTTTAAACCTACCCAAATGCATTTCCTACCTCTATTGTTCTCCTTACCTACAGGCCTCTGCATCACAATCTACAATCCAAGAGCACAGTGGCAGCGTGCAGGGTTAAGTAATTCTGCACCATTGAGAAAGACATTTGATTTCATTTGTAGCGTGTCTTGCAGCGGGCGGAGGTGAGCCCACCTTTGGCTGCGGGAGGAGTGAAGCGGCACACATATCTAGTGTTGGGAGACACAAAATTGACAATGCATTTATCTTTGAATAATGTAAATGTCCTGAGAATACGGTGGCAGTGGTCCTGGTGTGTCCACTGAGGGCGCAGGGCTGTCAGACACTGAGCTCTCTGGCCCTGCTGCAGCATAATGTGGCCTCCGGCTCCCCTGGAGCATCCCGCTGCTCTGCTCTGCTCTGCCTCAGGCCCACATTCCTGCTTCGGCACACTGCACTAGCTCCCCTCTTAATTTGCACTCTGGTAGGAGAGGGACTTAATGCAGAAAAGCCTGCCAAGAAGAATCTTATCTGCTCTCCCTCTCTAAAGGGTGAGGTAGTTTAGAGCACAATATATCGAATAGAAGTGTGGAGGATGATGTATTTTTCCAGCACAATCCTGTCTGCTCATTTGACCTACGTAATATTTTTAGATCTAAATTCATTAAGCAGAAAATGGAATCTGTGTGATGAGAGTACACATTTCCAGTATTTGAATTGCTTCTATTATTTTAAGTAGTTGGCTTAACTTGAATGGTTCTATGAATACCATGAGTTATTGTGTCCAAGAAATGTGCAGCTTGGTGACTAAAACATGTATTGTTTAAAATGGATGGTTCCTGGCAGGCTGACAGTGCTGTTCAGTGAGGCAAAGTGCCAGTAAATTGTTTGTCTTCTGCAGTGCTGCCCTATAATTCTTCTGGGAACCAGTGGCATTGTGTTTGCCAAAGAGAATAATGATAGATGGGATAAAATCAAACTAGAGGATTTTGGGATGCACTCTGACCACCAGGCATAATCTGAATACATTTGTGTCCCTAGGAACGACGCTGGCAATTGTTTGTGCTTGTGTCTTCCCTGCCTCCTGTCTGTCCCAGGTAGAATGACTGATTTTATATAGATAATCTTGAGTTTGTGCGCTTTGTAAGTAATGATTAATATCATTTGTTTAATGTCTGCATTGCATTAGTAAACCTCTACATCAAAGCACAGACAGCTATGTGCATCTGCTGCCCTAGACTATATATGTTGGATGCAACGATGCATGTTACTCTGTATAAAGCACTGGCTCGTAATGTCTCCAGTTCTGAGGCGTAAATGTAAATGTGCAATCTGCCTGTTCAAGTGTCCTGTTGGCCCAACAACAGGAGCACGTCCCCATCTGTTCTCTCTCTGGAGTGCCCAGACAATACATTTCCCCCGCCAGACCTTCCCATTTGCTGGAGCAGAGGTTTCCCAGCCATTTCTAAGGTTACAGGCAGGGTAAATGCCTCCACCATGTGCTCACAGTTCTCTGATCAGAACTAGTTGGTCCTTATTTGCAAATGGAGTTGGGTTAGATTTTTGATGCTGGGTAATATTTGAATGTGCTGTCCTTGGCTTCCAGGCCCTTTTGTTGCTGTTGCTGCAGTTCCACAGGATGTTCACAGCGAAAGACGAGCGTGGCTGTCAGTGGAGTGTGATTTGTTGCAAGCCCAGCCTTGCCAACTGTGAAGCACTGAGGTGTGACCAGAGATGCCTAACATCTCCAGTTGCCTCAGGGCCAGCCAGTCAATTACACAATACTGTCTACCCTGAGCAATGACATGTGCTCAATAATGGACCAAAAGCAAAGAGGAAACGCATCTACCAATAGTCACACCATTATTAGAATATGTTTGGTCAGATATTATCAATGTCATATAGTGTGGTGGTCAGCTGTGATGCATGTCTGTGTGAGCCCCTGTTTGCAGTAGTCACCCTGTTTCCCAGAAATTACGATTACATGCAACTAATTTGCAACAGCATATACATTTTGAAGGACACGTTATGCTGAATAGATCACGTTTTCTATTAACATCATGAGGAAATGTTGTTAATTAACATATCTGGCCAGCTGCAAATCGTAATCGCTCACAACATATTTCATTTGTTTTCTACCAAAATATCTTGCAATACAACACCCACTCGTATTGAGTACCACATTATTTAACTTTTTTATGGTTATGTTTAGGCCGTTTAGGCACTAGCAGCGCTTGGTTAAGGTTAGAGAAAAATCATGGTCTTGGTTTGATACAGAAAAAGTCTGCAGTGACTCGAGACACAACATGATAATTAACATTTAGGTGCTTTTGTTGCCGAAACCCAAATAACAGACATGACTCAGGATGCAAACCCCAGTCCTTGGAGTCAGAATCCTTTGTGTGCCCACCATCCACCCACGACCATATCCCTGCGACTCCAGTGTGGTACATAAATGTAGCATTTCATTCACTCAAAAAAAACTTCCTTGGGAACATAATCCAGGCAGCGATAATGTAGACAGATAAAGGAGACAGGGTTAGCAGAAGAGTGAGATTTTATATCAACGTTGTAATACCCGGATAACATAATTGTTTTTAAAGTTGTGGTTTCATATATTTTCAACAGCCTCCCTCAGAAGAGTAACATTTTGGTTACTTCTGGACCTCAACTGTTTATGAGGACCATGTGTGGGAAACTCAGAGGGTTTTCGTTCAAAGAAACCAGCCTCTCCTTTGCGAAACACTTTATCGTGTGGATGCAGATGTGCTTTTTGTTGGAACCTTGCACCTCATCCATTACCCTCGGCCTGCCAGAGAGATAGTGGAGAGTGAATCCATTCAAAGGGACCATGACAGAGGCTGCTGCTCAACTGAACTTTCTGTGAACTAGGCTCAACAGCAGGATCCATGCATCAAAAAAATAAGTAATTTCTCCTTGCTGCTCTGGCCTGTGTTTCATACAGATTGCTACCATCAACACGTCCGGCATCCTCATGTATCAATCTGTCAATCTGATATTCGTTTGAGCACTGTATCTGTCTCCAAAGATTCAATCTAGAAGAGACTAAGAATGGGCTGGGAATTCTGTGACTATCTTGTCTTGTTGAATCAAGATTTTACTGCACAGTCAGTAAAGATATATGCAGAAAATATACATACAATGGTACACAGTGGTTTCAGTGATGTGGATAAGATTGTAAAAACTGCTTCTGAAGAAAATGTTTTGTTTTTGTTCATGAGAGGATTTGTTGTTCATGATCATACAGCATATCAAATGAAAAAACACAATTTAAACATTTTAATCGTGTTACCTTACAGCTTGCCTCCTTAAACAAACTGTTTTAGTGATTGTTGCATATAACTATACTGAATCAGGTGGAGCTATAATGGAGTTTGATGGCACATTTCAGTTATATTCAGCTATTTTAAAGGTATAACAAGTAGGATTTTCCTAAAAAACAATGTATAGACTCATACACAAATAATCCCTCTCAATCATCATCACTTATGACCCACTAGAAGTGTGTGGCAGTGTCTGTATCTGCAGAGACCCTGCCCTCTGCCTGTATTTTCTTATTTTGCTGTGTTCAGGACATTTCTGGGCATCAACCTTTGGGCAGTGGTGTGTAGCCCCCAGCCAATAACAGCGCGCAAGGGGTGTGGTGTGGGAAACGTAGCGATCGGTCATTTTTGGAAATTCACTTATTCTAATACGCAGAAACAGCTAGCCCAAAATCTATCTACCAACACCTCCAAAGCTCACTAATCAATCAGTTTTGTACAGATAAACAAACAAGACATAACTTGTTATTACCTTAAGATATGGCCAGGCTAGCTGTTGCTGGTCTGTATGCTAAGCTAAACTAACAGGCTGCTGGCTGTAACCTTCATATTTACAGATATGAGAGTGGTATTGATCTTCTCATCTAACTCTCAGCAAGACAAATTAAAATTTTCGGCGTATTTTATAAAATACTAAAATTACTTCTTTAAATGCATCAGTGCTTGACACATTGAGCATCTTCCCTCCAGACTATTTGCGTTAACATTTACAGGGAGAAATCTTTCATGGAAGTGACAGAGATGCCAGTTTTCTACACCTACCGTAAACTCGGTAGACAACCTTACAATGCAGTCAACATTACTGTCCTCAATTGTCTTCTTTCTATTTCAATGCCCACCTGTGCTTACTGCTGGTAACTGCAGGTACATTTTAATAATACAGGTCCCAGAGTTCAGTTCGAAAAGACACGTAACTGTTGGGGGTAGCAAACATGCTTTGAGGAGTTACTGCAACAAAAGAGGAGTGAGAAGTGAGAAGATTTATCGTTTCTTATTGTATCAATGAACAATGTTGTCCAACACAGTTATTACTGAACTCATGATAGAGCGTTACCTTCCCCATTACGTGAAATTCACAGGTGCATCAGTTTTGTCTTAAAAAATAAGATTAACATGTGTTATGTTGGTTTAGTTGAGTAGCAAGTTAGTTAGCTTAGGTATCTAGACGTAGATACCACTATATAGGCTAACAAAGTTATATTGTTATACAAAAACATTCAGATACTACCTTTGGATGATGGCATACATGACATGGCATATTTTTATTTGTTGACTAAAATAAACTGAATGCATAAACATGATGCAAGTCCTTATGTGGACCCTTCATGTGATCACAAAGTGGTGTTGAAACAGCAGAAAACCAAAATACAGAACACATACACAGGCAACTACTGATGTCAACACAAAGGCTGTAATGTTGATTGTCCTTCACAGTAGAAATTGTGATGTTTTTGCTTTATTAGAAATTGCTCATGTGAGAGAGAGATAAAGGAAACTGAAAGGTTGACATTTGGAGTACAAACAAAAAGGCTTTTTTGCCTGCTTAGCAACGGTACTGAAACTCTGGCAGTATTGACATAGACCTTGGGTTGCTATATGAAAAGTCTGTGGACACAATTTAATTTCTGTTAGCGGTCAGGCTCCACAGCCACAATGGATTTCTTTTATGCCCTAGCCTCTGACTCTCACCGAGCATCTGCGTGAGCTGGAAACACAGTTTCTGCCCAACCCCTTCATCTCCTCCACCCACTGCCTCTGCCCTTAAGCTGCATTTCATCCACATAGAAAATGAAGTTATATCTGAACTTCGACCAATAGTCTCGATAGCCCAGGGGAAAGCACTGTAAGGAGCTCGCCTTAGTATGACCAGGCAGCACAGACCGCACAGGGCTGCACGAAGCCATCAATCTCCTTCTGTTCTACAGTGCCTCTAATGACTGCATACATCACATAACCATCTTCCTCATTTGAAAAGTTTTGCTGGTATGAAATGTGCTGTTTCTTGTAAAAAAAAAAAAGTAGAAATAATGTTAAACTAAATTCTTTCAAGAGTGATTTTGTACTAGGTTGTTTTACTTATTGCTGTAAATGCTTCTAGCTCTTTATTCTTCCAGCTGTGATGTCGATCCCCCGTGGTGTTACATCCTCAGACCTCTTGTCCTGAAGCAGCATGTTGAGGGCTGAATTATGTCCAAAAGGCTGTGAGTAAAGCTTGCTCATGAAAAATGTGTTGCTGACAACCTAAGTGCAGTAACTCTTGAAAATGTGACCGTTTCCGATCCTAATGGTATGTAGCAGAGCAGTGTGTTCATGGCTCTTTTGCTTATGGTGACTGACAGCACTCTAGTCAGGTCTGACTGACAGGAAAATAAATGGCGTGATTTTCTTCTTGGGAAGTGCTGACATTAGGACTTCTTTAGTCAAGGGTTGGAGGAATGTGATTTTCTACTAATGTGACTCGTGTTCGGAGCTGCTTCCTCACAGTGAATCTGTGCACAGAGCAACGCCACATAATATTTTGTCTCATTGAGCATAACTATATCACGCTCCATGTATTCACAATCTGACCTGCCTTAAACTCCCAGAGAGGCCAACCGAGTGTGTTTCTGACTTCTTGTACATGAAATCATTGAAGAAGCTCCGTCAGCAAAAAGTGATGCAAAAACATTATCAACACTTTCATTAGTGTCTCTTACTTAAAGCTACTATAATGAACATTTTTATATGAAAAACGGATCAAATGACCATAATCACTTGACTGTGCAGTTCCATTCGGCTCTACGGAGCTTTTGAACGTCTTTCAGCTCATTGTTTCGGTATAACTGTTTTGGTTCACTCTCACGGCTCTCATCAGCGTCATTTCCAGACATAGCAGGCAGCTGTTTTCAGTGGAAAAAGCTCTGATGACTGTATGCTACCCTCCCAGACAGCAGCTAAAGAATGAATTTCCCTCAGGAGTTGGTGGAGACCAAAAACGGAGCTGAAAGGAGACTGAATCTAGGACTTAAATTCACCAGGTGGCCAGAAACTCGACTCCAAATGAATGATAATGTTGCTCCGTATCTGCTAGGTGTGTAAAACGAATCAACCAACAACTTCACCCTATTGTCACAGAAACACATATAATACTGGTTACATGTTTTGTTGTTAGGTCTAGGGGATTTAATTACCACTAAGCCTTTCGCTTGTATCCGCTAACAGACCACAACATACACTGAATGCCATGATTGCCAAAAAGAGAAGGATGCAGGCCTTAGCTGAACCCTGGTGGGTTTGGTCTACTGTCGCAGTCACTCCACTCTTCCCAGTCAGTGTCTCTTTGCACTCGCCATGCACTGAGTTCAGCATTGGTTTCATTTCATTTAGGTGAACAAGAAAGAGACTAAACCTAAATACTTCAGGGATGAGAGTTATCATTCATTGTCAATCACGGTCTCAACAAATGTTTCTCCTTGCTATCCTCATGTGTCCATATCTCTACTCTCCTCCTGGCGTCTGCCCTCTGACATGCTCATATTAGATAAGACCTGCCCTGTTGAAGATTGGCGACCAATCAGAAATGACAAATGACACCCTGTGACGGTGACAATAACAACTTAAAAAGTGATAATATTTGAGTGTTGTGTTTCAGCTTGTTTCTGCAGGCCCAAAGTGGCCAGAAAATCAGTTATTGCACATTTAAATATAGATAATGAATCTGAGCAGAAATTGCACCTGCACGTACATACATGACATCAGAAGCCTGTCACAGTTACATTCACATTACTCAAGCCAATGATGATCAATATAAAGACATGACTACAGTATCTACACTACAAACTGGGAACAGAATCGTAGGATGCCTCTTTACTGTGGCACTGTGAAATCTCGTTAATGACATGTTGCTAACCTTTCCTCATTACAGTCGTCCCATCATAAATCACACCACCTGCCAGTGGGATGTTGCCTCACACAAAAACTATTACAACCACCCCTGTTTCTGCTGTTTTAGTTTGAGGTGTATATATTTGTAACTCATAACAAATTTATTGTCATCCATTAGCTGGTCGCCATCATTTCCTCCGTCTCTCAGAGTCTCCTCTCTCCGTCCTCAGCGGTCGAGTCCAGCTGGTTGTCACGTGATGTGGAAGCGCCACCTAAGAGATGGTGTGCCCTCTCAGATCATTTGTCTTAATAAAAATTTAATGAAATGTGGCTCTCTTTACTATTGTGTCTTGCAGCTCATAAATGAAACATTATACTTTGTAGCATTACTCACACAGTGCTCCATACATTGTTTATTTAAGCCCGCTGCAACAAATAGTAAAGCCAGTACAATAGTGTAAGGGCTTTGAAAATACAGCTGGAAGTATTTAATGAAGTTTTAGTTTTTTAGGAGTGGTGCAGTGTGGATGTAATGAATTATGTATTTTGAGAAAATACTGTATGGGACTTCAAACAACCATTCTTGTTGCCTCAAATGTGCAGCTGAGGGTCAAAGACCAACTGTAAGATATAATTTATGTAGGAAGTAGTCTGGAACAGACTGGTACAGACTAACTTCATCGCCTGCTGTTTAATAGCGAGCTGAAGTCCTGGCCTGATCTCCAGGCGAGCCACTGTTCCACCAGCTTCTGTGACTCAATGAAATCTCCCATTGAGTATTTATTTTGTCTGTCTTTTTGAAGAAATAAACCTGTTCCTCGGGTTTGCTTTCCATATTATAAGATAGATGAGCATCTACTGTAGCACTTACTATTAGAAGTTGAACCCTTCATGATTTTAACAAAGTTAAATCACCATTAATTTGTTAGCATACAAAAAACAGTTGTTATTACAAATTTAAAAGCATGGCAGTGTAACTTGATATCCACCAACGCACTATTCTAATGTCATCTTTCCAGCTTTTGAGAAAATGGTATTTCCCAAAGGAAGATGTACAGTAAGATCTGAGATTGTTTTTCAAAAAAATGTACCATCCTTATCTAGACATATGGGGGGACGGACACAACATGCTGTTGAGTGAAGCTATATTCTAAAGATGGATTTTAGTAATTACCAGTGGAGTGTTTTAAATGCAGCACTTGAAGCATTATGAAGCAGTTCAGCTTATTTTATGAAGTTGATGTACTTGCATGATTCTTTTGCAATTTTGGGGTTGTATCCACACGGTTGAATGCACTTATTGTAAGTCGCTTTGGATAAAAGAGTCAGCTAAATGAATGTAATGTGATGCATGCAGACGCAGTTTGTCCCAATCAACCAGTGTATAGACATTAGCTGTAGCTAGCAAGTACGTGGAGAGTGGCTGTGTGTGTGTTTATGTGTCATCTTCGCCTTAGTTTGCGCCACTTAAAGTAAATTTCTATCTGTTTGCACCTACTCGCTTATAACTTGGTAAGCAATCGTGCTGTTTCCTAACGTCACTTCACGTTTATCTGAACACACCTTAAGAGTTAGCTCAACCCTAAGACTGTATATAAAGATGGCTTAACCCTTAGAAAGCAGAAAATGTGGCAAGTACTGTTGCGTGTTACGGACACGGGCAGTTTGATAGATTTTAGTAGATTATCATGAGGAGTTATTTTGGTGCCGCGAACTGCACGAATTGCTTAAGTAATGTTCAGTATCCCAAGAAGGAAACCTCTCTGTTAGCTCAGAGTGCATACATAGATATTAGCATGTAGTGATCTGGCCAGAGTCCTGGGTTATAATAAGGTGGTGGGTGGTTTTGCACAGAAATAGGTGACAAAGAAACTCCCGTTTGAAGGTAAGACAGCTTGTTTTTTGGTTGTTTAAGAAATATTGCAAAAGTTTATCAGGCTCTGTGATCAACGCTTTGGTGATCAGTTTAACATGAGATTTATAGTTTCTGGGTCTGACTTGGTGACAGTTGATAGAGGTGGCAGATTTATGGCTTTAGATGGAAAATGCACCACATTGTTACGCTTGTAACTTTTCAAAGAAAAATCACAAACAGGTGTGCAGAGTTTCATGATTCTGTGTGGCTGATAAACACAGTTATGAATGAAGCTCTCCCTGTACACACTGCAGGCATCAATTTTTTTAAACTAAAATTAGATGTCTGCATATAGGCTATTTAATGTCTGGTATATCTATATAAACAGCAAGATTCTCTGACATGCTAATGTTAGCTATTTATGCTAACGGTACTTGTGTGAGGGGGCTTCTGTGCTTTTAACCTGTGCTGTGCAGACTTATTTTCCATGGTCATTATATAATATATAGCATTTTAATCTTTTCAAAGAAACCTATTCCGCTATTTTACATGTTATATGTTTGTTACAGACCAACACTTTCTCTCTCACATTCTCACTGTGTTTTTAAATTCATAGATGTAACCCAAGATGATGAATTCTTGGATGGAAGAACTTTTATGAGGTGCAAATTACAGGTGAGGGTCATTAGAGATGATTAAGGGTGATCTAATGAGTTTAATCCCCACCTTTGTCTAATATTGGGCTATTACCTTACTGCCAACTAGCTTTTTAATGTTCTTACCTTACAGCCTTTTACACAAATTAGCTAAACTTACCCTGACCTCAATATCTCTGTGTGCTTGCTTTAATTTGCAGGGGGCAGACCTTCAATGAATAGCTGTCCACGTTAGCTGCTAGCTGGTTCACAGCACATTTGTGTGCTTGAAACATGTATGTATTATGTCTACCACTTGTTCAAACTTTGTAGCTATCATCCGTACAGCAGTTAAACCTTTTTAGCTACATTTAATACTAATCCTGACTTTTAATTATAGTTTTTCAGAATCAGCTTTATCAGAATCAGCTTTATTGACTGCTGGAGTTGCTCTCAATGTACATACACAGAAATAGACACACATACTGCTAAAAACAAGGACAGCAAGCTTGGCAAGGTAAACATAAACATTACACTACTATGTACAGATATAAATATATATAAGAAGTATATATATACTGTATATATATAAAAACAACAATAACAAATGTAGACAGTAAGACAATAGTGCAATGGTGCAGAGTGGAAAGGATGCTTAAATAAATATGATTACTGTAAGAGGTAGCTTTATATACATGAGGTAGGTGGATATGACAGGATGTACAGTATGCACAGCGTGCATAGATTTTGATTGAGTGATGGTATATACATGATAAAACAGTGTATATTTAAACAATGAAAATATGCAGTACATACAGTACATATACAGTTTTTGTGCATTTTTCTGACATTTTAAAGCTGTAAGTTCAAATGGTTCCCTGTAGTGTGAAAAAGGTGTTAGTACTGAACCCACTATAAGCACTGGCTTACTCATATGGGCTGTTTTGCTAGCCTGATTAAAATTACAGGCAGAGCAAGTTACCATTACTAAAATCAATTGCAAATCACAATGAGAAGAACTTCCATGTTAAACTGAGCTGTAAACTAGAAGTACCATCATTTCCAATTTAAATATTTAATATCAGTTTTCAAAGTGAAGTAATCTTCACATATGTAAACAAAAAGCATCACAAGAGTCGCTGTGGCTGTTGAGGAGTTTGCCTCGGGAATGTAGTTGTGGCACTTGTGCTCTCACCTTCTCCGTAGAGTAAATCTGAGTTGATTGTATAACTAGGCTTAACGAGAGTTGATTTTGTCCATTGTTTTATTATTCAGGCTTGTGAGAACAACTGTAAATTATGAACAATAACTTAATATGTGCTGCATGATGTGGCCTTGGTGGTGAATAACTTAACTGGGTTGTCATGCAGTTGAGGGGCAGCAGAAAGCCAGAGCAACTTGCCCTTCGCAGAGAGGTTTTGGTGTTTTCAGCTTTCCCAAAATTTTGAGTCAGGCTAAAACCCTTCGTAGAAACTAGTACTGTACACAATATTGCTGCCATATTTTTTTGGACAATGACACAAAGGAGGTGGAAACAAAAGGCAGCTTTCACGCCTGTTAAGAGTTTCCTGCCACTCGATGAACTGGGAGGAGATGCTCCTCTTTGAAGTGCATCAGTTGTGTCTGAGCACTTTGTTATGCACAGTGGCTGCAGGGAGGACCTCAGGAGCCGACCCCTGGTTCCTACATTTCATTTACTTTCAGGAAGGGTGAAGGGTAAAGCCACTGGAATGATGAAACACCCAACTCTCATTGTTTTTAAGGGGCGCCTGTATGTGTTCACGTTTCACTTTAATTCTGAGCGCAGGGGGAAATTATAATTAATCTGTTAATGACAGTCGGGGCTGTCATAAGCTCGGGGAGTGTATAATAAATTGCTGTAATAAAAATTAAGATTGCATGCATCATTGAGGCCTTCAGAGGGTTTGTTTAATGTAGTTACAAAAATGGTAGCAGCTGATGTGGCGTCCACTGCTCTACCAGGAGAACGCTAATTTCTGAGTGACACTTAACCTGCTGTAGCTCAACCACAGCTGAGGGAGGTGAGGGGAAACCTAATGAGTTTTTCCTGCGTCCCATTTTGAGAACCACTGAACTGGATGGCCTGGTTTGTATCTGAAAAGCAAAAAAAATGACTTGCATTGTTCATGGGAAATTAATTAGATCCTCTGAAAATCTACCCAATTCCAAATTCAAGTAAAAGAATTCATTATGGTCTGCTGCTCTGGTCAGTGAACGATTGGTCATTTGTTTCTGAAACTTTAGACAAATCATCGCGTGCTCTGAGAAGTCATGTGAGGGTTAAAGGTTGGGTTGTTCACTTGTTCCTCTTCCCCTTAACTGGAACATGAAAGATGCTGTATCGTCTGTAACGTGCACTCTGAGGGGCACGACGTCGTTACAGCAGCAGAGGACTTCCTCTTCTTTGATGAGAGACAAAGCTTCCTCTGTGGTGCACGGTCCCATTAGAGGAGAGCCCTCCACTTCTGCCCCGGAGGAACAAGAGAACAAATCTTAAGCGCAGTCACACATTAGAGGATTATCATTTTAGATGATGTGCCACCTTAAATGGATACCTCTTCAAATGTCCCATGTTGCGCCCACGTTCATGCACGCTCTCCAGTTCAACTGTGATCTGCTGACATACCAAACAGAGGTTGGCTGACCGGTTTCCTGTCTAGTCACTGTGGCTGTGTCACCTCTTCTGGCCCCTTCAACCAGAAATATTTGTCAAGGAGGAGGCTTGGAACCTTATCTTTGGATGTGTTGTTTGGGACACAAGGGGCCTCGTTCGGGGTTTAGCCTGCGGGCAAGCTGGTATATCGCACTTGTAGCCTGACACCAGTTGACACAGCATAGTTGCCCAGGTCACCCTACAAAAACATCGCTCTCTCTCTGGATGAACCCACCGAACAATGGAGATATTTTTGTTGACAGACAGCCCATGGTGCTCTAATTGAGACTAAGCTCACTTGTCTCACAGAGTAAGATTCTGCAGTGAACTTTAAAGCAATAACATCCTTCCTGTCCCGCTGTTCAACCTAGCAAGAGACTTATTCTGTGAGAGAATCTGTCAGGTCACAGTGTCTCATCTAAAGCTAAATTATTTTGTATTTGTGGAGTAAATTGAGTAAATGATTGCAAATCAAACCCAACAATGGTAAATTCTTAATATTTCCTTAAGAGAGCATCACCTAAAACTTTCAAAAGCAGGGATTCGTTTTAAAATTCCTGTTTCAGTTGAAGCCTGGGCTTTCAAAGCTGTAATCACAAGTCTGTGGCTGAAACATAAAGCTTGTGAGCCGAGTCTAATGGGGCCTCAGTGGAAGGTAGACTGCAGCAGCAGATACTCCACTGTGATTCATCTCTATTGTTTTGCTGGTTTGTTACCTTTCTCTCAAAGAGCCTATTGCTCCCGTGGCTCCCACAACAATTATCACCTGCTTGTCTCTCAGCTTGTCTGATGGCACCTTGTTGTTGTCTCGGCTTCTTTTCTCATCCTCCTCATCTTTGTATTTACTTTTGTGCTGCATTAGTTATATATATATAAACCTGTTATGCATCACCCACCGGCCATGAAAGATAATTATGGACCAAAAGGAGCAATGGGCTTAATTTTACAAATTAAGTGAAACTTAATAATTCTCGCCTAAATCCTGGCAGTGATTAATGGCTGTGAGAGGGGAAGATGTTATGTAGATACAGGTCGACTGTTTTTTATGGTGGATAAACAAAGCATTGTTTTTCTGAACAATATTGGATATAAAAGAAACATTAAAGACCATTACGTTGAAGAAAATTATAATGAGAGAAGGAAATAATACAGATATACATTATTATATTTGTTGTAATTCCAGTGTGTAGTTTCCATCAAAGAATAGGAACAAATAGGCAGTGTACATTATATATAAGACCAAAGCAGCTAGCACCACCCCAATGGACCATCCACTTTTTCATACATTTAGGGAAAATATAATCATTCTTTTTAATTACTGCACCTAGGCACTCTATTAAAATTCTAATTCACCTCATCCACCTCGATTGATCTGTTCACAGTGGGTGGCTGTGGTGAAATGCACTGTATAATATTCATGCTGGTACGCCTTGGTTGTGCTGTGTGTCAGAAGCCATCTTGCAGCGAATCCCTCACCCACCTTGGAGCGCAGCCTGTGGAACTGATGAGGTGAAGAGCATTGCTCTGCAGCTCCATGCTAGTAATCACGGGACTGAAGAAACACATACATCATCTGCCACACAGGTTGGCATGGCGAGTGAAAAGCCTTCACATCACGTAAGATGTTGGACAAATGATGGCCATACGTGTGTTTGTCTCCTCACAGATGGCTGTGCATCTTCAGTCAGGAAAAAGCTGAGCCTGGCACTTATTCCCCTCCCCCAATCCACTCCTCTTGCTCCCTCTTCCTCTCTCCCTCCATCAGTCTTTTGTAGCACGTCCCCTTTTTTTTTCGCCTCTCCTCTGCAGGAGGTTTGATATTGGCAACACAGTTAGTGCCCTCCACGGAAATAACAGTGGAAAAGATGACATAAATTATTTGCCAATTGTTTGACACATGCAGGGCATTGTCCTTGCTATAATCATCAGCACTCTGTCACCTGAAGGTATGAACGGTGCCACTGCTGCTTTGTGTCTCTCTGCTAAACCTCTTGGGCTGTTCAGGGCTCCTGCTCTCTTCAGTAAAACGATGTACCTTTCCTCCAAGCAGCAAGGAGGAATGAATCACAATCATGCTTTTAAATTGTAGGGCTTCTGCTTCGGCATTTGCACATGTGCAAAAAACAGTCCAGTAATCAAACAAAAAATGGTAACTATACTGCAGTGACACCTTATTAGCTGACTGATACACGTTTTGTTCATCGGCAGCCAGGTCACACTGCTATAAGGAACACTTACGGAATGCCACCTTCTCACTGTTGTTGAAGCACTGGTAAATATTTAATGTCATGAGCTCATGAGAAGCAGCAGGGACAGATAGCCACCAGGCCTCAGGTGATATTAAAATAACCCTGTTTTAATGGCACTGTGGAGGACAAGGAGTCTTCTTTTCCCCTATTTTAAACCCTCTGAAGCCCAGGTTCATTTTGGTTAACTTTTTGCAGACTTTCTATGCATTCATTTTTGTCTTTGTTTAGCAGCTTTAAACTGTCTTTACTCAACATGCAGTGTATATTTTTTTGATTAAGTCGGACTTCTCATTTTGTCAACTTAACAAAGTATTAAGCTACCAGGAATCCAAAATACAAGGGAAAATGACACAGGCGCCTTTAAAAAGGACAAATCTTTAGTTATAATTGCTCAAAATATTATTATAGAACAGTTAGTAAGAAATAAAACTATAATAAATACTCTATTTATATGTAAAGTGATTTATCCCAACTAAAAGTCAGTGTACACCTGTAAATCATTGTAAATATCAATAATTAAAACATTTTTTTTTTAAATTGTTATGGTCTACAGACATAAATGAGATACTATGTGAAACTCCCACAGTAGCACTTTCAACTGGTTTTCTCAGCTTCCGTCTATATGATATATAAATGAAGTTATGTTACGTATGTTATTAATAAAATATGCTCAGTGTAATCACCGATGACTCCAGAGGGTTTTAAATACTAACATGTTACGATCAACTAACTGTGAGAGAGAAACATCGCAGCTGGTTGGAACTGCATCAGATTCTGTATATTTTAATTATTGTGGAATTACTAAGCAAAAGATTAGACAGATAATCCCAGCATGTTCCGGACAATTGGGCTGAAAATGCTACTAAACAGTTCAAAAACCATATATAGACAAAAGCTAAAATCTCAACTGGCACCGCTGAATCTGTCCAGGCCTGCTCAACAGTTCACACTCAGCAACGGATGGCATCAAACATATAACAGAGTTTTCCAGTCTTATTTCCCCAGGCAAGGAAATTATACTCAGCAGTCTGTGCAGTTCCATTAACAGTGGTAACTGCATGCATGTGAGACAGAGAGAGTAAGAGACTCTGAGAGAAAACAATGTTAGTTTATGTGAGTGTTTGGTTTATTTTCAAAGAGCTTGCCAATGTCAGTATGAAACACATTTTAGTTAGCCCATGTAAAGACTATTGTTATTAAATTGTACATGGTGATGCATTGCAGTTCATATGTGGCATCCACAATAAACCTCCAAGTGGCTTGATTTCAAAAAGGCTCGGGCGCATTGTATGCACAGTACACCAGCACATTATAGTGCCATGAGATATAGTGCTGGATCAATACATGATTCAGCTAGATGAAGAATGATGTGCAGCTCAGTGCAGGAAAATACAACAAGAGATGAAAACCGTCCCTCCTCATGAAAAATGCTCATTATCAATGGGGGAGGTGTTTTGTCTAGATGTAATGAGATACTGTCATGCTGTGGTACAGTGCAGAACAAGCAGAGCCACCCCTATGCAGCCTGTACCATTCTATAATGTCCTTGCCCTTGATCAGTTCCCGCTGCCTTCAATTGCACTGAAACCCATTATAAATTAATCACCTCGTCTTGCAATTTGCATAAAACACACACAGCACCATTTCCATTCACCTCTATCTATGAACTGGATTGGGAGAAACTGCATTAAATGGCACATTAAAGAAGAGGAAGGCGATCTGTAGCGAAAGGCGGTAATTCGGCGACAATGGCAGCGGAGCAGTTCCTGTAAGCGGTATAATTAATGTATGCCTTGCAACCATACATGGGGAACAGCCCAGTGCGTTTGGGAACAAAAAGAGAGAAATTTCTCCCATGTGTCCTCCAGTTCCCTCTTGCTTTCTGTCATTTCTTCTGCACAATACAGTGTTGCCATTGTTTTTAATGTTTTGACAAATCTCTGCATACAGATTTATATTTAGATTCCAAAGACTTTACACGTCTTATCTTCTGTGTTTATTTTGGCTGCACAAGGCAGTGAGATGTGTACCTGCTTGCTCAAATTATAACAGATTCGCCCCAGTGTGATGAGGTAATCAGCTATTCGACAATGCCTAGCTATTACTCAGACAACGAGGAGCCAGTCAGGACAATAAACTTAGCTGAAAGACTGAAGATTGATCGCAGAGTTCTTATTTAGACAAACACGACTTTGAGAAAAAGGCAATTCATCTGATCTGTCCTGATATATTTTCCCTATGAATCAGCAAAAACGGAGAGGCCATCCCTGACTTAGATTAGAAAAAAGAGCATAAATCATGTAATTACGTTGTCAAAACACCATCTGATCTTTGCACACACACTTTTGTTTACCTATAAAAAAGCACTTTCATCTTTATGCTCCGCTAAGATGTTCCTAATTAATTTAGTTTTTTTCTAACACTCACCACTCGCTCCCTGAATTATAAGCAGAACATGAATCCAAAACATCCAAAACAAATAATCTGTTGCTTTCACAGATGTTAAATACAGTTTTTGATGGGAGATTTGATGGAATTACAGTCTAATACCCCAAATCTTCACAGTGTCACATTTATATTTTGTCTCTTTCAATACAATAACAATACATATACAATGCAGTGGCTTACGTCTCTTCAATCGGTAATTCCTCTATCATAAAACTATTAAAATATTGGAGGACAGTGGGCTAAAAAAAGAGAAAAGTGCGTGCGGTATAATTATGAAATGATCCGGCTGTGTAATGGACATCAGGCTTGTAAAGCTGTCTGCCCAACAATCTAGTTTGGCAGTGAGGAGCCCCTATTAACAACACAACAGTAGTTATTCTCACAGTGCTTCCCTAAATGTCACAGTTTGCATTTGTCAGATTGCAATGTATCACTTAGAGGGGGGTGATGGGAAACCCTCCAAGAGTAACCTTGAATGGCAGCCAATCGGCACGGGACCAATGGCCTCCCATTCCTCTGCTTCGCTGCACTGCACTGGCGCTGCACTCTACAGTATATTTAAACACATGCCGACACCCAAGAGGAGGAGAAATAGCACCTGACCCCTTGAAACTGATATCCTCGCAAGCAAGGGAGAGGGGAAATTGTTTAATGAAGATGGATCACGGTGATGGCTTTACATTTCATTTCTTAACAGCGGGCATACGGCTTTATTACAGCCAGTCCTCACCTTTGTCCTCTCCCTCTCAGACGAGGCACTCAGGAGGCTCTGTGTACTCACTTTAGTTTTGGTTTTAGTGCCTTTTTTTGGGAGGTGTGTGTGTGTGTGTGTGTGTGTGTGGTGTCCTGTTGCCTCCTGAATGTAAAAATCTGCCTGCATTGTAGAACTTGCTTAGCTGGCTAGTCAACGGGGAAATGTTGACAATTCAGCCCAGTTCCATCTGGCCACATTCTTCCTGGTCTAGCTGCTCTGTGAGGTCTCCTGTGAAATGATGTCCTCTATCAGCAGTGAATGTCACAAGCCGTACACCATTATTGCAGAATAGGATCCCCACAGACTGTAAGGAAAGAAAGGGATTCAACATCTCTTTTGTACCTTATTTTCAACTCATTCCCTCCCCCGTATACTAGAAGAAGATTCAATGCAGGAGTACAATTTCAATGCCATAAGATGTACGTACAGTTGTATCTTGAATGTTAATAAGCTAATTGCATATTACGGCCAGAAAGCAGAGTGCTACTAATGAGTGAAGCACTGGCGAGGTGACAAGCCCGTCATCATAGAGAGGGGAGAGATAATCATTTAGATATGGGGATACGTCACTGTGAGGGAAAGCTTATTTCTTATTACTGAGATATTGTGTCTGTCTTGCCATCTCATCTCTACTAGACTAACATCTGATCTTTTTCAGGATTTTCCACGACAGTCACACACTTTCAGTCTCTTCGGGAAGGCATTCACAGTTTTGCACTCGCTTGTGCACACGAAAGTAACAGAGGCAGTTGTGTGAAGAATGAAAGAATTCAAACTCTGCTAACTTTCTCACCTCCACACACCTGGCCAATCATGTGGAAGTGAGCATTATTATCGGACTGTCGATTTCAGAAAGTTCTGGAAATTGTCAGCTGTAGCCCCCCAAAGTTCAGTGTCAGAAAAGTGGGGTTGTTTCGGACACTGTTCAACCATTTGACAAACACTTTCTTTGGAGCATACTGACAATGACAATGTCCGATTTCATATACATAACAAAAACAAACTACACACAACACAAACATTCAAATGAACAACAAAACATTATTACAAACAAACATTTGTTCTCCAGTCAATTTTTTTTTAATTTTCCTTTATTCAACCACATAAAAGTCTCATTGAGATTAAAATCTATTTTTCAAGAAAGACCTGGCCAAGAGGGCAGCATAAAAACATTGTTACAGCAATAAATACAAACAGCATTAACTGTTGTTACATGCTACAAAAGAGTTTGGACAGTTAAGTTGCATCAATAGGTATGATTTTCCAGAACTATTGTAATAGTATTCAGATCCTTTACTGAAGTAAAAGTACTAATACCACACTGTGAAAATACTCCACTCCAAGTAAATGTCCTGCATTCAAAACTTTATTAAAATAAAGTATGTAAATATTATCAGCAAAATGTACTTAAAGTATGAAAAGTAAAGGTACCCCTTCTGCAGAAAAATGCTATATGATGTTTTTGGATTAATATTACTGCTGCATTAATGTGTATGATGCATTTTACTGCTGTAGTTGTTTAAGGTGTTAATTTTTACTACTTTAAAGTTTTGGGTGGTTTAATCTACAGCAATGCATCATGGTCTATAAGATCATCATATGTTTGTAGCGTCGCTACAAACGTCCTGTGTCGTCCTGTGAGAAGCATGTATCTCTAAAAAGTCAGCTTTTCATGAGCTCAGAAAAACAGTCTGTTTTCAGCTTTGTGACAATAAATGTTTCAGCTAATCCAAGGGAATTTTTAAATACTTATTTTATTTTAAGAACCCATAAAGGAACACTTAATCATTCAGTTTGTCAGAAACATTCAAATTCAAAATTTGGAGATACATGGTTTTCACTGGATATGAAGGGTATGGAAAATTGTAATCTGAAAAGTA
This sequence comes from Oplegnathus fasciatus, assembly GCA_003416845.1. NCBI lineage: Eukaryota > Metazoa > Chordata > Actinopteri > Centrarchiformes > Oplegnathidae > Oplegnathus > Oplegnathus fasciatus. The sequence goes on along the minus strand of NTHP01000044.1, from coordinate 496,713 downwards.
ACTAAAGCTGTCAGATAAACGTAGTGGAGTAAAAAGTTCAATATTTGTCTCTGAGATGTGGTGGAAGCATAGAGTTACATAAAATGGAAATAATCAAGTAAAGTACAAGTACCTCTAATTTGTACTTCATTACAGTAGTTGAGTAAATTTACATTCCACCACTGGTAAAAACAATAAACAATAAAAAAAAAAGCAAACACATTGAGCAAAAGTACCATTATCCAACATTGTTACACACACATAGCTTCAGTGCAGTCAATTTCATCACTTGGTTCCACATTCAATGTTTGACCTACATAGGTAAACAGGTCCTAAAACACAGCAGCTGGGTGCATTACATCAGATCCTGATGTAACATTACCTCCTACTGAGGACCTTCACTCTGATTTAACAAATGGACAGACTCAAGAACGAAGGAGTTCCATCATCTGTTCAGTACAGCCCATGGGACTCTAAATCTGCAGTTTTCTTCATCAAGAAAAAATATATTCCATCATAGGTGGAAGTGTGAGAGACTGAATCAAGTTGCGTGCACTGTAATCTGCTCATAGCTCTTATCAGACATGGGCTGAAGCTGATTGAACTCAGAGTCACCCAGGCCGTGATAGCTTCTGTGTCATCGAGTTCAACCACTCTAAAAAAAGGTCATGTAAAAAGACCCAGCTGTATTGTGCTATAAATAACAGCAGCTTTGCAGTGACCGCTATGTATTTAGGACTCATTCCAAACACATGCTGACTGAGTTTTCAACACAATGAAATTATTGCTTTAAACTACATTATAATTTTGGATTTAATTTGGATCTGGATAATTTACTTATAGCCTGCCATTCTAATTATTGTGTCAGTATGGCAGACAGTTAACTCATACCTGTGATCAGCTCATTTGCATACAGAGCAATGCTGTGGATGTCTGAGAAGGAGCAGAGTCTGCACCTCTGAACCCTGGACCAAAGGCCAAGGGTTCAAATGGACAACAGGGCCCTCGGGCAGAAAATCTGAACCCTTCTCACCTTAGATGACAAACCTAAAGTGCATCAGCAGTGCAGTGTTTCCATGAAACCGAGCAACCCACGAGTTGTATTGAATATTTTTACATCATGGAGAGATTTTAATCCACTTATGGCAACAAACATTCTGAGGATTTGAGGCTGTGCTGCAACAAATTCAATTTAGCACCGCGGGTAATTCATTTTTGTCCGGTATATCGAGATATAGATGGACATGGAGGTATGGTAGCTCCTCATATTTTAAATGAAAGTTAATGGAAGTTTCAGTCATCAAAAAACTCTGAACTTGCTCCGGTCATGAACCAAAGGGAGCATTTGCCTGGTATAACAAAGATATATGAGTCTTGCAGCACACAGCTCGCTAGTCTTAATTAGGTAGCTACCATCAAATGGGAATTGTATCATCACATTGGTAAGTGTACCACAACATGCTCGCCCCTAACCTTATACATTTATGAATTTCAATATTAACGGGGGCATAGAATACTTAGAGGAATAATTAATGCAGGACTAAATTGAGTTTGAAAAGCCTGTGGTTTACCGTGTCATTGGTGCACACTGTCAGCCAATTGCAGAGGCTGAGAGATTGGGAGGGTCAATGTGTAATGTCCATGCGATGAGTAGCGCTGCTTTACGACTTCCATTTGCTCCGGTGCGGGCAGCCTTCCCACTGGTCCTCACTAATGACGCCTCTCTAATGCTGCATGCAATAGCAGAGGAGGGTAATGTAAGTGGAGATAGGGGAGCCACTTGGGTAAGAATTAAAACACGATAATTGATAATATTTCAATGTAGCTTAACGGAATTGCTCCATATCATATTCAAGAGGATTATCAATGAATAATTAATAAAACATACACGTATTTCATAATTGAAAGATATGAGCATGTTGGATGTTGGTCTGCAGAGTGTGGAAGTGCTGGCCAAAGTACTGGATGACACAAATGTGTCCATGAAAGTAATACTTGAATTACGAGCAATTTAAATGCAGGCTGTGCTCACATGCTATTCTTCTGCAATGACAGACTGGGTTTGTTTTATTTGCTGCTTTTATGAATCAAAGGTATCTGTGTTATCATGTCAAAAGCTGCCCACAAACCTGTGTGTTTCTCCACATCTTCCCCATCATTACCACAATGGCAGTGCGATTAGAAGTCTCTCATCTTGTTAACATATCCAGCCACAGCTCCTGAGTGCTCACAGTAGCACAAACTGGGCTTCTCATACATACATAATGTCCCACTATACGTCTTTCATGGTGTCTGAAACATATGCCCTATTTAACCTCCATGCTATTAGCAGCATACTTTGTTTTGCATAGGTATGCTATTTTATAGGTGCACTATAGTGAAGGTAATGGGTTAATAGTCTTCCAGGCTCAGCTATAGGTGAACTGGAGTCGTTATTAGAGTCAACCCCACAGTGTCACGGTGCTATAGGCTCCGGCGGTGTTGTGCTTCGGAAGTAGAATAATTGCAGGAAGCAAGCGACCCGGCTAAATCATGCCAGTCTGAGGGAGAGAGGGCAGCAGACAGGAGCTGGACTATTCGGCCGTGATGCCTATAAGTGCATTTCCTCCGCCGTGCCCCCACTGATCCAGCTGTCCCTTATATCAAAGATGCTCTGTTTATGTTTGGAAATCAATTGATATTGTGCATGATGGATGAGCTGTTGGCAGACCTGCCCTCTCTTTGGAGTGGAGTCAGAGGTGGCCCGATTTAATGGATAGCTTGTCGGCTTCGAAACCAAACGTGCAACTATACTGAAACATAAAATACACAGCTGGTGGAAGCTGGTGTTAGCTTACTGATATGTCATATCTACAGTGAATATGAATATAATGTGGCATGACACAGTCCCTTCCTCAATTTAAACTACTCTCAGATGGGATATATTTCATTTTATGTCTTGTCTAAAAGCTGCAGATATTGAATTTAAATGTGAAAACAGACAGAGGTAAATATTTTTGCAAAGACAATGTGACTTGTAGCACAGAGAAGCCTCATTTTCCACACATTATAAATGCTGTCACAAACATGACGCCTCACAAACATTGCCTATTTAGTGAGTTCTGTTTAAGGTATGTAATAGGTGGATTATTAGGCGCTGGAGGGCTTTTTAATGGACCCGCTAGTGCTTCTGCTTTCAGATAGTCTGGGAAGTATAAGACAGATAGGTGGTCTAGATTAGATAAAGCTGTGTGTGTGTCTTCCCAGTCTTATACAAATAGGGAGAGCCCAGCAATAGCCATCGTCTGAACGTGCACTTTCATCCTGGTGCTTTTTCTTGCCTCCGGCGATGGGAGCGGATGACCTTTTACTGTCAACTTCTAACATGACAAATTACAGAGGCTGGATGACCGTGTTTTTTAGGAATGCAAGAGTTCACTGCCTGGTCAGGCCGCTAGCAGGGCAGCGGACCCCTACAATGGAGACAGATGTATTAATTGATAGATAATAGTCATGGATATATTGACTAGGGGCTCCGTATTTTGAGGACAGAAATGTGATAGCCAAGGAAGCCTTTAAAGGGTTTTTGCAATTCCCTCCCCACAGGGGCTGCCTGAGCAGTACAGACCTGCACAGAAACTAGATCATGTACCCAACATCAGACCAGAAGACTCCTGGGACGCACCTCCACTGTGCTTCCAGTGGCTTTGTCTGAATATAAAGACAAAATTAGGTGAGACCATTCCCTCTGTACTGCTTGTGTGTTTTTTTCCTTCATGGGCTTGCGGTGAAAGCTAAGAGGGTGTGTGTGACATGTCTTGGCTGGTGATGCCGAGGTGGCTCACATGGTCTGCTCCGTTGTGTGATGTCAATGCCCTGTTTAATTGGAGATCAGCTGGGCCAAATGCAGCGAGAGCTTTGCTTTCTGACCTCATCGGGCCGATCTGTGCCATCCACTCAGCCCACTCTCTTGCAACCACATCAGTCACCGGCCTGACAGTTTGCACAAACAGCTAGTAAGTATTTATTGTACTGATTACGTGTGCTGCGCTGACTTGCCAAAGGCCGGTCTCTTAAGATGCACACCTGATGCTTACCTAATTTACAGCACTTCCTGCCAATAGCTGGAGTGAGGTCATTGATACGTTTAGTGCTGACCAGACTGACAACTGCATGATCAGGGTCATTCATAAGGCACAGTGAGGGCTTTTGTTCCTCTCGTCAGATGTGCAGCCATGTGGAAATCATTACATATTTACTTGCAGTGTTCATTCTGTCCCACACAGATTGGATCATTACATATTCCTCATTTGTTCAACGACACTACTGTATTATGCAAATGCTTATTGTAATGGATTTAGTCCCATAGACCAAATATTACCGGCGTAGTTATCACATATTGCAGTGTAGCCAACAGTTAGTGAGCTGAGAAAATGAAACAGAAATTGCCCAACATCCCATCCACATTTATGGAACCGAGCATTCTGCATTGTGGTGAAAATGATTATTTTATCCCCGGGGTTTTGAAACACTCATAAACAATCACACAGCTTTCCATGCGGGCAGAAATTCTTGTTGGCTATGATATTAACGCAGGTTCTGTTGGGCTTCAGTACAGCTATTCCACAAGAATTAATACATACACTCAGGAGATACAGCGAGTGTTTGCTGCGTGAAGCATAACTGCACATTTTATTTTACTCATTTCTTCATCATAAACAGCTTTGCAACAAATGCAGCAAAACGAGAGGCCTGTATTTTTTTGTTAGAGCGGTAAAAGTTTGCATTTTACTGTAAATAAAACATAAAGAACAGAATTCCAGTAACACACTGATGTGTAGAGGAGACTAAAGACTGAACACACATCTGTTTGCTATTTTCACCATTGAACTGGAAAGACATAGTCCTGGATGCTTTTAGTATGGAGAAACAAATGTTTGGCTAATAAAATCTCTCATGCAGACTGAGGGGCTCAACCACACTGTGGCAATATCACTGAAGGCTACCTAGATTCATGACTAGTCCTCCAATAAAATAAACAGCCAATAAAACATCAGGCTGGGACTCCCCTGACAGCACTTTAACATCATTACACTTTCAACAGGCTTTCATTGAAAACTTGAATATATATTTGACTGTTCCCTATTACTTGTAGTCGACCACATGGGTCCAGACAAGGTTTTATGGCAGTCTACTTAATATCACATATCTCAATGCTCCGTGTAAAGTGCTGCGAGCTCAGTGAGTGTGAGCATCTTGCGGGGAGATCTGGGGCCGATTTGCGCTCACCATTGCTTACATAAACTCCACTTCCACCTAATCACTCTGCCTTGACATCAGTAGCCAGAGAGCATATGGAGCATATACATTTTCCATCCACAGAGGAATTCACATGGACTTTTACCATCGCACAGGGAATTATATTACTGGAATTAAAAAATAATAATAGTCATAATAATATGATTACTCAATGATCGCAGATTATGGGAGAAAAAATGTGCCCATTAAACAAAAATGAAACATTAAAATGTAATTATGCAAATTAACTAAATAAACAGTTTCACTGTTTGCATTGTGTTATGTTTTCATGTTGAATCACTTAATTCGTTTTCCATTAAAGAAAAAACTAATTTTGGAATAATACCATTTTATCTCTAATAAATTAACCTTTACATGATACATGCGTAATAGTATGACAGAGAAACTTGTATGTAATGTGCAGTGGTATTATTAAATGACCAACATCGATGATTGTTATAATCCATTTTTACATGCAATCAAGCCAAGAATCACCTTTGAACTAGCTCTACTTTTTTCTTTTTGGAAACACCATCAGATCAGTTTCTGTGAGGTTAATCCTTTTGACCTTTGCTGTTGCTACAGTATTTAACCTGGTGTGTATACAAAGGATTTTCAAGAGGATTACAGAGGTCCTTAATAGGGGATTAGCCAAATCCTCATGTTGTCTGCCCCGAATTCTATTACACCCAGGGATCAGATCGGCAATAGCTGAAGGCTGCTGGGTTAAGAGGGTGATGTTAAAGCCATGTTGTTCTCCTCCTTCTAATTGGACTTAAATGGCTTGTAAGCTTCACAACAGAGTGTAAAATTAAAGGGTTGTGTGCCACTTTATACTGAAATCAGTGAACAGTGGGAGGTGTGAAAGACGTCACAGCAGCAGAAACTGAAGAACATTTTTTTCCCTCTTCTTTTATAACTCTGACGGTTGAATTTTGTGGGTTGAAGTCTGTAATTACAAGCTGATGACAGAATTGCACATTCCATCAGTGTGTGGTCCTTTGTGTATGTGTGCGTCTCCTCCTGACACACAGAGGTGATGTCAGACTCCCCCTATAGGACTCCACCAGTACTTCAATACTTCAGTGAGGGGTGGGAACTACCCTCCTCACTGAAAAAGCATATCAACTCGGAAAGATTCATGAATATTCTGATTTATATTTATTTATTGGTCATAACCTTTTTGCCTTATTCAGTTATTGCAACTTTTGGCATATTAAAAACGTATCATGTTATTTTGGAGCAGTATTGTTTACATTGTCCAGCAAATGGTTAGTTCTGTGTCTTTGTAATAATCTGCCTCTCTCAGATTATGTTTTGCAACATATTGTAACATGGGACAGACACTCAGTTGCCAGTTTATTAGGAACACCTTGTTAAAACTAATGCAGTCTAATACAACAGTCCTGCAATAAATCCTCCATTCATGAAGGTTATAGTGTTTTGTTGAAACTGTTTGATTCAACTTTATTATGAGGCTGTAGTGTATGGTGCTGTTGAACTGTATTGCATTATACTGAGAGGTGTTTCCAATATTTTGTCCGCCTCATTCATATTGATGAAGGTAGATATGAGAGAGGCATTTATAATATTCAGTGTACCTTCATTGATATAAATGTGGTGGACGGAATATTAGAAACACATCTCATTATAACACTAATAAAGTTCACACAAACTGAATATTATTATTAGACTGCATTAGGTGGGCTATGTGTATTTAATAAACTGGCAACTGAGTGTGTATCCCATGTAAGCTGAGAACACATTCTCAAAAAGACAGAATTTAGATATATTTAATTTAACCATTTGCTGTAAACAATTACAGTAAAGTAAACAAAGCAACATATAAAATTATTGTAATATGCCAAAAATTGCTACAACTGAATAAGACAAAAAGGGTATTAGAAATAAATAAATGAAAATCTGCATAATAATGTAATCCATAGTGGATGTGCTTGATGCCAAAGAACTGTATTAGACTGCATTCATTTTAGCTAAAAACTGGCAACTATCTATAATATCACCCGGTAGAGCACATGCAGAGTTATCACATGTATCACCACACTGAAGAACCCCCCCAACACCGTCACCTCCTACTTGCCCTCGATGAGACGCTGAGAGGCCACTTTACTTTACACTCCAGCTCAGGCTGTACTGTGTGTTTGAGTGTGTGTAAGTGTGCGTGTTCCACCAGGCCAGAGGTGTAACCAAAGGGCCAACACGCTCCTCTCTCTGGATCATGTTCTTCATTGTTTACTCCTCGAGAAACACAAATAACTCAATTTGTTTGCGACTTACGTTTTAAGGCATCCCCGCTTGTCAACTGATATTCATGGAATTTCGGCGAGGGCTTCACAGTGAGCCTGAGCAGAGACGCAGGGAGGCTGACAGCGCTAATGGCTATAAAGATAAGTGGAAGAATGTTGACGCTTGAGAAAGCCACAGGCAATGGAAGAGGATGAAAGAGAGAGTTCACCACTTAGACCGCTCCCTCACAATGGGGGGACACAACTAGTATTTATCAGCTCCCACACTTCAAATTACTCCCTTTAAATGCTGCTTACAAGAGTGAATAAATAAAGCTGACTCACACAAACCAACACTGCGTTTGATGCCATTATATCATATCATGTCTGCAAATGTTTTTGGCCACTTGCCTGTTGCCAGTTTGAATGTGGATTTGCAGCAGCATCAAGACATAAATAAGCACAGAGAAGACAGTGATTGTTGCCTGAGAAATGAGATGTTGAAATTGGTGCTGTCTGCCTGCTCCTCTCTTCCTCTGTCTTTTATCTGTCTTTCTCTGCCCTCATCTCTCTCCCTCTCCCTCCATCTGCTTCTCTCTGAGGTGCGGCCAAAGTAAACACCATGTTCAGCGCTCTCAATCACAGGATCTCTCAGAGGAAGAGGGGGCAGTGCCCTGGCACAGTGCTGGTGGCCAGGCCTGGGGAGAGGGAGAGGAAGTAGGCCACTGCCTCAGAAACGTTCTATCATTCCAGCGCCAACAGGGAATTCACATCTATCAGAGCATGTGCTCGCATACTCAAGTGCTCCTACTTGACATAAATATTTGCATGACATGGGCTGACATGGGAGATCCTATCATAAGTCATACAAACTCATCGTAGCCCATTACAGGCAACACTCACGGTGACCACCAAGACAGACAGTGGCTAAGTAGAGAATAATGGCTGACTCCTGGTCAGGCAGCAGCTACAGTTACAGAGACATGGGATCATTCTGTCATCACGTTTTTAAACAAAATGTCATCCCTGCTATTAGATTGTCATTTTTAGCTGCTCTGTCACAGCCCTGCAAAAAGTCCAGTGACTGATAGTTCTCCTACTGAACGCCTCTCGGCGGTTATGTGCCTGTGCTTTTTCCCACGTACTTCAACCTTTGCCTGACTGCAGCGCACATCACTCTCAATTGTGCTTTGTGTAACAGCACGAGGAAGAGCCTCTCTGTTATTTTTGGTGTATGAATGTGTCCATGAGGTGTTGCGTGTTTGAGACAGGCCTATTCATTTTACTTTTGTCCATCATCGCCTACTGTATTCGAGAGGAAGCCCCGGCTCTCATGCGGCGCGGGGGCCAGTTTGTGTCCATGTGAGCATTTCCTTCATTTAGAACAAAAAAGAAATGCATACTTTTGTGACAATATCACTCCCTTGTTTTCCCGCTCAGCCTGCTTCTCTGATTCAAAGTGTGTGTTACAGATAGCTTTGGCTGGGAACCAGCACAGTTTGCCAAGCAGGTTATCCCGCTGTGCTCTTAAACATAAATCTACTGCTAAATAGTAACTCCTCGACATGCAGACAAGTTGGTCTAAGTAGACTGAATAAAAAAAAAAACACTTATGGGATGTTGGATTGGTGTTAGGTTAACCATAAGGGACTAAATAGATGAGCAGAGCAGGTTGAAAATGTTTCTAACATGCAAGTAAATCTGAAATGTGTCTTAATCTCAGTGTGAGCCTCTTTACCGTTCCTGTCACATGTAGTGAAGAATTATTTTACCGTCTAGATTCACATGTAAAGTCTGCAGGTCCTTAAATCTTAGATGCAGATTTACAGGACTATTAGACCTCATAAAATAACAGATGTCAGTGTGGTCAGTTCACATGACGGTGATCAAGATGAGGATTATTTGCATGCATTCATGCTGCGACTCTGTAGAGAATGATCACTGTCATCCCGAAACAATGTAGCTGATTTATGAAATATGACAATACTGAGACATTCATGATTATTGATTGGCATTGTTAGCAGCTTTAAAAGAGCCATATGTCTTCATCTTCAGCAATGACACACGTATAACAAATAAGTTTACCACACTGTGCGAGCCGAAAACCCAAAGGGGACATTTCAGGGTTCTGATACACATCACAGGGTTACTTCATTACATCTCGTGTCATTATAGTGAGATTCTCGCATGAATTAGCAAAATAAATGAATATAAACCTTTTTCTTGACAAGCACATCCATAAAAAAAACAGGAGGGAAAAGTTTGTTATTGAAATACAAATGAGTTCCTTATTAGACAGGTGTGCACGTATTGTACTGTAATAAATATAATATCATAATACACTTATAACTTTTACAGTGCAGCTTGGTTAGAGAAACACGGTATGTGGTTTCAGGGTCCATGCATCTTAGTCAAGTGTGATTCCTCTTGGAAATGTGTTTATGAAAATACTCTATTCTCTATTTGTTTTGGATTGTCACAGACAGGAGGATGTTGCTTCCTCTCAAGGTTAGCGAAGTTGCTCGGATGAATGGTTGTTTGAGACTGCGCTCGTATGTCAATGTTTACCCCATTAGTGACAGCTCCGAGGCAGTAGGCCACTTAATATTGTCTGTGTAGCCCCGACTGTCCCCACACGCCGGTTCAAAAGTTCAGCCACTTCCTCAAGGGTCTCATTGCATTCTCGCCACATCTTGATTTTCAAAGCAACACGGAGAGACTCGACCTGTCAGGAGAGATGCCACAAAAAAAAGCGTGATGGAACACAGGTTTGGAGCCAGGGCCCGTCAGGCCAACAAAGCTGCCTCCTGGCTCTCTGGTTAGGAGGCCTGGACGATGGAGCTCATATTAAAGGCTGTGTAGTGGTCCAGGGCACGGCTGCCTGCATCAAGCTAGAGGAGGAATTGATTGTTCTGGAAACAGATGAAGCTCGGGCACAATTAGATTGCAAGGCAGTGCTGTGAGGTGAGAGAGCACCCTGCCTGCCTCGCAGTTGATTGATGGTAAAATAATAACCGCTGCGTATTAACAATAGAGTTCACCACCAGGTTAAGGTGGGCCAAAAAATTGCTGCTCTTATTAGATTCCGATATGACTTGCGATGTAAAAAGATTATTCTCATTGTGGACAGTGGGCAGTCATTTTGCATGCAGTAAGGTGGTTTCCTACAGTATGTTGCTGTCAAACGTCTACATGAGAGTTTTGAGTCAGGAGGGCACTGGGTCAGGAGTCACACCAGGACATGAGCGAATGTTATTCTGACATTCCAGCCTACAAAAACAGATGTGAAGCTTATTCAAATACAATCACTCACACTGAAGGTCACATAGGGTCCCTTTATGTTTCACTGTTTCCTAATATCTGCCGCACTGCATCAATGTCCGCTCAAAAATGTAGCTCCTAAAAAGCCGGGGGAGCATCAGTTCATCACATTACTGGACTTCAAGATGAATATCCTCTTTCATACTTACATGTCAGGGAGCCAAACCAGTGAGCGCACAGCCATATTATAATATATGAGTAAAGAAACATGCTGCTCATGGACAGGGGGGAGTTTCACTGAGCAATCTATCCATGGTTTAGATAAGGATTAGGAAGGCCAAACAGTCAAACAGTAAATGTATTTTTCTTGAAGAGTGTTTCCTCAATGTGCGGTTACAAAACAATTTTCCCTCCTGCTCAAAGTGTGTAATCCTGCTGGTCATTTGTTAGCTGGTGCATCTCCCATGTGGAGGCGAGGCCGCTGGCAGAGTGTTGGGGTATACAGGAGGTGAGAGCTTATAGTAGCATATCAGAGCTCGGGGATTCACGCTCATTTATCTCCATTTCTCGCACACCGTGTCTAGTAATAAAGGCTCAAGTGAAAATGGTGTTTATCATTGGAATGACAACATCTCCCAGATGCTGCAGAAGAAATCTAGAGAATAGATAACGCATTACAATAACAAGTCCTTACTCTGCGGAGAATCCAATTAGGAGAGCCTTACATCATGATAATCTAGCGGAGGTGGACTGGTTCATTTAGACCAGTGGATAACAGAGCAGAGGGAGGTCTGGTCCGGGGGATCAGGGTTAGTTGCAGTTAGACCTCCTGCACACATCAGCAGCCATCTAATGTGGGGAGCTTTACCCCCTAGTGGTTTAGCAGAGGAATACAAGCCTGAGCTGCTTTTAATACACATTATGGAAAATGTGTTTAAATGCTCATTACTGCAATAGAGTGAAAACACAAACACAAATAACTGGAAGCGTCTTAGTGGGTTTCTTTGTAAGAAATACAGTTCATTTACAGCTAAACAATATGAATTGTGGGGTTTGTACCAGCCAGGAAGTTTTCATGTGCTTGTATGTGCAGATGTTCATATGTGCATATGTGAGGAATGGCTGTGATGGTGGGATATGTTGTTGTGTTGTTGTGGAGTGGGTGCACCGCTGGGCCTCTCTGTTCTGGTGTGCTGGTTTCCTGCTGCTCAGCATTTCGCAGGGCCTCGGGGGGACACAGGGGGGACATATGACTGGGCCATGCAAAGCTGAGCTAGTCGCTCCTATCGTTCCGCAACAGACACATCCCTTTGGCGTCCTTCTGTCTCTTCATTGTCAGCCCACTCCTCAGCAAGGCGGCAGACATGGCGACGAGCCTGATGTTCCTCTCCCCAGTTAGAGGCTTCAGATCCCTCACATTTCAAAACTGGCGACTGCAGAGCAGCTGCACATGTTGCCACAAGGGCAAAATGGACATTTCTGCACTCCTTTCTCAGCAAAGCTCTGTGCTGACATAACAATTTACCACCCACCAGCACATACTATGTTTGGATCACTCTTTAACATTTACATGGCCATGCAGTGATTTATTGGTGCTGTGATAATTCTTTGTACAGGGATGCAAGGTACGCTCTAATGTGTAAAAGATGGAGAACACCTGTGCCGACATGTTGTCCTGGTTCCTTGAAGAGTTAGCAATATGTTGTATTTACAATCATGCTTGTGCACACAAACAACAAGCAAGATATAAGGTCTGTTTCATATAAGTGTTAAATAGAAGCAGATATATTCAAGATGAAATGTGAGCTGACTTAGCTGAATAATTCAAAGGCTTCTTAGTAGTTCAACATGTTCTCAAGCAATAAACATTAAACACATCTGATGCTCCACTCCATCCTGGTTAAATCAGTGTGTCATTTTTAAGGTAAGATTTTATTGATCCCCAAAGAGAAAATTTGCACATTACAGCAGAACAAGAAACAGCCTAAGGAGGAGAAAAATCATAAAGAACTATTTAAAATGATATAAATACAGTAAAATAAAATCAGAAATGAATAAAATAACTAAATATGTTATGTTCATTACAATACCTACATTACAGTACATATAATAGCTGCATTCATTTGTACTATACATTGTCTATATTGCTTTGTTTATTTTGTACATATCACATTTACCACATCCCTTCCTTCTGTAACTACCCCATCTGTTTATGTTCATTCTGAACATGTGTTATTTATATATACACACACATATATATATACATATATGCTAGTACTTACTGTGTGCAATGACAATAAAGTTGGATCTAATCTAATATACATGACCTGTGCATTGTGCTAATACTTATGTACAGAAATGGGGAGTCTAGTGGTGTAACTCTGCAGGCCTTATTGAGGTAGTATTATGAGTAAAACTAATTTATTGTTCAGAGTTATACTGAAGTTGCAATAGTTATGTATAGTGTATGTTGTATACATAATGTAAATACAGTTACTGAGGTATTTATATTTATATTTATGGGTACTACATACACCATATAATACATATCCCAACTGCTAAATAAACTATAAATTAGTGTCTTTTTGAGGAAAGGAAAAATTGAGTGAGAAATCCATGAATACTCCAAGGAGAAAAAAAAAGAAATATCATGAAAGCGTGTTTTGCGTAATTACATTCTGGCTCATATGAGCAGCTTGTCTTCTCTCTGTGCTGTGGGTAAAGCAGTGCATTGTTTGTGGTGAGCATGAATGCTGACCTTTGGCCTCTCCGGTGGCCTCTGCAACCCCTCTGAAAGTTCACAGGAGGGTCAGAGAGTCCTTGTGCCTCCACAGACGTTGTGTTGATGGAAACTCCACCCCACCCCATCTCATCCACCCCCCTCGGTAAGTCTGTCTGTCTCAGTTAGACACAAACACACAAACCAAAGAAAAAAACAAAACCTGGTCACGATGTGAGCACGAGGTTGAGAAAATATTTCAGGTCTGACAGTGTTTGGTCATTTGTTTATTTGGAGATACTGAGCCGCAAATATTGGCTCAACACATAAAAAAACACATACTGAGCATGTATTCCAACAACTAATACCAATTAAAGGAGCTTATCAGAATAAATGATTTATATTACATATTGTCAAATGAATAAAATCTGAATTTATCTACATACATTTTAAAAAATGAAGCCCATTGCATTTTTACACAGTAATCAATGGTGTCTGCTTATTGTGAGTGTCACGGTGTGGCTTCCAGGACCTCAGCTGCTGGGGCAAATTCATGCATTTTCCTATGCTCTGTGGCTCCAGGCACGACCACTGGCAAATGGGGTTGATGCTCATCACATGAGATATCACATGCTGCTAGGCAGAACATCTACCATGTCCTGTACGTGAGATATGCTGCTGTAACATGGAGATCATTTTCGTTCGGGGAAGCCATTAATACTGAAGATCTCACAGTCCCACTGATTTCAGTATGTAAATTATTTTCCGTGAGCCCAGAGCATGGCAGAGTGCTCTGGGTTTGCTGTGATAGGTTGTTTAGGGATCAGATTAGGCCCTGTGTCATTTCATGCTAGAGATGATAATAATGGCTGCCACTGCCGAGATGACTGTTGACATCATTACTCATGTGTTCTGCCACACGCATCAATCTTCACATGCTGTACAGACGCTCCTGAGGTGAATGAATTTTTCACTTTGGAGTTCAGAGCGGGGTCACACAGACACATACCCTCACGTATGAGAGGAGCACAGCAGGTAAACCAAAAGACTTACACCGCTCATTTTTCTTTTCCTTCTCTTTTTTTTCCACAATATCAGATTACTTTGGCTTTGTTTAATTCTTCCACTCGGCAGACTGATATCACACTGTACATGATCTGGAGGGTCTCAGGTTTCTGATCCAGATGCAGATGTATGATGCTATCAAGTTCAATGGCATGCAGAGCAGCAGATGTGGCATGTTTTAAACGTCAAGATTGTCAGTTGGTTTGAAGTTTTGGTACCGTTCATCAAAATATTTTATACTAAGCCCCTCGCGTCTTTTATAAGATCATAGAGGTGCTTCTTTAACCAGGGGTGGTACAGCAGTAATACAATCTGTGACCCTGCAGTGTTAATGCCATGCTCTACCCACTGGGCTTCACAGGATAAGCAGAGCTAATCCCCAATGAAAGATTAGGCCTCCTCATAGCTGCAGATCAGTTTGTAAGATCTTTTTTTTTTCCCCTTGGGGATCTCTGGAATCTAGGAGGACAATGCAGATATAGATGTGATGGTGTATCATGTTTTAACAGAGGTATTCTCCACTGACAGGTGGAGTGAAGGTGTAAGAAAGGCAGGATTTACCCTCCTAAACTGTGTGCTGTCATCTTTACAAAGTATGTTCAGAGGGTGTGAAAGGGATCATTAGTTGTGTGGCAGCGGAAGCAGCCGCGTTGTCAGCTACCTGCTATTTACTTCCCCTCATTACTGTACGCTGGCTGGCGCTGGTGGGAGTGTCAACATCATTAACATGACTGTCATTAGTCCTGTCCCACACTGCATGGAGAAGTTAGTCCTGGGGAGAAAAATGAAGCATCTTTCACCACCAACCTCTCTGCTGCTGCAGCTAGTGCGCTGTGAACACTGCCATTCAGTTGGACTTGATGAAGAATAGGCTGCCTGAGAAGAAGAAGCAGGAGCTCTGCACAGTGAATTGAAATAACTCCTTGTGAGATGCATCATCTATGCAGTTTATGCCATCTGAGAGACAAATTCATAATTTAGAATAACATAAAAATACAGCGTAACTGGAGAGACGCTTACGAGTGTCAAAGCATGGCACACTTCACTGAATATAAAATTTGATGCATGTGCAACAGCTGAAATGATAGCACCAATAATTTCTACATCTTCAAAGTTGCTGCAGATGTGCAACTGTGCAAAACATAAAACATGCTAATTTTTCCCCAAATCCTCCAGAATAACAGTAAAGGCTCCTGATTTTGAATAAAACCTTTTCTGAGAACATGAACTCATCCATAGCCTGTTGATACATGAATGAATATGATAAAACTACTATTATCTTGAACCACTAACTCTATCAAAAAATACACTGGATTGCACCTCTGTTGTTGTATTTACCCACAGCATCTCACTTGTGAGTTGGCACCTACAGCAGGATTAAAACAAACAAGCTCCCTCACACCTTGTCATCTGCCTGACTTGGCTGGATGTTATTGTAGCCAACTTCAAGGCCTCAGCAGCAGCTGCAATCACTTATGGCAGTCTGCCTCAGTGCTCAGCCCCTCCGTGCCCCCAACTAGTTTCCCATCAGCCTTGAGGGGGTAGAGCTCCTCGCACTCAGTTTCAACCCTCCTGCTCTCTGTCTTGCCTCGCCGAGACCTCCCCGACCTCCTCGACCTCTGCAGAGGTGACTGGAGAAGTGGAACAACCGAGAGCGTAGCAGTGCAGAACACGTCCCCATGCAAACGGACTGTGAGTGGATCCACATACTATGTTTCCACATGCCTTTTGTACGGGGCTCGAGTTCAGAGTGGGCTGGGCTTTCAGAGGAGAGGTGCCGTCCAATGGCAGCGCCGGGATCGCTGTGTGGCTCGTCTGATTTACGGTACATCATTAAGTCAGCGCATTCCTTCTCCCTGTGGCCCAGATGGCTGTGGGGCCTGAGGCCCAGACTCACAGGAGCAGAGCGGGGCTCTCTGTGGAGCACTGCACAACCAAGGGGAGCAGCTGCAGACCAGTGGATCTAGCTCCATACCGCAGCCATGCCACATCCCTCCATGACAGGAAGCACTTAATACAATACATCTCAGCACCTTCTGTGTCTATGAAGGATATATGTTGTCTTATTTATAGGTCCACAATCCTGTTTTCATTCAACTTCAACTGTGCTACGGCTGCGACAAAGATTAACAACTAAAAAGCAAAAGGGTGCACTCACCTGTGACCTATACAACAGCAGGATATGTTACAAACAGGCAGTCATATATAATTTCAAATAAATTATTCCTTAGTTATTTTTAAATTATTATTCCTCCTCAAAAATGAACCATCAGGCTAGTTTGATGTAAAGGTCTCATTGAGGAAAATGCATTGGCTTGTTCCTGAAACAAACATTCATTTTATTGAGGATTTATGTGTTATATATTACATGTTGTAATTAGTAATTTACACTCCAGTGAATGAATGATCTGCCAAACACACTCTTTTTTCATCTCCAATATCTCAGCAGTCACAAACAACTGAGGATGGCATGAGTCTTGAGAGATTTTTGGAGCTGCTTTGCCCTCTAGTGGTAACTCGCTGTGTCAGAGTCCACACAGACGTGAGCCCCTGCCTCCTCTAACACACCACCAGGCAGCCAGTGGGCGAACCACAGCCTACAGTCAAACGCTCTGAACATGTAATAAGATGACTTGTCAATCTGCACAGGATTTCACATCAACAGCTTTGTAATTTTTTGCAGACTGACAGTAAAAGAAATTAGCTGTTAGAGATTTCAGCACTTTATGAAACTTTACAAGCAGACTTTGATATTTACAAGGCTACTAAAAACCCTGGCAGGCCCTTCAGCTGTGACCTACGCATTAGTGACATACTGTGGTTTATGTTGGGGAAAGAGGCAGCTTACAGAAACTGGCTGTGCAACTGTTTGATTTATCAGTTTTATGGTTTGTTATATAACTTGAATATACATGTGTAAGTGAAGAAGAAACTTCACAGCAGACAGGACTCCAGGGTGTCAACAAAATCAAAATCAAACAACCTCTATTTGGTGGTGTAATACAGCGATTAATTTGTTTCTGTATGTGTGTGTGTGTGTGTGTGTATGGTTAAGAGAGAGAGACACAGAGAGAGAGAGATATTTTATTCACTATCAGCGATGAGTTCATTCAGGAGGGGAAAACGTTGTGGTCGTTCCAGCTCTTGGCTGCCGCTCCGGGAAATAGAAACAGTGTGGTGATGAGGTACTTCCTGCATGCTGTTCCTGCCTCTGTGTGTGTGTGTGTGTGCGTGTGTGTGTGTGTGGAGCCCCACAGAAATTGGTGTTGGTGTTGGTGAAAAGCTCCTCGGCCCCCTCGCTGACAGTAGTAACGTGAGACAGACAGTGTGCCATTTGCTGTGTGTCTGACTCAGATGTCTTGACCTGGCCAACTGGACAGGCCTGACTTCCAGCTCTGGCTTATCTCTCTGGCACAGCATTGGTCACTTCACACCCAGCCGCTTGATCAGCCACATTTGCATGGGATCGCTGAGACAGAAGCAGGTCAGTCTGCAGCCTTGTGTAATGATGTGGGTGTTACAGTGGAACATAAACGTAAAGTAAGCTACTGATCTTCATTTTCCATCAGGGGCTTTAAAGCCAAATTGAAAAGTCCACTGACTCTGCATATCCTTGCTTTTAATTTCTCTAACACACACTTGTTGCTGACACAGTGGGTGTGTGTGATGTATTACTGTGTTTGTGTAACTTTGTATTATGTGTCCTGTATGTCTAGTTTGTTTAGTGCTGTTCTATCACTGTTTTAATTCTGACTTGCTAAGAGACTGCAAAAGAAAAATTTGCTTTGAGATAACTTTGGTACAACACATCAAAATGGTAACATCTCTGTTTAATATTTTACATGGTCCCTTACAAATTAAATAAATAAATGTGTATATCAGTCATTACAACAAGTCTTATTAACATTAATGAACCCCCCAAAACATGTTTTTGCCCTTTATTTAATCGCCTTTTATAGATGCCAAAAAAATGCCATAACTGTCAATGTGGCCCATTGTATTCCAGTTACACATCAGCTACTGTAACTGCTCAGTGACACTGACCAAACACAAATATGTCAGCAGAGTATTCACAAATCACAGTTATTGTCTTGTGGCAACATTGGTTATGCACACTGTGTGCAGCAGCTCACTATTTGGCTGTCAAGCTCGTGCCTTCTGAGCTAGCTTTGTCACAGTAATACTCTCATTCTGCTTCTGAAATATCTGACTCATCACTTGGCCAGAAAATATTGTCCTCATGATCAGTTGCTTGAAGCAAATCTCAATTTTTTTAGTTACTTACTGTGAAAGCAAGTTAACATAAACAAACTTCTTCACGAACGACTCAAGGGCTTATTGAATAAAATGAATGTGAGGCATGTGTGTCTTTCATGCCATGTAGGGACGCATGATAACACTCAAGCTTTCACTTCACAAGTCTGCAATGAACCACCATTAAAACTTCCAGCAAGAAAAATACCTTGAACACCTACACACAAAGTCCAATCCTGTTTGCTGACACAGACTGCCTACACCCGTCACACAAAATAAATGTTCCGCCCAATAGGAAAGCAATTTTGCAATGCATCAATTTAAGTGAGTGGACCTCTGTGCTGCTACCAGTGTCTCTTAACCTTTCCTTAATTTGTCTTGTCTCGTTATGAGCTCTCAGGAACAACTATGTCCTTTCACTACCAAGTTGAGAGTGCTCAGCCTGCACAGATCTGGACCAAATCAGGCTTGTTCCAATATGAGAGGATGATTATTTGAGTCAAAGGCACTGGCAAAGTCAGATTTTGTTGCATTGCTCCATGCTAGAGCCGACACAGCTGTTTCCTCTCTCATTTGGTCTTTGAAGATGCACAGAAATACTGCATCGCAACATGAATCCGACGCTCTGGCCTGTGCTTCCTGTTGTCAGGGCGCCATCATTAGTGTTCAAATGAGAGGTTAATAAAGAATAAGTTACTGCAACTTTCACTGCACACTTGATTTACTGCCACCACCTTTCTACAGCACACAAACATCAAACACTTCATTTGAACAGAGAGCTGATAAGGAAATGTTATCTCAGTGTGAAGGAGGCAGTGACCTCCCCTCTGGCTTGTAAGGGGCTGAATGAAAATATTTGCAGCATTGTCCAGCAGCCTCTGAGAGCCAAGTATAACAATTAAGGACTGGTTTACTACAGCTATAGTGTGTGAGGTGAAAATATGCACATGGAGAGCGCTGTGTGGTTTTAATCAAGCCAGTGCTGAGAGCAGAATCACAGAATAATGATTTGGTTTCATCTCAGTTTTATAAAAAAACAAGTGCTTTGTCTCCGGAGTGCAGCTTTTCCACTTGTATAGGACATCATCACTCTTGTTCAACAACCTGACACATATTTTGGTAGGATTGTCGCCACAAGAAGGAAGTTGTAAACCAGAGAGGCTCCCAGTGCAGGAAGCCTCCTTTCATTGTGGATAATGTCACCTTGAAAACACGGTGGTCCTCAGTAGACCCTACACAGAGCTTTCAAGACGAGGAACAATAACTACCAGGATACTCTGAAGGCCAGAAAATAACATGTAACTGACTGTTAATAATGATATAAACTGATCCCAAAGTTCATGTAAAAAAAATCTGAATATATCTAGTCTGGAACGGTGACAAGCAACATGTTTCAGATTGGCAAGTTTAATTTTTAGGACTTGTTTATGTTGTGTTTATTCCCTCTCATTCCCTGGACACTTTGGTAACTCCAACCCTTCATTAAGCCTTATTACGCACACCACTCACTCAACATCTGGCTTGGGGCTCCCAGAATGGCTCATTTGCCGTGCTTTTTATTGCAGTCATATAGTTGGAGTTGTAAATGACTGTGTGGCTGTGTATTGTTTTCTGTTGTGGGGAGCACACAGTATTCTCACCAGTGACGTGGAGCATTAATGTGCACAAGTCGCACTTGCTCATCCCATGCAGTCCTCTCAGCAAGTCTTGTTTAAGCTTTTATCTGCAGGTTTTGAGGTAGGTTTTTTTTTTCAAAAACATCAGTGTCATTCTTGAATTATAGCTTTATTAGGGAAAAAATGCCATTAGCAGTGGCAGTATTTAGACTTTAGTGGAAGAGGGTTGTTCAATTTAGCCTCTGGCCTGTGATTGGACGAATGTCAGTTGAGTAAGTGGCACGTAGTGGAGGGATTGGCAGCTCTATAACTCCCTCAGACAGGTTTGTCATCTGTGTCAATGACCCACCAGGGAGCCGGCCCTAATATCAAACCCAATGCTGATGGATGACCACAGTTCCAGCTGTTAAGGCACTGTCACAAACAGGTTCCTCCATAGCCTGTCACTGTGTGTGTGTGTGTGTGTGTGTGTGTGTGTGTGTGTGTGTGTGTGTTATAAGTGGGATGTAAAGCCATGGTCAACCTTGATTTTCTCAGTCTGTGACCACCAGAGCCGCTGCTGTCATCATTAAGTTACAGGGCCAAATCTGTAACAATGATGTTTTCTCAGGCAGTTTTCTGTGGCTTTAAAAGGAACATTCACATCAAATGTGTGTTTTTATAAACTTTTGTGCTGCATTTTCATTATTTTCCTTTTCTTGTGTTGACTGTTTCTTTTAAACAGTGGAAAACTTTTTTTTTAATTGCTCACACAACAATACTTTCATAACATTTTTCCCATTGGTTTCACGTATGGTCATGTATTTGTGACAGAGGTTTACCTGTCTGCCAGACAAGAGGGTCAAAACTACAAATCCCAGCAGGAGCTGCTACATCTAAATTAATCAATTTGTATTACTTGTTTGTTTTATTTAGCTTTTTTTTTGACTGAGACCGAGGATGTGGCAGAAAAATCGATGCATGTGACATAAGACTTGTATTTTTAAATCACATCTTCAAGTTTGACTTCAAGTTAACTTGGGTTAACAAAGCCCAAGTTAAGTGTGTATATCTAAGGAATGACATAAATATCACATGAATACCTCACAGAGGGATGTAAGGTTTGAATTAATAGTGAAGGAGAGAGAGATTAATACTGAGAAACACCATGAAGGTGTTACAAACCACACGTCACGTGTTACCAACTGCTTTGCACTGGCACCTCTCCCTACAGTACACGTTCTCATTGTTTCATTGTTCTGCCTCCCTTCTTTCAGCAAACGTGGTTCATAGTGGCTCAAGTGTAAACTACAGTACATCGCAGGAAGGAAGAGGGACCTGGTGGTGGGGGTTGGGAGCAGGATCCCAGACCATAAAACCTGGCAGCCGCCCTCCTGCATTGTTCACCACCACCATCCCAGCCCAGTTTCACTGTTTTCTCCCTGTGCTCTGTGTATCCTGTCCTTTTAGAGGCAGTAAATGTTGTTGTTGTTCATCAGACAAACATGAATCCCGACCTGGCTGCTCGTCTGCCTTTGTTCTTACCGTGAAGACTCTTGAAGGCAGGAAGAAGGTTGAAAAGCAAATAAATAACCTGGTTGTAAAGTTTAACACAGGCATCATATGGGTCCAATCAGACACATATCCGATTGCATGCAGCATGCATTACACTGTATAGAAAGCACAATAAATACATAAATACAACTCCAGCCTTTCAGCTGGATGTCAAGACATCCAAATCTCCTCTTATAGCACCACCCTGTGGCTGGACTGAGCTGCCTTCTCGACATCTTTGAAAGCACTGACTGCTGCAGTGTCGTATATCACCAGAAAGAGACAGTGATTTAAAGTGGGCACAATAAAAAATATACACATTTTACAATTTTTTTTGGTCTATTTACTGTGCCAATATGTAATATCTATTACAGTACATTTAAATTCACATAATACTAATAAAAATGTAATTTTACAAAAAACTTTTGAAACAAACACAATAGAAAATGTGATCACATAATGAATATCCTTTCATGTGCGGGTTTTTCTGCAAATTCACGATCACAACCTACTTTTTAAATAATTCTGCCACAGACTGTGTGCATTGAACTGTGCAGAAACTCTTCACTTAACTTTCCGTCATAAATGATTTTCCTGTTCTCGTGCGTGCCATGAAACATTCAACATGTCCGCAGCAGGAGTGTACAACTTTTGTGGAATGCACATGCCTCTCTCTCAGTCTATTTATGTGATTTAAGGCTGTCAAGGAAGCCAAGCAGCAGGGCCCAGACAGGAGGCTGGACATGACAATGAAGCTGAAGTCCTGCAGAAACTGCTCCCCCTGCTGGCCGGGCACAGAGGGATCTGAAAACACTGCAAGACAACCAGAGGAAGGAATGTGATCACTGAAACTCTAGTTCTTTGCAAGTGTGTTTCTATCCTGTAACTATGTTAAGATGGTATTGCCTGAACATTATAAGTCAGGTCTGATTTGGGGATAAAGAAAGCAAGAAAGAAAAACAGAAAATTGATGTAAAATGATGTTTTCTTGAAGATTTTCTTTCTATTTGTAACAATTCTTGGTCAGTTGTCACACAAATCACTTATGAGCATTATAATGACACATTAACGTTGATGTCTTCACATATGATGTCCCATCTTTCCCACAAACACACACGTTTATTCCCAGTTCATCTGATAACCACAAGGCCGCTTGTTTTCCTATCAATCCTTCTGCGTGTCTGTCTCTTCTTGGCGGCACCAGAACTGTAAACACTGGGCAGAAAACGCCTCTGTGATCCCAGCTGCAAATAGAAAGCTGGAGACACAGGGCCATTTTTTGAAAACCGCTGTACGCTCCACACTAAATGCAGCCTTTCTCTGAGATCAGAAGGACTGATGAAGCCTGTCATAATCATTTCTATGCTACATTAACAGAAGCAACACTGTAGTTTGCCTTGGCGCGGGTAAGTGTTGCTGCACAGCCTCAAGCATTTATAAACTCCAACCTCCACTCCCGCTGAAGTGAAGGGTCAATGTCTGTCTGAGTTTAAGAAGCTGCACATCATAAGAACTTAAAGCTGCTTCTTATAAACTCTTTATGTGTTTTTGTTCAGTAGAAAAGGCAAATATTCATACTATGCTGTAATGTGAGTCCAGTTATATTTTTCCCATCAAATCCAGTGTTTATGCTAAAATCATAAATGCCTGCAAGCCTAGAGTCCATACTTTGTAGCAAGATGTTTTGTTATTTGGGATAACTACATTTTGTAGTCCTTTATCAGATCAGAGAGCTCCTGGGAAACACCCAACAGTTTCCAGCCACATGGACTGTATTTTCAAAATCAATTTCTGTCTCACAGTTGGTTGCAGTGCCACTGAAGTCATCAGGGTCACGCACCTCCCTCCATAGTCGTTTGCCAGCCGCTTCTAGCTGAAAAATGGAGCTTTCTGGACTAGAGGGGTATATGAACAGAGATAGCTTGACACAACCATTTGTTTGGCTCAGGTGAATACAGCCAGACAGCGACACAGTCCCTGCTCTGCAGCAGGGCTTGCACTATGGCCAGATCCTACTGGACACTCATTCCTCAAAGACGCTCCAAAGCTCAGCTCAGAAACACTGCCACTGTACTGTACTGTATATAAGAAGACTTTTTATTTTTTTTATTTACTGTACATATTTTACATTAACAGTCAAGAGTTTAGCTGAGAATGTTTGTTTAAGAGCTTTTCATGCATTAGACATCAATCTGTCTGTTTTAATGACATTTTGCATAAAACTGATAGTAGGAGATTTTGTCGAACTGAATGAAACCACTAATAGAAACACGTCAAAAAATAATTTTAAAAAAAAAAGGAATACTGGCTCAATAAAATAAATAAAGTTTGCTGTGTTTCTTCATCTGGTACGGCAGGTGTCAAAAATCCGGTGACAGAAGAAGTCTTCAGATTCTTTACTTACGTAAATACAAACATGTAAAAATACTCAATTACAAGTGGAAGTCCTGCATTCAAAATCTTACTTACGTAAAAATAGTAGTATTATCAGCAAAATGTACTTGAATATCAAAAGTAAAAGTACTCATTCTGCAGCAGGATGGTCCCTGTCAATGTTATATTATCATATACACTATTATTATCAGATTATTTTACCAATGCATTAACATGTAGAAGCATTTTAATGTTGCAGTTGGGCGAGGTGGAGCTATATTTTTAGCTGCTTTATATATTATTGGGTTTAATCTGTAACAATGCATCATATTTTATAAATTGATCTTGTTTTGTTTGTAAAACCTTTATCTGCAAAGTAACTACTGTTGTCAAATAAATGTAGTGGAGTAAGAAGTAAAGATATTTACAAATGGAAATAGTCAAGTAAAGTACAAGTACCATAAAATTCTACTTAAGCACAGTACTTGAGCAAATTTACTTTCCACCACTGCAAAAATCTGTCCTATTAGACTGAAACACAACACAACCCATAGAACCGGCATGCAAACACACCAGTACAGAAACTGCAGTCTTCGAGCTTGTCTCAGTAGCATCTCACTACACTTTTTTTGTGTTTTTAAAAGTCTTGTCCATCTCTATCATTCAGTTCACCTCAATATGAAAGGTTCTACTGTCACAGTAAAAAACAGTGTTTCCAATCACTGAGCACATCTGTGAATTTCAGAGACAGAAAAATATCACGGCAATAAATATAATCAGTTGTAAATAATAACACTGAAGCCAGACTCTGTTGACAGTGATGCTTTCTTGCTCACATTCATTTCCCTGCTCTTTATTGACTGTGTCCTGTGCCTTCATATAAAGAGTTTCGCTGTAACTCGTGTCAACTGTCACACCCTCTCAGACTGCTGCAATATTCATGGCTGTATACGGACATGAACAGAAGCAGCCCGGCACCTTGAGTGTAATGAATTTGAATCTGTGGCTGATTCAGTATTAGTCTGGGTTACTGCTCGGCCCTGCAGGAAATGAATTGCCCTTTATTTAACATTACAAATTACAGGTGACCCACAGTGAGGAGAGCTGTGAGTTTGAAAGGTGCGACAAATAGATTTAGAGGGGCAATGATTCCCTCCCAGATTCCTGTTGTGCAAATGCAAGAGATTAAATGACAGAGGATATTAGGAAATAATTTGTGATTCCCACTGTGATAAACGTAATGCAGTTAGGAGGCAATGAATATGTCTGTTTTCGTCACAATTAAATCAAATTAAGTATTAGATTACATTACATTGATTTGTTGTGTTGCAAATTGTCATGTAGACGGTGCTAGCAGAAGGCAAATGAGGATATAAGGTTAGCATGGCTGCAGGGGTGGATTTGTTTGAGGTTACAATGTGCTGGTGTAAGTGCTTCAGGTCTGGATGGAACAACACCCTCATTAGACATCCTGGACCCTGTGGTAAGGATTAAATCCTCACTTTTCAGTCAGTATAGTCTTTTGCAAAACGTGGGTGCCAGCGAGTAATAACCAAGCGAAATGCTGTACAGTGAAATTTGTCAGCATGGTGGCCGAGTCATGCAGCGGCCGCTCTTGACTTTGTTCTCTCAGAGATTATTCAGCCAGAGTTAACCACATTGGTCGCATGTTAAGATCATACAGTATTACCTCAGAGATAAATCCATCAGTCCCCCTGCGGACGTATCGAGGCAAATGTGTTCAAACCACGCTTTACACCATTTTGGGCTCCCTCTCCAGCCAGTGACTTGGCCTGTTGAGTAATGAAGTGTTGGACTTCAGTAATGAGACTGTTTACAGGGCGTGCTTGTTTCACATGAATCAAGCCCAGTGTGTGGTTAGATAAATACCAGCTTGGCCCTGCACGAAGCCAGTCAAACCTTCTCCTCTGCTCAGGAAATGGCAGCCAAATTCCTGTGGAATGAATGAAGAGGAAATCTGCGAGTGGCAGCCTACCACGAGATCGCTCTGAAAAGGAGAGGGTGGAAAAGCTGTGGCCCTTCCTCTGGCGTGGACCCGGGCCAGGGCTCACTAGGTGAGACTGATGGAATAATAATACACATCCTGAGTGTTCTTTTCATTAGCAGCACGGTTTCATGTTTTTCATCATCCTGCTGAGAGAAATGGAGAGACCCTTATTTCTGAGCTGGACAAATTACCCTTTCCCCTCTGGGAGATGCAGCTGCATTCAATATTGTGTACGTGTGTGTGTGTGTTTCTGTGTCAGTGTGTTTTAGGTGGGGGTCGTGGCTGGATGCTGGGATTTCCTGTGGAAATAATAATTAACCACAACATGCACACAGGGCCGGCGATAAACGCTTGGCCCTCTCACTAAATATTGTCTTTTACAAGCAACCAGGTAACTGGATTCATCTCATTTCCTACGCGAGATTTAGGATATAAGGAGTATTAGTTTAAAGCCATGACCTCAATCTGTCAGTTGTGTAAACCTATCAGTCCAGGCCGTTTGAACTGAAGTGACAGCATGGCCGTCCGTATTTAGAAGACATTATCGGTGATTCATATTAGCCCTTAACCAAAGCAATCCCTCCATTAACTCCACCTGCAAACACCTCATATCCCAGGTGACCTATTTTCCCAATTACCAACACCATTACTCTGCACTTCCCTTCCCTTCCAAGTTCAGCCATCACCAGACGTCCAGATTAGAGCAGATTTCATAGAAACTCCTCTGACGGCTGCATTAGTGTACATTTTTCTGCACTCTTATTACAGAGCACAGAGAGGAAGAGTTACAGCGCCGCTCAAATGAAACAGGCTTGAGTGATAAATCTCTTGCGCTAATGCACACACTTAAGAGTTTTTGACTGTAAATAAAGTCATGGGAGACATGCTGTACTTACATGGGGAAAGCCTTGAGGAAATGGCTTCCCCCTTGGAAGAACATATGGGTGTGTATGTCTGCAGCCAATCAGGATGCAAGTTGGAATGCCTCTTGGAGCCCTCACCAAGGCCTCTTTGCTGTTTTAGCACGCTTGTGTGTGCGGTAATGTAACCCAATATTTCACAAATTATGAGCTAACCATACTTGACTCGTATTGATGAAAATAATCACCTGTTTCATATGTTGTTTACTTCAATTTCTCCCTAAAAAAAAACAACACGCGATCATCTTTTCAATAATAAAACAGGCGGAGCAAACAGCCGTGTGAATATCAGTCAGATAACTGGGATGACAGTTCATTCCGGGTCAATCTATAGCTTTTCATCCTGACCATCAAAGCATCATCCATCTCTCTGTGCAAACACTGGTGACACCTTAATTGCCTTTGATAATACATTCATCCTGTCAGAACGAGGTGATAATCAAGTCGTTTCCACAGCAGCCATCGATGCCTGTGTTCATCTACTGTTACAGATGTTACAGTTAGACACCTCTGAGAATAGTCAGGGCACAGTTTACTACAAAATATGAGGTGCGATCTGTGACAACATAATAACACATTTGATGATTGAAAAGGAGCAGGGAGAAGAGAAATACTACATACAGTACATGATCTACTCTGCCAATACTTTACCTTTAATGAGACATGTGCACTACAGCGCGGCCATACTGGAGTTTTGAGGCTGATACTGACATCGATATTTGCAAGTTTAAAAAATCCAATAAGGATATAGTATACATATATATATACATGAACAAACAATCTTGATACAGATTTTTTTTTTTTTATTGTGACCATGATACGTACTGAGAGGGGCATTTCACAGTTGACCAATCAACTTGTCAGTGCTCTCTGGTGGACAAACTATGTGATGGTGACACTGTTTCTAAATGACCTCAAACCTATTTTGACAATTCTGTACGGCAATTTCTTGTTATTTATTGAGTAACATGCACACAGATACAGATATATCTGTATTAAGTTGATATCAGCCCCATGCACACATACAAACACACACATATGCAACCATCGGCCAATTATTTTGCCTGTATACATTTTCTTAAAGGATAGGTTCACAATTTTTCAAGTCAGTCTTAAAACAATTGTCAAGTGTCCACATGAACACTGAAACAGGTTTTGCTGGCTGTAATCATCCCTCCTGTTCATAATGACTGTTCCCTTAAGTGATTTAAAAATGTGGCTCTCAACGTAACTAACAAAGTTATATTACCCTTGACCTGATAAGCAATCTGTTGGTATGTTCCCTTGAATCCACCTTATTTATAATTATTTTAGCTCTTTTGTGTAGTGTATATAGTGAATTTATGTTAGTTGCATATGATTTGCCCCACACTTCTACACAGTAACTAAAATATGGTAAAATAATTGAGAAGTATGTATATATAAACTGTGGATAGCTCTCTAAATGATCAATTATGAGAAAGTTTACAGAACTTACAACTTACAAAGCAACATATTTAACACATGCGGTTGCTTGTGTAAGAGTTTCACTTTGAATTTCCTGGCACTTAAACTCAAAGATCTGCTGGCTGGCGACGTATTGACTATTTAGATTAGCTTCCACTGGAGTGGAAACCACCTTCACGCAGACCATCAAGCGCTAATTGGTTTGGAATGGAGCAAAGGTATCAAGGAACAGATTCCAGATGACACACCAGTGATGGAAACATCCTTTAAGTAAATGTAGCAGTCGGCTCCAGCATATCGCACCATGCTTCATCTGCTCGGGACGTCTGATTACGCAAGCAGTGGCTGCCAGCTGAAGCACAGGGCTCCTCTGTAGTGTACTCTTCGCTTTAATGAAGTGCACTGCTGCAGTTGCAGTTCTGCTCTGCGTCTGTGTGAAAGTTATCTGCCCGGCCTGTATGTGGGAAAGTATCTGAGGCGGCAACGTCCCGATGGGATACAGTACAGATGGAGCAATTAAAGGCGAGCCACAACAATTGTCTTTTTTGAGCCAGACATATTGGAGAATGAGTAGGAACAATGCATGCCGTTTAGAATATTTTACTGAAGTCCACAGAAAACAATATAACTAGCCACAAGAGGACGGAAAATGTGAGGCTGCAACTGAAATAGCCAGCAAGTCTGTGTTGTTGAGGGATTTCTATGTTTTGCTGTTAAGTGCATCATGAAAGTGAAACTGTGTGTTTATATGCAGTGTGTCTACCCACTGTTAGACCTGTTCTCCATGTTAAAACAAGTCATAATAAATACATTTTACGGTTATATTGGCAGAATTTAAACTTTTTACTCCTCAGTGGTTCGCAGTTCAACAAAAGCCAAAATCCTGTACTGGCTGGTTGTGCCCTAATGTGAGGATTTATGGTCTGCATGCTGCAAAAGAAGACGTCCTTGCTCCCATGTCTGTCAGAGATCATTCTGAAGAGCAGACCAGCCTGTCCTGGCACATCGCCCTCTAATAGGCCGTCTCCTCAGCTCAGTGGGAGAGGGACAGCAGCAGGAGGGAGTTGTTGGGAATTGTATTTTCTCTCTCATCATGGGGTCTTCTCCCAGCTCGCTGTGCTCTGGAGGTGTCAGGACACTGTGATGAGGCTGATGATATCAGGTTATAATTAATACAGAAATCCAATTCCACCCACTTTGCATCCGCTCTGATTTAATTATTTTTGTGATGATTAACATCATATAGCACCATCTTCTCTGTATGAAATATTTTAAAGTGTTTACTGTCTGTGCTTCGCCCACTAAAAATAGATACATTCAGCTTGTTTACAATCTTACATCCTTCCTAAATCACCCTTGCAAGAGCTTAGCCCATGATTTAAAGACCTCTTTTTATAAAGCCAATTTTCAAGTGTGCCTCTCAAATATGTATTTATAACTCTGTTTTTGTAATAAACATGCTCTCAGCCTGCTAATAGTTATTACTTTTTACAACAGTCAGTGAGTTACCTTTGTGATGTTTTGTACCGGAGGCGTGTTGCTACAGCAGGTACACAGATGGCTCACACACCAGACACTCAGCACATCATTCCATTATGGCAATTAAAAGAAGAAGACCTGGTGTGCAGAAATGGAGAGTAACTGCTTGGCTATACAGTATGGCCGAGGGCCATTTGGTCAGCAAGTCCTAATCAAGGACTCCAAGCTGTAACTGAACTAGCCCTCCATTCTCTCCTGTGTTGGGACTAATGTTTTGATAAGCAGCCAAACCTCATTTGCGACCTCAGTTCTGCATACGTTACTCCATGATTCACATAGCATTTCCTAATCAAACCTTATGGGAAAAATCAAAATGTTTTTTTCATCCAGCAGTGAGATGTGTGTTCAAAAGTATTTTCATGATCCCACAGACTGCCCAGAAAGAGTAGACTTAAAGGAATAGTTTGACATTTGGGAAAATACACTTAGTACACGAGTTAGATGAGAAGACTGAATCCACGCTCGTGTCTGTATGGTAAGTATAAAGCCAGTTAGCTTAGCTTAGCATAAGTGCTGGAAAGCTAGCCTGTCTCTGTGAAGATGACAAAATCTCCCAACCAGCACCTCTAAAGCTCACTAATTACCACATCATATCTTTGTTTTCCTTAACAAAATGAACAACATAAAACAAAGCGTAAAAAAACACACACATGGTTTCTGCCAGCATTAGCTTCATATGCATGACAATGGTATCCATCTTCTTATAACTGTCTAACTGTCGGCAAAGACGGGAATAAGCGTGTTTCTATTCCTTTAACGTTCCAGCAAGAAGAAGAGCAAAATGGAGCCATGCAGTCTGTGCAAATATTGGATTTTAATGCTGGTTTTTCCCCAGACAGACGTATCATCATTCTGGGAAGAAAGTAGACACTTTGAAACTTTGACTTTTCCCCTTAGGTTTGCTTATAATAAGCTATGTGGCCCAATCACGTAGTAACAAACATAGAGGTTACAGATTGTTACTGAACTCGTGAATGTTTCACACATACTGAAGTTGTTTGCATGCTCTTATGCACGTCATTCCCCTCATGCCAAGTGCTGCACGTCTGCCAGCGCTGCATACAGATCCTGATTGAATTATGAAGAATGTTGACTGTTTCCTAAACCATAAGAGTACTACACTAAACAGCTGGTTGTGTACTACATGACCAAGCTCTTTCATTAGAGGACAGAATATCTGTTTTTACTGCTGTTTATTAATGACAGACTATTAATTGGTGCACTGTAACAATCAATCTGCATAATAATAATAAGAGAAAGGAGAATAAGTTACTTGTTGCTTTTCAGCTCTGGTTCAAACTGTAATGAGTGCAGCAGCAGATGATACAAAGGCTCATTTAATGAACAGAACTGTGTCTTTAGAAAGATGCAGACAAAGAGCATAATCTAAAAAGTTCTGAAACAATGAGTCCTAGTCGCAACAGATACACAATCTGAGCTGTAGTGAAGATATAGATCAAGTGACAAATGATTATGATGATTTTGATATTTCCCGCAGACAATTCTACTTTTTCATTTCCTGGCAAATTGTCTCAGCTCCAGTCCTGTCCTGGTGGGCTTCCCTCCCAATCCCGCCTTTGCTCTGCGGTTTTATTAAAGCTAACATTTGTCAGCAGGAAGATGGTTGATATGCAAAATGTGGAGCGGCTCACACCTCACGCTTTAGTCATTCTTGCTGTTTGAGAAATGAGATATGAGGAATGCCCTGCTTCGACACAACAGATAAGAGACATGAGTAATGTTCAGAAGATTTTGGTGTTATTACTCTTTTATTATATATTTTTCATTTGTACCTGAGTATGTTTTGAAGCATGATGTCACTGGAGAGACAACACTGCATAGTGAAAGTATTTCATTAACAATTTAAGAGTGATTCTTATGCTTAAACAATGAGCTAAAGAGAACAATATTGGATGGAATATGCATTGAGATTCCTTAATGTACTTGATGACGGATCTAATGAATGCCTCTACTGTATTTTGGTCATAGAAAAGTAATAATCTAGAATAAAATGTGAAAAAAATTTAACAAAAATGAAAAGAAATGAAAAAAGATCTTTTGCTGAGTTGAAATAGATAATGTTTGCTGCATTGCTCACTGGAGTGTGGATTCACTTGCAGCATTCAGCCACAATATTAATGAACAATTATTTATCACAAATCTGCACCATTCATACTTTTGCTGTCTGCCACGCGATGTAATTGCAGCCCAAATGTCAATATATTCTAGGTGTCACGTGATCCCCACGGAAATTAAATTAATCTAACGCCTTCATGCACAGGATGAGATGAATTCCACAGGACTCATTGTTTCTAGATTTCAAAAGCTATTACTTTCCAATTTTATGTTTAACTTGTTTAATAGAATAATTAAAACCTTCGGGCTTTTGCAATGTGATGTTGATGAGATTGGAGCGTATTTTAGGTCAAGGAGTTCAAATGAAACTGCTTGGATTTTTTCATAAACGCATATTAAGACAGTGCATAATGTGAGTCTATAGTAACAGTCTGCCCAGTGAATTATTATTTATCATAGAATCTATCAACTCAAAGGGACAGATCTTTTTTTCTCCCCTGATTTTGTTGTCACACTAGATGTTATTGTGATACAATAAGGTACAGAACAGTATAGTTTGAAAGCAAGGCAATTTCTCTGAATATAATTTCTGCTGGCAAGATGAAGCGAGAGGACCATGCTGTGTGAGGAAATTGTTCTGCTAAGTGACTCTTCCCCTCACATTGCCAAGCAGCATCTCTCCATATAAATGGCCGTCCAGGCTATTTGTCAGGAACACACATCAATCTTGGTGCGTATCGCCACAGAGCCAGGAGGCGAGTCGGCGTAGGCTGCTGTTACCAGTCAGAAATGTGTTGAGCTTGTCTCCTCAGGCCATCCTCGCTCTGTACAGTGGAGGAACAAAGCTGCAGCCACTGTTCTGAAGACTGGTCACTTTCATTAGAGAAGTCATTAAAGGAATTACAGGAGCCCAGCCATAGATTTTTCTTGGATTATTGTGCTTGGATTTAGCTCAATTCATCAAGCATATAACTGAAATGCTGCGGTGACTGTTACAAAAATGTTTGCCTGTGTGCGAAAAAAGGAGAGAGAGAGAAAACTCAATTCCTCTAATAATATGTGTGTATGTGTGACTCTTATTTTTCTACCGCTCCTCTTTGCATCTGTGACTTGCTGATTTCCTTGTGGCCTCCCTAATTACACCAAAAAGAGGCCAGAATGCTAATCCAGTGAGGAGACGAATGAGTAAACAGGAAGTGCAGAATGATTTACAATCAGTCTGCAATTAGTTAGGTGGGATTTTTGTCTTCAGAACAGACTGAATTCTTCAAAAAACCTTTGCCAGGGATCTTAGTTCATACTGACTCCGTCATTCACTCTCTTGGGTTAAAATCTCGGAGCTTTGCAAAAAAGTGGGGTATGTTAAAGTCATGGCATGTTCCTGCAAACATCTTAGTCTTAAAAAATACATCTGGCAATATTCTATATTATTCTCAATGTCAACAAATATCATGAAAACACCAAACCAACAATGAATTGATCAGGTATCGTCAGGTATCGTCCTTGTAAAGCCTGATATATCTCATTCCTCTGTTTTCCAGAAACTATTCAGACACATCAATGGGCCACACCGTTGCACTGGGTGACATGTTTCTTCATTATGATGACCTTGAACACTGTATTTTATTTTGAGTCAGTCTCACATACACCATCTTACTGCTGTAAATTCTCAGCAGCACCAAATTTATATTAATCTGCAGCTGAAAATAGTCCTCAACAAATGCAGTTTTTGCTTCTGTTTCAGTAATGTCTGCTTAAAGTACAGTGCCCAGCTGTTTTAGGAGATTATTTAGCTTTTGTTTTTAAATGAAACAATATATCTGTGACCTTCAGTAGGAACCAATTGGCTCGGTGCTGAGTGCCACAGACAGTGTAGGGACGGAGGGTGGGTATCACATGCCCATGGATATCAAAAGGTTAAAAATGGGGAGTAATTGACACAATAACCTCACAACAAGGTCCATTCAGTAGATGCAATAGTCTCAATAGTATCATACAATCTTCATCAGTATATGGAGTCACCCAGTTGTCATGGAAATAAGGTAGAGTTATTGTTAATTGTGAAATTCCTTGTTTATTTTGAAAATTTTGGGATGGACAGACTCAGGCAATAAAAGGATTTCACAATCTCTTTTGGGAGAGGTTGTTCTTTACTCTTTATTTTGTTAATTTAGAAGAAAACGTGAAAGAATGAACTTAGTTTCTCTGCAACTGCAAACAATTGAGATGTGAGTCAGTCATCAGAAACATGATTTATAGGAAAGCCTTTACCTTCCAATAGTTTGAAATGTAAGATGTAAAATGAGAGTAAAATGTCTCAATAAGGCCAGACTCGTCTTTACTGGTGGCTGAAACAGAGAAATCTCATCAAATGTTGGAAGATCCACTCTCAAATAACTAATGAAGTACAATATTTCTCCAAAAATCCTTGATTTCTGGGACAATTCTTCATCATTTGACTGGTGCTTTGATAATTAGAGAAACACCAAAGAGCCCTTTGAAATGAAAGACTACACATTTCTCAAATTTTCCCATTTCGACTCAACGCTTTTACTGGAGACACTTGAAATAAAGAAACATTTACATCTTTCTTCAGTGTTATTTTTGAAGGTTTAGCTGTCTGATAATAATCAGTTATCATAAAAGCGGCATATCTATATGTGGATTTCCACCAGTTTTCCCCCTCCGCTCATTTTTCATGCTTATATTGTCATGACCTAGAAGAGTGTGTATTCAGGGGGATGTTTCTGATCTCGTGTCCTGAGCTGTGGAATAATGTAAGAGCACTGGTGTGTTGCTGCTGCGGCTGGGGGAGCGTGTTGCCATAAAATATTAACGACTTGGAAGCCCAGCCACATGACAAGATGAATGTAATTGGCCCTCGCAGCTCTATCTGTGCATGTTAATGAGATGGGATGGTATTTAAATCAGTCGCGCCCCAGACACTGTGGCTGCAGTCTAGAAAACCACAAACAAAGACGCAGTGAGAGAGCACGGATGCAGTGAGATAGATACAGAAAATGTCACTTATTATTCAGTTTTGGGGACCTACTGTGAGCATCTCTTTGTTTTATTATTGGGTTTTGTTTGTTTAAGCAGAACAATATTTGTAGCTGAGCCTTTGAATGACTTTTGATCAAAATAATGGAAACTAATGCAGAGAAAATTTTGTTTTTCAGAAAATTTGGCGTGTGAAGCCAACAGCGAGGAGATGCTGAGGGTTGAGAGAAGCTGTGGACAAGAGCCAGATATACAGCTGAGGTAAAGGTGTGCACCTGCACAGCACCTGTCCTGCCAAGGCGCTGGGGTCAAGCCCTGCCTGTCACTAGTGGTCTGGAACAAAGCTGTAGACTCTGAAGCAAAATGTGACCACCTCAGGAGAAAACAAGGGGCTGTGGTAACTGCAAACAACAGCTTGAGTCTGCTCTCCCAGGGGGCAGGACTCGGGAAATTGTAGCAGGTAGCAATAGTATAACCTAAATCTTAAAGGGAAAGAAGGCCAGCTTGTGTTCAACAATGAAGCCCAGTTTAAGAAGTATGAGAGACTATGTGTGTGTGCGTGTGTGTGGGTGGGGGTAAAGTCTCTCAGATTTCTGGAAAACTGAATGAATAATAAAAAGTCAGCAGATGGGAAACTGTGTCACTTTACTTTCATTATTCTGACAACTTTTACCTTTTATGTGACAGCGCAGTGGTCATCCTCACTAGCACCTCATAAAACCACACTCATGTCCTCTGCTGCAGTCATGTGATGCTGGCTGGACAAAGGTGTGATGTATCAAAGCCCTGGTGTCTCAGACAAAAATCTTGGCATGCTGTGTTTGTATCTGTGTGTGTGTGTGTGTGTGTTTTGTGCAGACTGGGAGAGACCTGACGCCAAAGGGTGGGGGAAGTGCAGGCAGGAGGACAGATGGTCTCCCTCATGGTGGCTGAAATAAAAGAGGGAATTAGAGGACTCCAAGGTGTACACTCTGACGGCAATTACAGCAAATAGATTGGAAGTGGACCTCCAGGCACCCAGGGAGGCAGCTCCATGGGGGAGAGCTCCACCTCACCGCATCTGGTTCGTACACCCCCAAACAAGTCAAGATAAAACCACACACCCTGTCTCTCCTTTAGCTCAGGCAGACCCTACTGACCATTAGCATACTACTGTATATCAGAGTAAGTGTCAGAACATAAAAAAAGCTGAAAATAAACTTCATGTGCGCTGTAGAGTTTGAAATGGATTTCTATATTACCATTTTTCTTGGTTTGGATATGTGGCTGAAGGATTTGCAAAACCAATTTCAGACATCCCTGGGAGCTGTTTTGGTTAGTTATTCTGCTGCCTGCAGGAGTTTGAAAACAGTCAATTATTTTTGTCTTGCTTGCTTCCGCTCATTGATTCTCAAACGATTTTCACTGCCCCTCCAAGTAAGGATATGCAGCAATTGAATTAAATAAGCCCGCCCAATCAATATAAAATACGTAACACATCCACGCTTCTCTTTCATAGCCTGTGGAAACTGAGAATTCATTGCAGATGAAAATGCAAACAAACTGAAAGATACTTTTATAGATCTATGAAAGCTGTTATGAAGTTTATAGATGGCCATCAAATATTTTGAATATAAAATATTTAATGCATTACTTCTGGCAATATTTGTGCTAAGAATTTTCCAACAGAATTTGGGCTGCTGTCTCTCTTTTTCTGAAGACATTTAGAGCAGTAGGGATCAGCAGATTCCATTAGCCTTGCCCTGTGGCTGAATGAGTGAAATACCATTTAGAGGATGTGTCTCTAACCCCAAAACCTTGCGTTCCCATCAATGCATAAATGATAAAGACACAGTCTAATGAAACAAAAGGCTCCCTGCCAAAATCGGCCATAAAAATAACATTTGGGTGAGAGAGACCTTAAGCTTATCCATTAACCTCAGGAAAGTGTCTTTACTGTTGCTCCCACACTGTACACTCTGCAGTGGCAACGCCACTGAACTATATGCACAAGACAACAGTAATAAAAACTTAAGTGATCTAACTGCATCACTTTATACTTCAGTGAGTAATTTTGCATTTCATGTTGGAGATCCGGTGGTCAAACTGGAACCATACACAGCCAAAACATCCAAAGTTATATTTCATGGAAAATCTCATGATTATTATGAATTTAATTGACATTTGATCCTCACTATAACAAATATGCATCATAACATCACACATGCCTTAACAGAGCACAGAGAATAGATAATGTAGACGTTCCTTGTTGGTTAGTACAGAGTGAAGCTGTGCGCCATTATCAGCCTCATGTATTCCCATGAAGATTTACACACCAGGCTTAAAACAAAATGAGAAATCAGGTTTGTATTGTATACAATGTAAATAAGGCCGACTTTTGGCCTATGAGTTATGGCCTCCAGAACTGGCTGCTTTCCCTTGTTGCATAAATGCATGAACAGTAAATCACTGGCTTCTGAAAAAACAAAGACAAAAAAAAGGAAAAAAGACACCAATGCATAAAAGATAATTAGGCAGTGAACATATGTAACCAATCAAAAAGTTTGCATGAGTTTAGTTATTTTTACCCACATTATAAGAAGATGCAGAGGGGAAAAACTCAAACACAAACATGTTTCGTATCTTAAAAAGTCCTCATTTGCTAAAGTTGTTTTATTGTTGCTTGGGTGAATAGAAGTGCATAATTAAGAGCTGACAAATGTAAGAATTTCTTTAATGTAACATGCAGATGTGCGACATGTTTCCAGCTTCCTGAATGTAGGAGGATCCTTGAAATTAGAGAAACAGAAGAAAGGGAGAGAAGAGATGGGAGCTCACTGGAAGCAGACAGAGTAATATCTTACAGACTCAAGACCCAGAGAAAGCTTTTCATTAAATACAGTTAGTTTGATGTGGAATAATAAGGTATGGAAGAAAGCACAGAGCAAGAACAACAAAAAACATGAAAGATTATGTCTGTCATGTAGTCATTTAGGGATATCGTATCCAGATCCTGGGCTCAGGTTTGACCATCTGCACGATCCAGACTTTTAATTCTGTAACCAAGAGTTAAGAGTCTGTGCTCCTGGAAATGTTCAGCAAGTTAAAAGTCCCTCCTGTTGATGAGGCTCTTGTGTTCAGTGATGCTAATCCTAAGAGTACCTAGTGTCTTACTCATAATAAGTAATATAATTAAGGACAAGAACACTAAAATCACAAGAGGTGAGGGATTTAAATTTTTACCATCTTACCTGAAAATCAAGATCAGTGTCCATGTGGCTGTTAGTCTTAAATTTATATTGTTGAAAGCTGACAATCGACCTCTCTCTGAAAATATTTCATCTGCCCCAGTTGAGCTCATGTCACTTTGGTCCTGATTTCTCTCTCAGTGCAACCTGAGGCAGAGCACTGAGCTGAAAGTACTGCAGATCGGCATGTTGCACGTTTAAGTGATTATAGCTCTCTCTCTCTTTCTGATGCTCATTGTGTGCTTCTAAACCACCAATATAAATGATCGCTTTTTTCAAGTTACTTACTTTAGATTGCTCTTCCACTTCATTTGCTATTTATACCTAACATATGGCAATTTATAGTATACGCAATGTGTTTTTGAAATCTGAGCAATCTTGGGAGTTTTTGCAGCAGCTTCTTAACATGCCGAGAATGAAAACATCTGACCTTCACTGTGCAGGGCTGCTGTGTTTGTGTTGGATTGGAAAGTCTGAGAATCAAGTCTGTTGAACTCATATGCGGTCATAAATCATGGACAATATTTCTCCAAATAAGCAAATCTGTAGATATGGCATGTTGAAATTCATTATAATAAAAACATACAAAACTGTAAAAGCACAAAACCTTATTTCTGTTTTTTTTTTGTTGTCATTGCAGTCAGAAGTATCAAAACATAAACCTTAACAATATTGTGGCAAGAAAAAGTAATTCACCAATAGTTCTGCTTTTCTAATGACCTGCTGACATAACATAACATAACCCTGGATAAAGGTTTGTAACAAAGAAGAACAGTTGAGAGGAAACAAACAATGGTGTTAAACCCCAGCACGCCATGATGATTCAGTACAATTCAAGGAAGAACATTAGATATACGCTCATCACTCCACACAATCAGTGCAATGATTTCAATGTGTTTGGTCTGCACACTGAACCTTTTCCTCTCCCAGAGATTTGTCTGTCTGTAGTGTCTGCAGGTCAACTTGGATCCCACCGCCGCTGTGGACAAACAGCAGCTGCAGGAAACTCCCTGCATGACAGCAAACATGTTCTGGTAATTAGGATATGGAAACAAAAACATACTTTTGCAATGACCCAAACGACCTCATCTATTTCATTTCATGGTATTTCATGAATGAAATTAAACCTAACTTTTCCCAGCTGAATGTTACTATTTTAGTTATATTAAGCTCAGGAAACAAAGCAAATGATTTTCTTTTATATGTAAAGTCGGACCTCAACCATTTTTCATTCAAACATTTGAATGTGTACAACACAGAGTGATGACAGTGCATCTCACTGAACTGATGATTTGCTTACAGTATAGAATGAGGATCTCAACTATGTGATCCCAGAGAGAGATTTATGTTTTCCCACAAACAAACACATAAGATACCAAACTAATAACTAAACGCTGCTGCAATAAGCAGTATGTGCTTTTGTCTTAAATGTAATCATCATAAACACATTTAATCAAATGAAAATAAATCTTATCAGATATTTGAGGTCTTTAAAGAACTATTCAATATCCTCCATGAATGATTTTAATAGAGTGAGTCATATTTCAGGTGGCTTGCTTTTCAGATTGTATCACTGCTCAACATTTGTCACCTGTCAAATTATTTTCCCCCCGCATGTCATGTTCATTTGTCAAAACAGCGTTGTTCAAAGTTGCCTACTGGTTCACGTCCAACTAAATCAGATTTGGGGGGGATTTTTATTTGGATGTCATATTCACGGTAATGTTAGAATAATAAAATTGTGTAGAATTCTAAATGCCATTTATCTAAGTCTCAGTGTATTTAAGCAAATATTGGGACTAATGACTGGACCATAAAGTGAGAATGAGCAGTTGAATTTTTCAGAGAGAACATATTTAATCAGTCCCCAGAATACAAACAGTAATTCTGCAGAAACAGCTGCTGCAGATATCAGCTAAATATGAGGCGTTTGCCAAAAAGAAACCATTGCAGCCCTGTTTGGTGTGAAGGCAGAAAAATAAAAATAATTACATTTAAAACTATGTTACCTGAATTTTGAAAGAGCTTTTAACCTCTTCACATTAATGAGAGCTGGACTTGGCCGGAGTCCAGACCACCAGAGGCCACGACTGTTCCCAGGGTAGAGACTTACTGCTGCCTCTTACCAGAGTTTTAACACGTTAATATTTCTGCAGAGTCTGATCAATGCCAGAGAAAACCATTTCTTATCATTCTTCCAGCTACTTAGAGCCACATCTGAATTACGGTTGGTGTATCCGATGCACATTTATTCTTCCCTCCTGACAGTTTTATGGAACTCATTATCCGCTTTGTGGCCATGGCTGTGAATGGAGAACCTGGTGGGGGTTTTATGTGTAGCCAGTAGCTCCTCCACTGACCACATTTAATGTCCTCTCAGAAACAAAAAAACAGGCGGGTCGAGGGGGGCATCCAAGCCCCCTTTGACAACAGCAGCAAGCTCTGCTCGCACACAGAGTGCCAGTGTTGGATCTGTTGATGTGAGGGTGAGGGAGCCGACCGAGAGCCAGACCAGAGTTTTATTTACCTCAGGTGCAGCGGCTCATTATAATGGTGTTAATGAGGAGCAGATGTAGCTGAGTGAAGAAGGAGGAGGGGGGGCAGGAGGATGGAGGAGCGAGGTGTGGCCTGTCCAGGGCAAGCCTACATGGAGGTCCTGTCCAGGGATTCCCAAATCCCCCCTCTCACTGCAACCAATATACCCGCTCTTCACGTGTTAATATCTACTCAGCAAGTGCTATTAGCAAACACTGAAAACTG
Source organism: Oplegnathus fasciatus (assembly GCA_003416845.1). Classification (NCBI taxonomy): domain Eukaryota; kingdom Metazoa; phylum Chordata; class Actinopteri; order Centrarchiformes; family Oplegnathidae; genus Oplegnathus; species Oplegnathus fasciatus. Next base: position 455,414 of record NTHP01000044.1, on the reverse strand, counting down.
CCTACCGCAGTGATTTAGTGAGCCCCTCTCAGCGTTGGCTATGCTAAAAGGTTACTGGGATATTACTGTAGTCATGAATGATTTAGACCTGCAAGGAACCTTCTTGTTTAAGTTACTTGAATGAGGTTGTTGGGGGTGTTGGTTAGTCTTTACACACAGGATAAGTCTAGCAGTATTCTATATTTTTCTAATTGTCAACAATCCCATGAAAATACCAAAACCAACAATTAATTCATCATACTAACAAGTGTTACCTGATATATCTTATTCCTCTCTGTCGTAGACCTCAGTTATTGTTATTAAAAACACATGAATAAGCCACACCACTGCACTGAGTGACATTTTTCTTTCTAACAATAAACATGGGCACTGTTTCAATCCCACATACAACGTCCCGCTGCTGTAAATACTCACTAAAGCATCCAATGTGTATTAATCCACAGCTGAAAATAGTCCCCAACAAATTCACTATTTATTCCTGTCTGAGTAACTTCTGTTAAAGACTACATTCCTGGCCTGTTTTAGGAAATTACTTAACCTTTTTTTATAAACAAAAGAATATCAGTATGAATGAATGGGCTTGGTTCAAAGCGCATTGTTGGTTTTGGTCTTTTCATGAGATGTGCTTACAGTAACTAAAGTACAGAATATCTCTAACCTTATCTTTTAAACAAATCTTTTATATATTGGCTCTTATTTTTGGTCTGTGCTTCACTTAATAATTGTAGTATAATCGTAAGGCTAATAGATATAAGGCTAGGATGTCAATCTGCTATATCTTCAAAGAATTAAGAGTCAAACCATTATTGCTACAGATATAAATTATATAATAGAGAGTAAAATTCCAAAACTCAAAGTAATTTTTCAACACCAGAAAAATGTATCTTTTCATAAATCTATGATATTACTGTTTATTTGTCCCTTAATGCCTCCCCTGAATCCGTCAGCAAAGAGAAATGCAGCCCTCTGTTAGTGATGAGCCCCTTTTTGCTGCTGATAATGGAATGGCTTCAGCTTTTGAGTTTGCCATTGTGACTTCTTCCCTGACTGAGCCCTGGCAGTAATGATCTCCATGAGCCCTCTGTGCATGCCAGTGGTGGGCCATAACAGTCTTTATTCACCATGAAACCTCCACTGGGAGCATCTCGTGGTCCCCAGGACAACAATGCTGGCAGCCAAGCCCACAGTCGGCCGGCCCGTCTTTTACGTTTTTATGGGCTTGGCCTTCCCCCTGCTATTGAGGCAAATGTAGGCCATCAAACAAAACAATTTACGACCCAGTCTAGATTTGACCTTGGGCCTCCTGAAATGCCATTGCCCTCAGAAAATGTAGAAACCCCATGAATGAAAAGATGTATATATATGAAGACATAAACTGGTTTCTTTATTTTTCAGTGTGATCGGCATTACATGAGAAGTTCAGAAAATGTGTAGCATGGGAGTTTTGTTCCAAGTTGCTGCACATGACGGGTCCTGCTCAACATGCTCATATCTAATGGAGAATTTTAGGATCAAAGCCTTCATGTTAGAAATAATAGTGTTGTCCTTCATGCCTGGAGCAGAGAGCGACTGTATTTTTACTGCCTGACCTCAAATATTTCTCTGCTATTAGCAACACGGTGACCTGGTCGACTTTTGCCTTCTGGTTTGTGAGCAGAGCTGCAGGGAATTCCTTATTTACTGCAGGGGTGTGCCTTGCCTTGTCTTCATTCACCAGCACATGTTAGATTTCTGTCTCTCGCCCCGCTGCAAAGCTTCAGTTGTTTATAGCTTCGGTTGTTTATGGCTCATCCCTTTCTAGGAAGTGGAAAACCCCAAGCTGCTGATTGTGTCGCTCCAGATTTTTTAGATTTCCCTTCTCTTTACCAGCTCCCAATGGTTTGGTCTGGTTTTATTTGTCAAAAAAACAACCCACACATATCATAGTTGCACAAATATTCACAAAAAGTAATAACAAAGATTGCTGTACCTCTTACAATACAGACTTTCATGAAATTGGGACATGCAGATTTAATTGTTGACAAAGTATTACTCTTCACACCAAACACCAAATTATTTGAGTAAACACATTTTTGAAGGAACATGCATGCATTTAAATCTGCAGCCATGTAAATTAGATTACATTATTGTGGTTTTAAATGCAAGAAAACATCTTCTTTCCTCTGAATATGTGTACGCATGTTTGCTGGATTCTTGTATTTGCTGTGGAGAGTGACCAAGAAGCATGAATGATACAAGATGAAAGGAGGGCTCTCCATCTCTGTATGTTATATGGATTCTTCTCACGCATTTCCCTCTGAGACAAGGGGTTCAGTAATCTGTATCCTTTAGTGAGAGAACCCCATGGAGATGCATTAAAGAGATAAATTGGTATCATCCCCAGTGTGACAGACTCCTCATCTGTCTCTGCTCGCCTCCATTGATCACAATTTATTTTATTTGTGTTGTTTCATTATTAGGCGGAAGAAAAGCATTGCATTAATAAAGCCCTGATTATAAAGTTAAACAGAAATGCTATACTGTTACACAGGAAGCTGAGGTTAAAGCACGAGGCTCCAGCATGCCTGCCCTTGTATCTTCTTACACAATAAACTGAGATCACAGGCGGCACTGATCATTCACTGTAGATCTAATTCATTTCTTAACGATCATCAGGCTCTCCTGGACTGGACACACTTCTCTAAATAGATCACTAAAATCTTGCATTTCCCAGCAGTCTCTGAGACAAAGCAACGAGATGAATTCTGTACCAGTATATTTACGGAAACACCTTCACAAGAAAGACTTGATCGGGTTTGTTGTTGTGTGTCTGATTGTATTAGCCAGGTCTTCAAGGTAAATAAAATGTAATTTTATATTTTACATTTTACACAGAGATGGTATCTCGGCCAAGCTAACTCAGTAACAATAATTAAGAGTTACTGTGGTTAGAGTCTGATTTTTGTGCATTTTTCATCAATAAAGAAACAGATCAACTCTAAAAAAGAGCTCTTTAACATCAATATCTAAAGCAATGATATAATTATTATAAACTTTGTGATCTTGTGACTGACTGATATGGATCAGTTAAGATGAAATAAAGAAAGATTTGCAAAAAATTTAATGTATTGGTGAAACAATATATAAATGATCTTTAAAATGATCTTTATTTGTAACTAATAACCATTGCAAATAAAAGTACAGAAATACGCATAGCAAATGTACTTTGAGTATCAAAAGTACTTGTTAAGCAGAAGGGCCCCTTTGAAACTATTTTTTTTTTTCAGTTATTATTACTGATGCATTCATGTGTGAGCATTATATGTTCTATTCTGTTGGGTGGTTTAATCTATAATGATGTAACATGTTTTAAAAACTGATCATATGTATCACATTTATATGTAAAATCTCAATCTGCAAAGTAACCAGCTGTCAGATAAATCAGTGGAGTGAAAAGTTCAATATTTCCCTCTGAAATGTAGGGTAGAAGTTTAAAGTTGTATAAAGTGGAAAGACTCTATGTAAGTACAAAATTGTACTGAAGTATATGTACTTACTTTGCACCACCGGGCTAATTTAATCAAAAAGAACAACATATGAAGATCACAGTATAACTTGTGTGACTCCAGACTGTTTGCATATTCAGAGCAAATCATATAAATGATTGTAAAGTAAAACTATTAAAGCAGTAACAGAAACAACAGAAACTGTTCACAGTTTACTGAACATTTCCTGAACATCTGAGCTTTAACTGTGTCACTACGTAGCACAATATTTTACTTTCCAATCTGTGTCGTGTTAAAGTAAGCGCAGCGATGTTTAAATCACTGCTCTTACTGGAGAAGTGTAAAGCAAAGCAGTCACACAATTCAAATACAATATGCAATGACATTTTTCTCTCCAAACTCAAAAAATGGGAGGTTGGAGCTTTTGAGTAAGCTCAAGTTATACCAAGATTCCCCGGGTGAAATGTAAGAGTTTCTAAAAATGCTCTGAGCTGTATCCTTGGATAATTGCTTTAATAAATAGATTGATGTGTATTTTGAACAATAACAAGGAATGTATTTATTAGCAATCTTGCAAAATTACTGCAGTTAAGATAATTGCAACAAAGGTTGGACCGTTGTCTTCTGTTAACTCCTGGCTCAGGTCATAATGAGGAGGCAGCCAGCAACAACACTGTGGTGAAGGGCTGGGCCTCGTGCTGTGTGCCCCAACTGTATGTCTCGAGGTGATGTGGTAATGTGCTGACAGCACAATATTTCAACACCATTTTAGAGTGACCTGACCTAATATTTTTCCTTATGAGCCCATGCGATTCACCATAAACACACTCAAACACACAGCGACATGGATTTGCACTTATTTCTGCTCAGTTTGAGTGCTGATCCGGGGTCAGTGACCAGTTTGCAGTGAACTTTACTTAGAAACAATTTAATTCAAAGTAGTCAAGTCAAGTCGTCAAACAACCGAGCGCTTGATTTGAAATACCAGTAAATCTTTTGGGGATTAAAACCAAAATAAATGGGTAAATGACTGTAACAGACAAAATAAAGCCATTTTAGAGTCATAAGGACACTCAAATTCAATTCTAAAACAGGTCAGTCTTGGATGGGGAAGACCTGACAGTGAGCAGTGAAGGGTAAACAGTTCCACAGTCAGGGGGCAGCAATGAAAAATGCTCAGTCACCTTTGGACTTGGACTGGGAATGTGAAATGGTGAGGAACAAGTGATTGATTGAATTGAAAGAATCTTAAAATCTGCAGAGCTGCAGTAGTCAAGATGTGAAGAGATAAAAGCATGAACAATGGTTTCCAGATCTCCAAAAGATGTCACATTTTAAAGCAGAGTGAAAAATGAGTGAAAGAATTTCTTGCATGTGTATGGACATTTGACTTTATTCACCAAGTACATGTACATGTATACAAGGAATTTGTTTTGATGCGGGTGTCAGAACAGCAAAATGTTAAATACATCATAAGATGATACACAAATACACAAAAACTATGTATAAGATATGATTTAGAAAAATACACAGTGCAAAGAATTTCTTAACTGTTTGCGTAATTTTGCTTTGTAAAGTTTTAATAAAACAGGTACCGAGACAATAGTAGACCATTAGGCTAGGCAGTAGGCATTTTCGCCTATATTGTATAGTTGATAGTGAAGAAGCAGACAGGAAATGAAGGGAAATTGAGGGGCATGACATGCAATAAAGGCCCCCGGCTGGAATCGAACTAGGGACATGGCATGCGCCTTAACCATTAGACTACCGGGTTACAACGATCAGCATTCTCACTCTGACACACCAAATGCTGTAAAGGTTTTTTAATCTTTTTTAATGTAAAAATGATTTTAAATATAATCACGATGTTTCATGCACGTCTCCTCAGTGGTATTCACTGTCCTCTTCACTCTCTTAGCAACACAGAAAATATTACTGCTTCAGTGGCTCTGGATGCCCACTTGCTCTCTTTAATGATCACATGGAAAATGTTCAGGGTGAAAGTACATCCATGCCGTGCTGCACAGGTATCAGTGCTCACTATGAAAATAACCCAGACTGGAAATAATTTCTATTCCTTTTAACTGCACATCACACGGGTTGCCAAAAAAAACCTTTTTCACGTTCTCACATCTCAAGAAATAAGCCAATAGGAGTCATTTGAACCAAATAAAATAAGTTGTGAAATGTGAAATAATGGTAACATGCCCTGTGAGAGTTAGTTGTGAATGTGTGGCAGCCTCAGTGTGACAGAACTAGAATGGGGCGCTCTGGATGCCCACATGTCATGTGCTACACACCCTCATACAGCAGGAGCTCCTGTTAAGGTTATTTTTACTCCGGCACCTGGAGGTGTTTCAGACTTGCTCTGGCCTGCACATTCTTTTCCCCCAGCACAATCAGGTGTGAGAGCAAGTGATCTTCATTCACTGCAATTAAGATTCTGCCTTCATCTTCTCCTGGTACACAATTACTGCTCCGCTGCTGTTTGCTCTAATTGCTCTTTCTGCAGGGATTGGTGGGAAGCCAGTGATTGTGATGGGTAGGGGATTATCTCCTTTCCTTTACTCTGGCCCCTTAAAAAAATCATTTGTAAACTCCCCGGTGTAATTACTGAGCCTCATGATTAATTGTCTATTGAAATTAGCGCGGGCCTAGCTTTCATTTTTACTGCAACGAATATTAATTAATGTTAACTCTCCCCTTTTTGTTTTTTCACCCTTTTCTAAAGCACCTCCTTTGAATATTCATTGTGGTCTTGAAAAATGGGCACAAGCCAGTACATTGAGTCAGAGTACTGACACTTGGCTATCACAAAAAAATACATATCTGGAATTAAAAGATGGGTTTTAGGCCATAAATAATATTTACAGGAGGTCGACAGGTGAAGAAAGCAAGCTCTTATTTAAATCACGTCTCATCTGTTAGTCGAGAGGTGTCAGGGAATATGCAAAGCAGCGTCTCAGCTTTTGTTTTCCTTTGGAGAGGGAAGAATAGTCACATTTAATTCAGTTTGTATTTATTTAACCCTTGTGGAAAATGACAAGTTGAATAAGTGCCATATAATCACATTCAGCATATTGTCATACAATAATGTATTGAACGCAATGTCACCTTGAATAAAGCATCTACCAGAAGAATACATTTGGGTAACAATATGGAAATTTACACTAAGGTCTGAATCAGATTAACATTAGAATATCTCCATATTCTATCAAGCAGAAAATGCTCTCATTGGCCTGGACCCCAACATCGAGCTCAACATCTGCAAACTCCCACTTCACACTTCATTTGTGTATGTGACACCAATAGGCATATACACATTTATGGTCAAACGCAGATTAGTATAATATGATGCTTGAGCACATATTTGTGGACGTGATATGTTCCAATACGTTTTTCTTTCAGTGAGTCATACCTGAAAGAGCGAGTTAACCCTCTCAAATAAAAAATATATATAATAGTAACTTTATTAATACAGCACCTTTCAAAAGCAAGTTACAAAGTGCTTTACAGTGAAACAACAAATACAAAGGTAAATAAAATAAATGATGATTATGGAGATGCTGAAAGCCCTGACATTAAAACAATTTCTCCTTCTTGCTTACAAATACTGTGTATTCACATATTGTCTTGATCAAGAGTGACACAATCAAAGATACATCAAGAGTGAATGTAGTCATATGGTCAACATACATATTGTCGACAAATCCCATAAAAAGACCAAAATCAACGATTGAGCCTACTAGTGAGTGTTGCCTGATATAGCTTAAACAGCACTGGGTGACACATTCCTTCATTACAACGGACATCAGCACTGTAGTTTGTTTTGACTCAATCCCACATATACTGTCCTAGTGGTGTAAATACTCACTTGTACACCAAATGTGTATTAATCCGCGGTTGAAAATAGTCCCCAACAAATGCACTATTTACTGCTGTTTGAGTAACATATGCTTAAAACTACAGCAACCAGCTGTTTAAGGAAATATTTTAGAAAGAAGATATAAGAAGAAAGAATATATTTGCAACTTTCTTTTAAAGATTTCATCTATAGGAATGGATGAGGCTGAGTGCCACAGAAAGGGTAGGGTAGAGGTCTTTTCATGATATGTTGAAGAACCATATTGAATAACTCTCATCTTTTCCTTTAATTTGGCTGATGTGGCTAAATAAAGATTTAAGAGCATTTTATTATGTAAAACATAATAATAATTAAACCTTTTGTCTCCATTCGCTCACTCTCTCCAGTTGCAGTCCCTCTGCCCTCTTTGTCTCTGTGTGTGCACTAAGAAATACAGTCGACCTTCATCTTGCCTTACTCAATCCACATTCAGATAAAGGGATCATACCCAGCAGATCAAACTAATGTCTTCACCCCTCAGCGTCTCTGAACGGCCACTGAATAAAATCGCAGCTGCTGTGAAACGGCTGTGACATAACTTGATCCACGCAGTGACGGCGCACACCACCGCTTGCACCCGGTAATATATCAGTGCCAGGAAACAGTGGACGTGGAGACACACTGATTGAATCAGGGGCCACTGAGCCTCTGGGGAGAGTTCATCTACACCAAGTCAGCAGCAAACACACAAGAATCCCTCTAAGTGTATCTGTTGTAACAATGTTTCAGGACTTAGCGGTCATTCAACTTCTTCCTGACGAAGCACACGAAACACAAAATGTTTTAAAGTCATCAAATGTAGCATGGAAGCCACGACACAGCAAACTGAACTTACAGCAGCTGATGTTTTGTGTAAATCATGGTGAAACCGCAAAACTATACCTAATTAAGTGTAAGTGTTTTCTGCATGTACTTTGTATCCTAAATTTGTGCACATAATTTTAAGTGACGTGCATAACTTTAAATGCAGCACATAAAAGTTGTTTTGATAATCATGGACTTGGCTTGAAGCAGTACAAACATTACTGCTCACCTTATTGTTTTAAAATACACATCTGATTTACAGCTGAGAAGCCTGCAATTTATTTTCTGTGAGCATAAACAATTAAGTATTTATGGCCATCACTGCGTGCTTCCTTCTTTATGTCTTTATGAGTCGCCAACTGTTATACATCTCACTGTACCGAGACATATTATTGTTCTTCCAGAATAAATGACCAATAACTTTGACAAATGACGGTAAAATTGCATTTAAGAGAGATAATAGAAATCCGATTTTCAGATTTGACAGGTTATGTTATGGGGTTCGGCATTTTTAATATGAAGTTTACATTAATATCCAATAAAAGAGTGTTATTGTAGGGTTGACAAAGGTATTTTGCTTCAGATTTAGCTGTCTTGGGAGTAATAAAACTATTTTAAGTCTTGGCTTTGTCATTAAAATACAACAATAGTAGTTCCCATCCCATGACCCTGAATACAAATATGCCAGGACAGAGAATGTATAGAGTATGTATGATCATCAAGGAAAACAAAATGAATACTAATGAGTGAGTCATCTTTTTTTTATGTTTGGTTCTGTTGATATGGCTGCAGAGATCTGAATGCAGGTTGAGGTTTCATAATTCAAACCACTTGTCATTCTGAATTGAACACTGTATGTTTATGCAGAGAGATAAAAGGCTCATAAATGGGTGACGTAAAGTTGTTTGTGGTATTAATGATAATCAGGAAATCTTTTCTGAGAGGTAATTGTTACTTAATGTTTTTACTCAATATAAACTACTGGGCTTGGACAAATTGAATGTTTGGGATGAGCTGAGAAATGACGTGGTTCAGCAATGCTTTTATTGGATTGATCACTTCTTGTATCTTTGATGAGTGATTGATGAACAGACAGGAATGAGTGCTTTAGGGGTGTATTTTGTATGGAGAGTTATCCTGACAGCTACTTAAAGAAATGAAAGATGCCATTGGATGGTGCATACCACTTCTGATATGATTTGCAGCCAATCAAACACATGCGGCAGTTACAGCTGTGCTCAATTAATTTGACTTGCTGTACACAAACAAAACAGCAACAAAAACAGGAAAAAGATGGTGCTTGTTGAATAAATGTGTACAGTCTGTTCAAATAATTTTACACACAATCATTTTCTTTGTTTGATTTTCAGTGATACTGCAGACCATTTAAATCAGTTGTAGAATTTCTGTTTTATTGTCCAACTGAACACTACATGCTATGTGCAGTAATGCATCTCTCTGAAAATATGATAAGTTATTAAACTGTTCCCTAATATGCTAATTTGTTAAATTAAACTGTCTTTGGCTCAGCAGGAATAATAAAGCAAACTGATTTAAAAGAAGTCCTCTCATTTGCGATATTACAGCTGATAGTGACTGTACATCCGTCACATTTCTGCACCTGTGTCTTCTGGCTGGGAACAAGGACAAGCGACTAATTTTCCTTACAAGTGTTCGAGCTCACCCCTCCCAAAAAGAAAGCGGGCTCCATCCCATCTCCTGCACCGCTGTGACCCCGATCCTCTCCGGAGTTGCACTGCTCCAAAGTAGCCTGTGTTGCCATAGTTACCTCCTCCTGGCTACTTTGTAAGGTCACCGGCTCTGGTGAGCTCTTCCCTCAGAGAACAGGCATAACTAATGTCCTGCAGGTTCAGGCTTGATGTAAATAGTCTCGGTTGACAGCCTACTGTACAAATACTCTATTACGTTTGCTTAAAGGAAATGATTTGTTGCAACAGGGAGCACTCAACTTGTGTGACATCAGCGTTGCCTGGGCAACGGCGGCTGATTGCACAGGCTGGAATTAGGTATTGATCAGAGGAGGGGGCCTGGCGCCAGTGAGGGACTGGAAGCGATCCGCCACTACGATTTACAGAGGATGGGGGTGGGGGTGAACCTGCACACTTCGCCCCAGCTCAGAGAGCTGAAAACCCCTCAGGAACCAATTTACACACCGCTACAGTGCAATATCTGCAGCAGTCAATAATGGAAATCTGATGCCCCCTCTGCCATCAATGTGACCGCTCCTCTCCCTCTCGTTAGAGCACCTTGAAAGTTCTAGGCCAATCCATAGACACAATAGATTTCCAATGGTGCAGGGATATTCTAACTTTGGTATTCTCCGTGTAATTACACCTCAAAGTAAGGTTGCAGCTTTAAACACGATCTGTCCTTTGTAGTCCTTTTAAAATGAATCCTGCTTTAATTTAATCATCACCTCATCTCATCCGCCCCTTATTATTTCAAACTGTTTACTCTTTCCGCCCATTCACTAGTGGTTATCACTCAGCTCCTGCTGACACAAACATGATTTAAAATGCCACTCAAATAGCATCTTTGCTTAATGAATTAAGAGCCTTCAGTGTGCGTCAGTATGGGTCTTATATCACTGCATACTTTTACTTTGTGCACAGTGTGTTTATGTCCATGCTTGCACTGAGTGGGTTTGGGATAAAGGCTGATAATGGATCCGCTTCAGCTTGCAGGGGCTGCTTTGGAAATAATTACAAAGCTTGTAATGTAACAGCATTTTAAAAGAGTAAAAAGGTGAATTATCATAATTATTCTCAGTAAGATTTGGAAGTACTGGCTTCAAGGTAAGTCAAATTCAGTTTAAAATATTTGATGTAAAAGTTGGTGTGAAATCAGTAGAGATTAAATATTCCTTTACAACCCTTAATAAAAATGTTGATATAATATTAGATGGTGTTTCAGTGGTCAGCAGTGGGTTTAAATATTGACCACAGTCCCTCCTACTGTATATGTGGAGTTTGTATGTTCTTCTCATGTTCATGTGGGTTTTCTCTGCGGTTTCCTCTCACAGAAAAAGACATGCATGTTAGGCATCAGGAGGCAAGGCACTGACCTCAAAACAGACAGGCACTGCACGGGGGTAGCTTTGTTACCATTCAACAGATGATGTGTCAAACTGGAACTTTTGTATCAAACTTCCTTCCCATAGGGGAGATATTTGTGACAACAAAAATAAGTCATATACAAGCTACATCTCACACACACAGTATTGAGTACCTGATTGTGGTTTAACAAAATGTTTCTTTTAGCTGAACTGAGGCTGTTGAACCCTGAATGTTGAAGCCAGTTTCTGCTGCAGGTGCTTCATGCAAACTGTGCAAAGTATGTGAATCCTTGCTGGATAGACATGAAGTCACTGAAAGGTAATGCACCACTGCCTTAATGGAGCCAATCACATTCCTGACAAGAAAAACTCCCTCTGCTGGCAGTGCTCTATAGTGCAATCCACTGTGTGAAGAAACGCCTTGTGACATCTGAGGATGTTTAACCCTGCAGGGCTCATTGACGCCAAATTTCCTCCATCTTCATAGGGAGACAAAACATAGAGCTGTCTCTTGTACATTACACAGACCTGGGAGATGTCAGCCACTTGTCTCATCCCAGGAATCGATTATAGAATACATTTGCCATAATGTGATATATGCATATTAAAGCAAAGCCTCAAAGGCAACAGAGACTGCCTCTTTAATAGAATCCAGCTATCATCAAGAGTAAATTCCAAGACCTCGATGTAATGGAAAAACTGCCTGTCTGATCTTCCCCAAGCTCTCATGTGGAATCTGAAAGGCTGCTCGCTGCTCTTGTCAGGCTGTGAACTGGACTGCGGTCACAGCGGTGTTATGGGTAGTCATCCAGGGGAAGGGGGCACTCTTACCCTCCCTCTCTGTGGGGTGGGAGGGGAGGCAGGTTGATGTCACCAAATACACACGTTGCTGCAAAGTTATGGCACCGTCATCGGCAAAGCAATGACAGCTTCATAAAGTTTGATTTAATCAGACAGGAGAAATTGAGCCATTATATGACATAATCTACAACTCCGTGATGATATATCTCAAATGTGATGTGCGGCGGCGTTGATTAGAATTCATCCCTTTGCGTGCAATCCTTGAAAATCTAATCTAGAAAGCAGCTTGAAACGAAAAATCTTTATAACATAACCACCTGCTTGTGGCCGTGTGTGTGTGTGTTCATGTGCGCGTGAGCCTGTCTGCCTGCCTGCCAAGGTATCTATTAATTTTCTTCTGTTTTGTGTAGTATTATTACACATTGGCTGGCGCTGCAAGTTTAATATGTTGTACATCTTTTTTGTCTCATTCCTTATAGTAGGTTCAATGTCATCTCTTTGTTGTCTCAAAATGCAATCAATGAAGGTCTTCCTACCCCATCCACTGAAAGTCAAACCCAACCTATCTAGGGCCACTCTGAGCTGTTCTGTCAAATCTCAGAATCAAGCCCATATTTCTTGGAGTCATGTTGTGCTAGTCCTCACTCCAGTTTGTGTGTGCCCTCGCACCTAATATACAAAAGATCTATTGAAATATGCATGAGGCCCATGATGCCTGCACTAAAAATACACTCAAATAGGGAATACATTGACAGCTCTGTTATTGAGCTCTCCTTGAGCTTCCTCTGTCACAGCAGCCACGGATCGCTCTCAAGACTCATGTATTATCAAAAGCACGCAACACCGCTCGCTCGCTCACTCGCTCACTCGCTCTCTTTCTGACACACACACACACAATATATATATATATTTCCTCCTCACACACTCACTAGCGCTCTCTCTGTTTTTTTTGCTCTATCACTCTCTTTCTCTCTTTGCCTGGCAGTCACATGCAAATGCACACTCAAAAAGGGAAATTCATTTTTTCAAATTCCTCTCAAAGACACTTTTCTCCACAAAATAGTAGAAATTAAGAGCCGGTTGCACCAGCAAGTATAAGCTAAAACTTAGCCTGGTTATAGCATTAAGTGTTTACTAAGAGAAGGTTTACACATCATTAAAATAAAACGGGTTGCACCACACAAACTAGGTTTGTAGGTGGGGATTAGTTGTTACTAAATATTTACACATAGGCTACTAACTGCCAGTTGTAGCTGTTGAATAACTAACTGGATAAGCTAACGTTAGCTTGCTAATATACAACCAGTTTAGATTGACGGGTAAAATATTGAGTATGGTCGATATACAGTATCTGACCTGACTCTTGATTAAAATGTTGTTTAATAATGATGTAAACTTTTGTGAAATTACATTTCTCATAAATAACACAATATAGAGCTGTAACGATTAGTCGATTAATTGATTAGTCGATCGACAGAAAACCAATTGGCAGCTTTTTTGATAATAAATCGTTTAAGTTATTTTTCCAGCAAAAATTCCAAAAATTTGATTGTTCCAGGTTCTCAAATGTGAAAATTTGGCACTTTTCTTGGTCTTACGATATAATAAATTGAATATTTTTGGGATTTGGCTATTGGTCGGACAAACCAAGACATTTGATGAGGTCATCACATGTTGTGATGGGCATTTTTCACTGTTTTCTAAAATTTATAGACCAACCAATTAATGGATTGATCCATTAATTGAGAAAATAATCGGCAGATTAATCGATGACAAAAATAATCATTAGATGCAGCCCTACAATATACCTAAAATTACAAAACATTATACCACTAACGTTAGCCTAAATGACCGAATAACATTGGCTACGTTAGCTTACTGTAATCAGATATTTCCCTCTCGCTCTAAACTGCATGAATGCATACACACACATATTTTTCCATACATAAAGATGTTTTCTAGTAACTGACTTACAAATTAGTAAAGTCTTTACAAGCTAAGACATTTCGTTTTAATGGTGCAACCAGATTTAGTAAATCATTAGTTTGAAACTAGCTAGGACTCACTAAGAACCTGTGAAAGACTATAAACACAAACTTGGCAATAGATTTAACTAGTGCAACCCAATCCTTGGGCTTACCGACTCTTTGAAACACACCCCAAGGCACCATGTGTATAAATGTAAAGAGCAGTTAAACCAACCACCTTCAAAGTAATTTCCACAATTATTCCTATAATACAGTCAAGGCCTCTTTTTACTACCGCAGATGATCTAGAGGGCAGAGCTTTATGCCACATTAGCCACTGCTCTACCATAAAGAACGATGAGGGGATAGAAATTGGCCACCAACATACATGTGTAGACCCTTTTTATTTGACATAATATGACATAAAAGCAGGGCTCATATCCTGCAAACCTCCTCGTGTTATTGGTTCTGTTAAAACATTTTTTCAATATAATCGCTGTTGTCCTGTTCACTTTGACGAGAGTGGTGGCGCTTTACAGTTTGGACTTTGGGGCCAAATTGGTAGGCATCAGTACCAGCTACACCTCTATAATTGGGCAGATTTTAGAGAGGTGCTATGAAATACACCCCTGCAACTTTAATAAGTTCCAGAGTCCTGGGCTCCAGGTTGCTGCTCCCAAGGTGCTGGTCTGAGTTAGCTAACATTTATCACATAAACATCCAACACCACTCCTGCTAAAGCAGACAAATGCCTTCCTGCTCTGCAATCCCTTCCGTAGCCATCAGAATCAGGGCAACAAATCCAGCTTTAATAGTTATCTATGGAGTCTCTCGCATGCAATGAACACCCACATTTATTTCTCTGCTTTCTCCCGATGAGGGTAAGTGGATCAATTAGTGAAGACTACAAGTTCAGCATCTTTACACATAGTATCAATTGTTAAGTTGAGCAACAGCAGGTCCCCAGATTATCTCAGATCTGTACCTCCCCTCACTCCCATCCCTCCTTCTCTCCCTCCTCCAGATCCAAAGCTAGCCTCATTACAAATGATCCTCTGATACACACAACCTTGGCACACACCTTCGCGCTAATGGCCCACAGATTGATTTTTAATTAGTAACACTTTTGGATGGTGGCCAACTCAAATGGACTTTTATGAAAAACTAATCACCTTTTAGCTTTAAGTGTTAAAAGGTGTAAGTAGATGGTTTGAAGCTTTAACAGTGTTTGGATATTCACAATAAATGAAAACTACCAAAACCTAATTATTCAAGGGTTTACATTTGTCTGACTTATACTGGTAGCATGACATCTTCAAGGAAAAACTACATTTATCACCACACGGAGCACAAAGATGACCTTAGAGTTCTTAAAGTTCTGTGCTGAGAGGACGGCACGGGAGTAGATGAAAAGTGGGTCAGGTCAGGTATCGTCTCAGGGTTGCTAAAAATTTTGGGCCAATGAAATGTCAGTCCACATTAAACAAGCAGGTCAGATGAGACCAAAACTGTGTACCCAGTGAGTTCATCTGGCATGGGTTCATTACCAAAGTGTACCCAGCTTTGATAAACTGGGCCAGTATTTATGATGGCAAAAAGAGACACGAACAACATCTGCAACATTTTAGGCCCAGATGTGCACACTGTGGTTTGCTGGGTCAAGTCCATGAAGTCTACTGCAGAGGAATAGGTATGCTATCCTTCATGATCCTGCAGGGACTGGATTATTTATTAGGCATCAATTTTCATTTCCACACATTATTATTCTGATTGTAACGTATTATTCTTTTTCACTATTATTATTTTCTATTGCATCTTTTTTTTTCTTTCAGGTTTTTGGACTAAATTCCTGCATGTTTTTACAGGCACTTTTGGCATCCAGGGTGCCCTATTTTTAGAAATGGTATTATCAGTAGACAGTCTAGATATACAGTGTTGTGGCTCAACATCCTCCATTACTAATATTGTCATTCTGTTTCTCCATTTTGTAATTTTACTATTGTTATTTCTGTCTGCTTTTACAACATCTGTTCATGTCTGTCCAGCCTGGAAGAAGGATCCCTCCTCTGTTGTTCTTCCTGAGGTTTCTCTCTTTTTTTTCTCCATTAAAGAGGTTTTTTTGTTGAGTTTTTCCTTATCCGAACTGAGGGTCCAAGGATAGAGCATGCTGTATGTTGTACAGATTGCAAAGCCCTTTGAGGCAAATTCGTGGGTTGTGATTTTGTGGCGAGATAAATAAAGCATGTTGAATCATTTGTCAGCATAAATACTATGAAAGAATATGCTCTTATTGAATACTTGTTCTGTTGAATATTTTGAGGAACGATATATATATTTACTATGGCTTAAGTTTCAAGAACTTTGCTGTTATTGGTAAGAAATGTCAAACATTCTGGGGAATGTGAAAATGTGCAAGGAAATGTGTCAAAATGTGGAGAGGGAGATGGCACGCACAAGTCTGACATAAAAGCATGAATGTCTGAAGCATGTCCTTTACACAAATATAGAGCCCTTGTGGACATGCATGAGTAGCACATGTTCCCTTTTATAACACTATAACTTACAACCAAAAATGCTATTGCATATTGCATGGCATGCATACACATGTTTGTGTGCTTTATTTGCCTGTATGTTTGTTTACCTTGCTCAGGGGGCTATTCATATTTTCCTGGGTGTTCAGGGCTATCACGCATTTGCTGCAGCTCACACACACACTAACACATCTGACCTAACAATCCACTCAACAGTAATTTATCGGTGTGATCCATCATTATCATGTTTTATTATGGCCACCGTTGGAGATATAATTCACAAATAGGCACACGCTGTAGAGATGACAGTGAGGGAGAGGGATGTCCTTTACCTTCGTCCTCTGCCAGGAGCCTTCAGGAGTCTCTGCGGCCCTGTATGCAAGAGACCAGACCCTGAATGGGCAGGGAAGCTGGGGATCTGGGGAGCAGGAGCCTGCCCTGTTAGCCCGCTGCATTGTGGGCCAGCAGGACTCCCATTAAGTGCCTAAGAGAGAGAGAGAGAGAGAGACAGACAGAGAGAGATAGAGCACGCCACAGCAACAGCAGAGCGGTGCCATGTCACATGACCACGTTTGTATTCGGTAGCCATAACTCACTGCCTGTGCGTGGGGATTGATCCCAGGCTGGACACTCCCTGGAGGAGCCCTGGCACTCAGCGGAGTTTGATCCCTCAGATTAATGCAATAGGGATTCCCGGTCCAGGCCTTTGTCTCTAGCCAAACACTTAACGTCCCCCGAATTTGTATCCAGCAAAGGTTGAGTCCCATGTTTATTTGGGTAATGAATTGCTGTAATTAATGCACCTATTGATTCCTCCTCAGTGTCTCCTACAAAGGCCAGTCCGATTTCTAATTTAAAGGGAGTGGGAGTGTTAGCAAGAGGATGAAGAAAGGGGAGGAGAGCCCAGTATAGGCAAAACAATTGCACTATGTGCTCGCAGAATGAGAGTGTAATTGTTCAATGAATCACATTTGAATACATTCAATTAAATCTTTCAAGTTGAGGGCGTTCGTTCTGTGTGCATGCGGCGTTATCTCACTCTGGTTTCCCTCTTGCGTTGTAATAAAAATGTAAATCCTTGGAGGGCATCTGAGCGCCGATGAGGACGTTTGCCAAGTAGCATCTCAGAGCTCTGGTGTCACACTAATAACCACAATGCAATTTTCTCACACAAACAGGCAAGAGTGCATTAGCATATAATCCCCTGGAATTATGACCATACTAATCTCCATCACCGCGCCCTCCCAGAGGAATTCTGGATGTGCACTACACAAAAACTGTTACTGCATGTAGAGGAATTTTCTGAGCCCTTCAAGGACAGGAGGTTTCCAGTTTGCAAATGTAATCCAGTTATCGCACTATGATGAAAATGTAATGCTCGTTTCAGTCTGAATCATGTGTGTGTGGTGTGGCTTTTGTGTCTTTTCTTTGATCTGAGACCTTTGCAGGGCTCCTTTAAATGCTGTTTATGTCCTTCCCCTTGCCGTGAGGCTGTGTGGCTGTGCCCTGTGTAAACACCTGGTCACCGCTGCTGTGGAACGTCTGACCACAGAACAATGAACAGCCAGCTGGTCCATCTATTATTGTTTATTGAGGTTCACCTCAAGAATTGCATTCGCCCCCCTGTGAGTAATTACAAGAAAATGAGCCTTTGACCTTTGATGTATATTGGGAAAAAAAACTTTAAGTGTAATATTGTCAATATGTGTGTATTGATCACAACTGTAATTACTACTAAATACCTCGACAGTCCAGAGGTGGGTGGTTTTACTGTTTGAAAGATGCCTGCTGCAGCGTAATAAATTACAACACAGAAAACAGATAACATTACTCTCATCATGAAGTAGTCCATTAGATTTGTTCTTGCTTACCATTAAGTGTGATATTTAAATTGGTTTGATTTTCAAGGAGAGCACCGATTGTGTGAGTAACAACAATGTAACGGGGCTAGTTATTAAACTCATTAATAATACACTTTAACTAAATCATCGCCAGCAGTTCAGTCTATTGCTCGGTTTTCACCATTCTAACAACAATGATGATGAATAATGATTCGCTCTAACCTCCTAGATTTTCTAAGAACCTATGGCATGCCTTATTAAAGACAAAATAGGTAGAAGACTAATTAAGCAGACCAAATAGGAATGACGGCATACCCAACTGCCAGAGCCAAGTAAGGGCTTGAAAAATGGCTCCTCTGCAATTTCAATTAATCAGTTGTATTTTGCTTAATTTTGTTTGACGTTGGCAGAGGAAACGTCCTCTGGGAGTATCTGTCCTTTGACCACTAATGCTTTAGTAATTCTTCCATCAGTAGGACCCATGATTGAAACAATCAAGTGTGTGTCTAGGTGTGTGTGTCTGTGAGTGTTCACATTCATTTGGGCCAGTGTTTGTGTGCATATCCCCGCATGGATGACTGTATTTTAGCCTACATACAGTGATTATACGCACCTATACATATTTGAACAGCAGAGCAGCGTGCACCAGTCTTTCATTCATTCATCCGTGGTGTGTTCTTCATTTTGTTCCTCTTCGAGATGTGTATGGAGGTTGATTGCAAAGCCCACACAACTGAGAGTGAAACCTGATTAACCTTTTAGTGACTCCAGAAGCATGTGACCACTGCTGCTTCCCCTCCTCTGCAACCCATAGCCCAGGAAGGAGATGTTGAACTTAACCTCTGCTACAGTGATGAATTAACAATAGAACAATTCAATGCCCCAGTAATTACCAAACACTTTTACACCGCAACATTTTTCAGCTCTGCCACACAGGTTTGCCGGTATTGGTGGCTTTCACCTGGAATCCTGGGGCTCTTTGCTCTTCCTAACTTTGTTTTCTCTGACGCAGATTAGATCTGCCACCCCATTACAGATTCATTTTCCTAATTTTTCATGTCTGCGCCGCGCCCCATCTGCACAGGGCTGATAATTGTGGGGACCAGCCCTGGTGATTAACATCAGCAGAATTAATTACGCCCGCCATTAAGGCTCCAGGTTGCACACAATGATCAAGAGAAATTAACTTTCTCCCAGGCCCCTAAATCATCTCACCTTCAAGTGGAGTGATGGCAAAGAGACAGGCCCGGAGTCCTGGACCCCGCTCGGCACCTTCTTAACCAAACATGAGGTGCGCATCCCACGCCCGCACCGCTTCCCACCAAGGAGATTATAGCTGCGGTTGATGGGTATCAATTACGCTACCTTATGTGGTGGGATGAGCGAGAGGTGTCCAGGGTCTGGTGACTAATGGACCTGGGTTGGAGCCACCCTGCAGCTGGAAACCAGGGAGCTGACTGTTTCTCTGGCCAGGGAACACCAGCCAGATGCTGAGGGGCTCAGTTCACCGGCCTGACATACACAGGTATATATCTGCACAACACATTTGACTGTGCACTCTGGAGTAGGGTGGCTGTGTGATTGTAGGTTAGCCAGAAACTGATGAGGAAAAAGACTTTGTCACCCTAGTCATGCAGCCAGACTACTGATCAATTTATGAGTTTGTTTTCCTGTCAGGTATAAAACTTTATCTTTAGAACAAACCTGATTGGAAGACATCTAAAAGAATGTCTTGTTTTATACCTTTTAAGACGTTATGTTGTGGTTGTCTTGTAGCCTGTACAGTAGGTGAGCATCCATAGATGAGTGTGGCTCCTCAGAGAGAGAGTGATGTGTTTGTAAGCTATGCTAATGGAGCAGGCCCCATGCCCCCGCAGCAGGGAGAACAGTGGTAATGTCAGGAGGAGATAAGCAAATTGCGTCTGTATCATATTGACTTGTCAAGGTTAAGCAGTGTGAGCAGGGGGGAGGAGTAAGAGGCGAAAACTCTCCATCCTTCTCACTCCCTCTTTCCTTGACTACTGAAAAAGATGCATGAGAGGCAGAAGGAGAGGGTGAAGAAGTGAACAGGAAGAGGTAGAGAGGTGGCTTTGCTTTGAAGCAGCCCAACCTCCAAACACGGAGTCCTGTTGAGATAGCAATCACACAGAGCGGACAACAGACACACGTTTGTATGGGGAGGGTTTGGCTCTCCGCTCTCGTTTAGACTGATTTGATTTAGCTCCACAGGATCTAATTAAGCTCAGACCCAAACCTCTTTGGAGTTTCAGCATCCATATTGTGAATGTCAGGCTTTGAGAAATGGCCATGAGCGATCAAACCTGTGTATGTGTGTTTTTATGAACACACATCACAGTGATAGAATAATGGCTGTCAATGGATATATGGTAATAAAATCTGACGATCGTTATGCATAAGGGGCTGTATAAATTTTAATGACAGCAAATGCAGCACGTTGTAAACTTAATAACCAAAACAGCAACAATAATGGCTCTGCCAAGTTAACTTGCACAAAAAAAGTGGAAAAATGTGATGAAAAAAAAAATCCACCAGCACTGCCTGAGGTTCATCCCATGGTGATTGTCACAGTGCTTCCCGTTCCCTCTAATTAGCTGTAGCAGTTTTGCTCAAATTCAGTGTATAATCCCCTGGATGAAGTGCAGTCAGCATCTTTCCTTTTCCTAAAAGCACGAGAGGTGCAGTATCATCAACTCCATCTTCGCTCCAACACCGCCTCTGGATGATTTAATAAGGTTAAAAGACTAGTCAGCAATTACCCCCCGCTCAGTGGAGGAAAACTCTGAAACACAACTGCATTACAGCTGTAGACAAATGCCAGACACTACATCCACAAAGAAAGTGGCTATCTCTGCCTTTTAAAGCCAAGGCATAAAATAGCTTTTTTTAGTTACAAATATATACGGGTGGGTTTTGTTAACAGTTTATTTTACTTTTGATTTTCTGGGTGTGTTTGTGTATCTATCCCAGAGCCTCGTAATGGTCAGGGTGAGACAGTCCAGAGAGTGTCATAGGGTGACATTTACTGCCTCTGCTGTGGGGAAACAGGTAAGCAGAGCACACCATCTACAAAGTAGTCCCCTTTGACACCAGCACTCTACAAATCAGGGCTGAAGGGCAGGCCAGAATGGGGGCACTGACACAGAGGTCCTTTAGAGCTCCAGCGTGGCCCAGGAATGTGGCAGAGCGAAGGCAGCTGGGGCAGAACAACCAGACGTCTGGGATTTGTCTGGCATCATGCTTGATTTTACTAACCTCAACATAAGACAACTCAAGGGGAGAGAAGTGTCTGGTCAGTGGCTGTCCCACTAAACTAACTCCATACTTGCTTTCCAGTGATAAAAGTTTCTAACTGGGTTATCCTCTCCACCGCAAGACGCTGGAAAACTGCTCGTGGGGGGTATCAGCTCTATTGAAATTAGTCCTCCTAGTTGCACTTATTAGATAATACTTCCTGTATTAGAGGGGCAGCAGTGATAGCAGGCAGATTTACAGCTCTCCGCGGCAGGCAGCTCACTTTAACATGGGCCGTGTTAACTCTGCTCATTAAACAGAGGATGTCATCACTCCACGCCACCGCTGCATGTTACATGTCACACATATCCTCCATAGGCCAGCCTCTGTCCACCTCCGTCCACAACATCCTCTAAATCTGTCATTGCCACCTGGTCCAGGGTCCCACATTTGACCACACCGCCCCGCTGCAGCTTCGTACGTGCATGTGGTGGGCACATGTGGAGGGAGAAACACAGGTGTTTGTGTGTGTGTGTGAGTGGCACATAGAGCGTTACACACCCAACCCTTCCTCCACTCACTGTATGTGTGGACGGATGTGTCGGTCCATCCACATGGGGAGAGGTGTAGGCGTGACGCTCATTACAGACCCAACTCTGTACACAGGCCAGATAAGCAGAACAGGACAAGATAAGGAAGCGTGGCTGGCTACAGCAAAGTGCAGCCAGATATTCTGATGCCACCGCCAGATGAAACGGCATCCAGTCTCTCCCTAAACATTTACTCTATTGTTCACCCATGAAAGCACCGTTTTAATAAACTATTTGCTGCTACATTTAATCAGTGCAGAGAATGTTGCTGAATCTGTATGCTTTGCTCAATGCGTGTTTTACTGTGAGAAAAGCATGCAAATTCAAAACAGATACAGGAAGAGAGGCCCTCATCTGTCACTGCACTTTCCAAATCAACACTTACATTACACAGAATTTACCGTAGCATACCGTGTTTTATCAGCAATATCCCATTAAAATGCAAAAATATGTCTGTTGTGGAAAATACAGTAAATTCCTAAAATAAAATATATTTTGCACATCAAAGTAATATTGAGAAGGAGCATTACAATTTCCTGAGTCTTTGCACTATAAATATTTGCTTAAGACGAGAGAGGGGGGCTAGTGGCAATGGGCTATCAGATTAGGTTCAGCCTCATGCTTAAGGCTCCCTCCAAAGTTGTGTCTAAGCATTGCATGTAATTTATTTTTCAAAAGCTTTGCATGAATCACACTTTGTATCAAACCCAGAAAGTTTTCTCCAATGAAAGGGGTCAAATTTGTAAAAAATTAAACCACCATCTATTTAAATTTGTACTTGATAAAAAGAAGGTAAGCTTAATTTAAATCTGGATGAATGTCAAGTTCAATCCAGCAAATGCAAATATGATTATATTATTTGCTTTAAGGGAAAACAAAGGTATCACATTTCACCAAGGGAATATTTGTGATTGTTTTATTTGTCAAATTTTAATATTTTGCTATTAGCAGCTGTTTGAGAAGTTTCCTGAAATGCTATCTATGTACCTTGATTAAATGTTTTGTTGTTTATTGTGGGCATTGTATGATGAAAATGCATCTCTATAAAGTCTAAAAATATGTTGAAATGCACTGATAGTAATCATTTCTCTAACTGGATAAAAGGCCATTGAGGATTTGCCTGGGTCGACTTGCAAAATGACCCATGCCAGCAGTGGCTATTATACTACATTAGTCATTGGCTCCTGGGACCACGCGGGCCTTATGGTTATTCTTCTTTAAATTGAGTATCATCTAATTCAAAACATTGCAGAAATGTGTTTATCTGCACATGGTACTGTTTCTGTATGTGTGTGTATAACTATTTTGAGGTTTTGTATGAGTGTTTACATGTTTGCATCCATGTAGGTGTGTTTAGAAGTCCATGCATGGGTCTTGCATGTGCATGTCTGTGTGTGTGTGTATGTGTGTGTGTGTGTGTGTGTGTGTTCATGCCTGTAAACCAATATTGGATCACCAGGTGCGAAGGTCATAATTCAGCTGCTTCGTAGTGATGCAGATAGTGTTTACTGTATCCAAGTGGTGCCATTAGACATCATGTCTGCAGAAATTTAGCCGTTGCCTCTCATCCAATAGATTGCTCCTCTCATCATCAACAGTGCAATCATTCTCGGTGATAGTAAAGCACAGGGGAGCGAAGAGGAGCCGGCCCGCCAAGATGGATGTGTGTTATTGTTTGTGGGATGACAGTGTGTTTCAATCAGGTCCTCTGTGCTCTAATCCCAGGTAGAGCTCTTGAAGTGCTGAGTCAGTTACTGCTTCATCGATCCATCACAGTGGGTTAGTAGTGGGCAGGTGTACTCCCCAGCTCCCAGGAGACCGAGGAAACACCTGCCCTGCACTGCTCGGGACTTCATCATCCCGCCATTCCTTTGTCTCGTTCTGCCGGGAGCTCAACGTCGGGCCGCAGAAAACTGTGAAAGCAGCACTTTTGCGGTCGTTTGTTGCCCGTACACAAAAATTAGGGGAAGGGAGAGATGGTTTTCCCTTGCCCACACCTGCCCCCTCCCTTATTTTCTCACCCAGGAAGAAGGGACATGCACTGAGTGGACCGCACACAACTGCCTTGGAGCAGCACAGATCACTTTTGGCTCACATCATTTAAACAGAGAGCAGGCATGCAAGGGAGAACAAAAATGCAGCCCCCAAATCTTCATTTTATTAGAAAATCCCTGCATTATCAAAATGAATACTCTTTTACAATAGCTGTAGAAGAGGACGACTTTGGAGTACATTGAGAGAAAGCATAGTGGTTATTATTACATCTGAGAGCAGTGCACCAGCGAGGGGTGAGAGTCTATGTTTCTCCTGCTGCAGGCAGTCAATTAGTGCCAGAGGGAAACACAGCACTCCTCTGCTGCTCTCCGCTGAGGAGCTGTAAATAAAGGTTTTTATTACACCACACTATCTGCGTCTCTTCTCTGGACATCAATAGGCCAATGCGTTGGACTGTTTCCTAGCATAATCACTCCTCCTCTTTCTATTTCTCACTGAAAGTAAGAGGGAAGGTCACAGTCACTGGCTTAAAAACACAAAAATTGTCACATTTTTGGATTGATTGGTATTTCCGTACTAACTTTAGCACCAACTTTCACACAAAAGCCTTGAATTCCATCAATGCATTATTCATTTGGAAAAGGATTGACAAACCTAACAACCTAACACACTTTATTGCTCCCACAGAGCATTCGGAGAAAACCTGCAATTATCTGTCCATATACAGGAGAAGGAGAAAAATACTCCAAGCCCACCCTGACCTGTAGCTCATTTAAAAAGGCTTTGTCCTGCCTGTCTGACAGTATCAATACACAGTGTGATGACCACCATGTATCAGAGTGAGAGAGTCAGTCAATATTAAAAAGCAAACCAAGTGCATAGATGTTAGATATATGAAAACAGCGTAAATGAATTCCTTATGCAGGAGTTCGAGCAAAACACATAACGTAATGGTGAACATTGTTCAACAGTTCTCCCTGCAGAAAAAGTTATTTTTGCTAATTTATACAAATTATAGAGAGACTACAAGACAAGAGGTGTGATGATCATCATAACATTAAGCACATTAGCTTATACTTCTCATGGGGTATTTTTTTCATTTTCATATCTGCAGATCCAGTTCAATGTTAATACAATTTTACTTTATTGACACCAAACAGTAAGAAAACACACATACACACATTTGACTGAATGATTTACTCAAAAAATATAATTTGTAGGCTAAAAGCTAGATTTATTTATTTATTTATTTAGTCCAAGAACACACTAAAGCATTTATGACTTTAAACAACAATGTAAATTCTCATCACTTATCATATGTGGAATGTCAAAGCATTACTATCACAAATCTTGCAACCAGTATTTAAAACATACTGTGTTCATTGGGCTCTTCAATCTGTAAACGGCAGAGTGCTGGCTAATTTAGCAAACCACTGACTGAGATTCATTTTTTCAGTTTACCTGATTTTAAATTGCAGACACACATAACTGTACTCTTGGACTCTAAACCCCTCTTTTAATCATTGTGCTGTATACATGTAGTCAGATTCTATGAGGATAGAGATACTTCTATAGATGAAAATACAGAAAATAATTATATAGTAAAAAATACAGAAAATATAGAATAGTCCCTATAAAAATATGGTTATTTTTGTAATATCTAATGTTTTGTGCTTTTACCCTACAAAACATGTAATTCAGGGATAAGGAAGAAAAACATATTATTTCTTGCTTTTGTCATGTTTTTAGTTTAAAAAGCACATGGTTGCCTTGTGATGCATCTACAGTTGCATTATGCCCGCTTTCAACTCAAATTCTGCAGATAGACACACATTTTAGTGACAGAGAAAACTCAAATCCAAGGCCACTGTAACCGACTTTAGCTCCTGTAAATTGAATGCTGATTCTATTTATATTTGGTGTGATTTACACCCAATTTCCTCCATGCAAGTGAACAGGAAACAGATGCTAGGAATTGTTCTTTCCCTAAATTCCTCAGAGAGAGATTCTAGTCAACACCGACGTGTGAGATTGGCTTTGTACTTGCATGCGAAAAGGTAGTAGACGGTGACTAAATTGACTCCCTGGTTTCCCTGCTCTGAAGCTCCATTTCCTCAGAGTTTCCACTTGCGTACGTCCGTCTGTCCAAAAGCAGGTTATGGCAGGCAGGCTTCCCTAATGGAGTCATGGAGCCAAGTCTACGCTTTCTCAGGACAAGGTCAACCTTAACGGCCCAGGCTCCACAGACAGTGAGGGTTAGGGTTTGTGAGGGACATTAAGTTCATAAAAATATTTCAGTGACAAATGATAGGACAAGGTAAACATGTGACTTGTGCAGCTAAAAAAGGAAATATAACTAGCTGCAATAACTATTATCTGTTGCAAATATTGTAAAAGTTTAGTAGTTTAGTAAGAAAGTAATACTCTGAATAAATCATTTTGCAACAGTCCCCCTAATAAAGCACACTTTTGCTATACAACAGCTAATAGGCCCATAATAAAAATGTGCTCCCCATAATTACATTAATTAGGGAAACAAATAGAAACAAATATAATTAAAGTTTTGAGATGATTGCAGATAATCAAGCAGCCAGACATGTGACACAAGGGAAAAATAATAATTTAGTATTGAGGAATATTGTTTGACATTTACAAGGTGATGTGATTTGAAAATAAAGGGCCCATCTTTTCATGGACCATGGTGCCATCTAGAGGACGCTGAAAATGAAAGGATGATCAGGCGCAAAATGGCCATTATCTGAGAGGTTACATTGTCAGTGTAGTTATTTGCTTTGTGCATATTGCAAGGCTTGTGTTTGGGCACATCTGGGTTCATTGCTCCCAGGAAAAGGTCATTTTTATGTTAGTCATAGTGGATTAAGTGGATTTAGTAGAAAGGGAACCCTGCAGGCTTAGCAGTTCTTTTATGTATGATCCTTGACACTGCCACCTTGTGTGGAGCTTTATGGTATGGTGCCACCTACTGTTGGATCACTTCTTATATAACTGAACGTAGTGCTGATGAGCACAATCAGAGCAGCAATTCTATTGATACGCTCAAATTAAAGTGATACAAAGGTCAAAAGACTATACAGTTTGATAAGTGAGTGTGTGTGTGTGTGTGTGTGTGTGTGTGTGTGTGTGTGTGTGTGTGTGTGTATGTTTCCATACTCTGTATCTTCACCTGTGCCCCCTGATAAGAATAAAAGGGGGAAAGGTTATATTCATGTCATCCCTCACCTCACAGATGATTTGCAGCCACTGGCTCCTCCCTTACAAAGATTTACTGTACATGAAATTTTTGCTGACATGGTGCTCTTCGGCTGCTGCGTCTCAGATATATGGCAAACCATAATTTGGAGGTGTAAAATGGGTATAAAACCTGTATTAATTATTTAATCGTGGTTCTAAGTGCTGCCTTTTAGTCCACACCAGGATGTCAGCCCCCTCTATTTCAGGGGGTCGTTATATCACTCATTTGTCACAGAAAAAATTACAATCAAGACTGAGATTGTATATGGTAAATCAGAGCAAACCAAGACTTTTTTATGGGTGTCATTAACTGTTACTTTTATAATTTTTTACCCCATTTGATGTAAATGAACTGCTAATTGCATTTAAATCAGTTCTCTAGCGCTGGACTTAACTGAAGGCCTACTGGCATACGTAGCAGTGATAAATACCCAAAACTACAGTGATAAAACAGAAGCTGATACTTTAGAAATAAAAACCTGTTTCACTGGTTTCTTAAAAAGCCACATGAAAGGACAAAGCAGCCACCACAAGTGCACAGAATAGAGATGTCCCTGGCAGGTAACAGTGTGTGGGACCAGTGATATATCTTTGTGTCAGGGGGCAGTTAGGTACAAAGACTGAGGGGTGTGATCAACAACCAAACAAACATGTTGTCCTGAGGTTGGGGCGAGGAGGTGTACACAGAGCATCCATCAAAGTACATCTGTGAGAGGCTGATACTGTACTGTTTACTCTCGCTACACTCTTCCTCCTTGCAAATCTCAGATGTAGACTTACAATTATGAGATTATTTATCAGGCGATGATTGTTGAGCATGTTTGGGATATGATAACTTGATATGATAACTTCACCTGCAGGCAAGTTACATACACGCTTAATAATGGTGTCGTCGCTGACCTTAATCATTGCCATAAGCCAAAATGCATATGTGTTAGTAATAAAGTTGTTCTCAATGCTGTTTTCATCTACAACCATGCAGTTTGTTAAATGACAATGTTTCTTAAACTTGACCAGTGGTGGACATACTATGATTTCAGTCGTGGTGGAATCAGGCTGTTACTCACATGTACTTGCTCCTCTTGACCACGGAGAGAATTCAGATACAACCAACAGTGGTGGAAGAAGTATTCAGGTCTTTTACTTTAGTAAAAGTAACAACATCACAGTTTAAGAATACTACATTACAAATGAAAGGTTATTTAAGTAAAAGTAGATCAGAAAAATATCTAAGTAGCATCAAAAGTAAAAGTATTCATAATGCAGGCAGAATGGCCCAGTCCGTGTGACATTATTATATATTATATTATTTGATTATCATTACTCATACATTAATGCATATTCAGCAATATTTATGTTGCGTTTTGTCAAGATGGAGCAAGTGTTAACTGGTTCATATACTGTTAGGCAATTTAACCTAAAGCAAGGCATTGCAATTTATAAGCATATAAAATGCAATGCCTTTGCATGTAAAATATTAATGTATTAATAGTAATTATTCAATGTACAGCAAGTATATATTGCTTTATAGCTGTTAGATTAATGTTGTGGAGTAAAACGTATTTCCCTTGAAATGCAGCGAAGTAGAAGTATAAAATGAGACGAGGAAATACTCAAGTGAAGTACCTCAAAATTGTACTCAACAGTACCTGAGTAAATGTACTTGGTTACTTTCCACCACTGACATTTGGTAATAAATGCCAGGTAGTGACAATGATTCAACAAATTAAATTTCAGTGCATCAATAAATCAGCTGTATTGCCAAAATCAGTGTTTTTTATCTTTTTTTTATTCCAGGGCGACAGGATGTAGTGGTCGAATGTGTGCAACATTAAGATAATACAGGAGGAAAACATCAGCTGCCTGGAGATAAAGTCAGTTTATACAGGGTCATAATTATAAAATGCAACTAATTTCAGTAAGAAAACTACAGTATCGTGGCGTCCAAAGGTAAGTTTCTGAAGCGTGCAAGTGCAGAAATTAAAGACAGAATCTGGTATGCAGAGTTTTTATTGCTTGACTGCATAATGCATTCTAATGCTTGCTTGAGTTGTAACTCTGCTTGTTCCAATACAGACATAGAAAAAACTATCATGACATTTGGGCAATACCCCAATCATCTGCTCTACTTCAAGGCTTCAGACACTGAGTGTAATGCTGGTCTTGCTGAACAGGCATCCATTGCAGATATACAGATAATATATAGCCCTGTATTGTTAGCAATATCATCACTATCCTTAAATGGGCCAACAGGGTCCAATTTTCAAAGAGGAAGATGGTTTTCACATGTTCACACATGGCAGGACATCAAAAATAAATAAATGAAACAATAAATATGGGATATTGGCATTACTGCTTTCAATAATGTTCCCTAACTGAGGATAGCCTACTGTATATGCTCTGAAGTAGAAATAATGTTGCCAATTCCTCACACTCATTAGAAGCTTAATTAAGGAAAAAATGTACTGTAATTTGTAATTTGGCTGTGATTTACTCATTTGTGCATATCTTCAAAGATAAGAGGAACAGAGCAATTACAGAGCAAATACAGTAACTGCAGTAGAATAAAAGGAGCCAAACACAGACTGTCTCTTGTATTTGAACTATGGACTGATCATAAATACTCATCATTAATAGTGTCAGAAAAACATTACCCTTTTTATTGGGGCTGTATTTTCCTCACACACTACAATAAAGTTAATGACAGACATTGTCCAAACCATAAAACAGTCATATATTTGGAGATGCTGGTCAGCTTCAACAAGGCTCAGTAGCATCTGGCTCATAGATCATACTTGTCCAATCAAGTATCCTTGTCAGGGAGATCTAACTTGAACTGAAAACACAGATGTATGTCATGTTTCCACAATTACAGATGAATACAGTCTTGTTACATTCTTAACCATGCTATGAGGCCATTTGGTCTGTGGTATGGCTGCTTCAGCGCTATTGAAGGTGGACTCATAGTGACAACTAGTCCTCTTCAGTACTGCAGTTTTCCTGTCTGAGGCATATGTTTGTATGATTTTGAGTCTTTTCACCTTGCGAATAAATACTATTTTGCAGAATCAACTGAGTGACTATATGGCCTCTTATAGTAGTCCTATTTCTGTAAGCACCCTTACCTTGAACACTCACAAATAAAAATAATGATTGCTCTGTTAAACTGGAACCACAGACCTGTTGTTCTGATTATTGAAATGAACTCCCTTTATTTTTTTTGTGATGTTTTGGGATGAGTTGTATCACTTACAAACATTGAATAATTATGTTATGTGCCAAACACTGGAGATATGCATGAAGAAACAGGAACATTATGGCTCACTTTAAGCTTGTTGTGGCCACAGCAGCGTCCATGGTAACTGAAAATACAGTGCATGCTACTGCTGTGTAAATTTTGCTGCATACCCATCGTGGTCCCTTCATGTAGTCCCAGAGGCCCTTCTCATACCCAGATTCTGCAACTGCCTCAGGCTCGCTGCATGTCAGTAGGTTTTGGTCATTTGATTAATTTTGAGAGTGAATTTGCACCAGTAAAGTGCAACGTCAACTAAGGTGAGTCCTGCATTATTAGCTCATTTTAAGGCCATGTCATGTATGGGGGCCATGTGTCAAATATATACTTTTAAAAGCTGTATTGTCTTTGTTTGTATTGCATTTATATGTTGCACATCCCTACATACAGTACATGGATATTCCTACAAATTGGATTAAATAAAATTGCCACAAACTAAATATTATTCCAGCACACAAACACAGGTCGCACCAGTGTACATACGCATTGTGCAGAGGGTAGGTAGGGTAAAGGGCAAAAGGTGCAGGTGTCCAGTTTAATCAGCCAATGTGGCAAGGGCACAAGTCTTACTCAGACTAGTAGGATATGACAGTTTTACATGCCACATATCCTACCAATTGATACCAAATAATAGAAATCCAAATAAATTAGTTTAAATACATTAGTGCTTTGGAACAAGAACCTTACTTCTACACTTTAGCGACTTACGTTGTCCAGCTGACTTATATCCGTACATGTCATAAGGTATTCACATTTTATAGCCTATACTCTATTAATATCCATGTTTACATTTTTATTCGGTTATTTTGGTTTGCTTGACAAAGACAATTGAGATTGAATTAAGCTATTGTTATGCATCTTTATTAAAAACATCCAGTTTCTGCTGCTCCTTCAGTTGAGCATCAGATCAGTTGTTTAGCAACACGAACACAATGTGAAGAACTGAGATCAAAAATGTCCATCAAGTTGAATCCACGCCCAACAGTCTCAATAATTGAACACTGAGCTTCACCAAACTGAAGGATACTTCAGGTCCATAGTGACCCTCAGTGTCTGTGTTTTCCACCCCTTATATATGTCCTACTTGGGAACTAACAGCACTACAGTATATCTCTTTTAAATTAAATGTCCCATTCATTATGGACTGAGGGCTGCCCAAACAATTCAGAGTCTGCATGAGGATTTATTGTTCTGACAAGACGTCTTTAACCAGTAGATGGCGCAAAGCATTTTTTTTTATTGCACTAAACCGGACAGCAAAAAGGAACAAAGTGTACCAACATAACTTTACACTCTGCAGAAGAAACAATCCTTCATATAAACATAATTATGTGTGATCATCTTTTATACATGAACCACAGCAGATATCATGTGCTATAGTTTTATTTTTGATGATGATAACTGATGATGAACTGACGACCAGACCGGTGTCCTCGTCACGTGATCCACTCTGCTCTGTTCTGCTCCCGTGGACATCTGCAAAATGGAGGTGAGGTGCTTGCAAATGTTGCAAATTAAATGCGGTTATTTTTAAAAATGCAGTAAAGCTGCGGTCCCTCTTTAAGAAAGATGTAACCTTTGGCGAGGGGATGCACGGAGTTATATTGTGATTTGTGGCTTCTCTGTAGCTTTAACGGAGCTCAAAAGTCAGCGCTGTTGACAGGAGCTAACGCTGCAGCTAAGCTAAGCTAATGGTCGTCAACATTACAACAAGCTAACTAGGTGGGTTTTACCACCGGAGAGAGCTGTGCTGGGTCTCTGTTTCAGTTGACTGTTAAATGAATATTGTTGTTTGATATATTTAACCCACATTACTTGATACATCAGATACATTAATGGAGGTTTTTGATAATAACACAATGGTCAACCTGCGTTATTCCTTGAAGTAAGCTAACGCTAGCTGTCAAAGCTAGCCTGTTGAAACCTGTATTTTGGACTGCGGGCCTCACTTTCTGCTGCGATGTAATGTTTATCATTTAGCCAAGATAATTTTTGTGAATGCACTGGGTTTATTTGACAGCCTAATTATACATGACAACGTAATTTACTGTTAGTTTAGTGTGTCGCCACAACAGGGGAAACGTTACGGCCTGGTATGAAGACCATCCATACTGTACAGTGTAGTGTTGTAATCAGGTTTATTGCCAAATGTTCTAATACAAGGAATTTGCCTCGTATGTGTGTGTGTGTGTGTGTGTGTGTGTGTGTATATATATATACACACACACACACACACACACACACACAAACAGAGAAAATAAGAAAGTAAAAAACAAGTACTACTGTAGTAAAATAAAAGTCAAGAAACATAAATATGAAGTAGAAGCATAAAAAAATGTAATAATATTGTAAAAAATATGTGCGATATCTGTTTTTAAAATGAAAGAGCTGTACAGGGATGTGCAAAATATTGACCAAAGAATGTGCCAAAGTTCACAGTAGGACGTATGAAGAATATGTGCAATGAACAGAGATAATTGAAGATTCATAGTTTTTTCTTTTTAAGGTGTATTAGCATTTTTTTCAACTGCAAGAGCTTCGTAATGTTTCTCCAATTAATTTCCTGCAACATTATTTACAGCTGCAGTGATATATATATTTTTTTTGTTTTGCTTTTAAAGGACCATGAAGCTAAAGAACCCGAGCAGCTCAGAAAGCTGTTTATTGGAGGTCTGAGCTTTGAAACCACGGAGGAAAGTTTACGGGCCCATTTTGAACAATGGGGAAGTCTCACGGACTGTGTGGTACGTATTGTTATCTTAATCTGTGGCAAGAATCAGAATCGGTTTATTGCCAAGTAGGTTTACACATACAAGGAATTTGTCTTGGTATTTTGGTGCCTAACAATAAATATGGTAAGAGAATAAAACTAGAAAGCAAGTACTTCAACAGTCAAGAAACTTAAATAAAATAGAAAAAATCTATAATAAAAATATGGAAAAATATGTACAGTATATCTGTTTTTAAAGTGAAATGAAAGAGCTGTACAGTTTGTGCAGTAATGAGCAAGACATTGATTATGGAATGTGAAAAATGTAATAGAGATGATAATACAGAGCATGTGCGTTAATGTAACACAGAGTCAGATGTGGAGGCTTTTTACGTTAATGTAACGTGAAGTCACTATGGGGGTGGGAAGATAGCCTCAGATAAAAATAATAATAATAATAACAAAAATAAATAAACATTAACTTATAAATATAGCAACAGTCTAGTTAAATTGTTCTCACTACCAATGTGTATCATTTTGTTGTTTTTAGGTGATGAGGGACCCCAACAGCAAGCGATCAAGAGGGTTTGGCTTTGTAACATACTCCTCTGTGGGGGAAGTCGATGAGGCAATGAAAGCAAGGCCTCATAAGGTGGATGGCCGAGTTGTTGAACCCAAGAGGGCTGTCTCCAGAGAGGTAAACAAATCCCACACCAGGAAGCAGATTCTACAGCAATGTTATGTAATGTCCGTGCTCATTGATACACTTGTTTCAGGACTCCAATAAACCAGGTGCCCATCTGACGGTGAAGAAGATCTTTGTCGGCGGTATCAAGGAGGACACTGAGGAGTACCACATTCGGGAGCATTTTGAGAAGTACGGAAAGATTGAATGCATTGACATCATGGAGGAACGCTCCACGGGGAAGAAGAGAGGGTTCTGCTTTGTGTCCTTTGATGACCATGACACTGTAGACAAAATTGTTGGTATGTGGTTGTTTAGACTTCAGAGATAACTAGGCTGTTCGTAAACATCAATCAATGGTATGAAAGTGTATTTTGTGTTTTTTCCGTTTTTCTTCACAGCCCAGAAATTCCACACAATCAACTTCCACAATTGTGAGGTCAGGAAAGCTCTCTCAAAACAGGAAATGAGTGCTATATCCACCAACAGGGGTAAGCACATCATCAAATGGAGAATAAAGTTATACTTACTGAGTGTTATTGTTTATCCTGTATGCAGCTGACAGTTCATCGATGTTCTAAATGTTATATAATCTCAAAAAGACACTGTTTTTTTCATATCAGGCAGGAGTGGAGGATCTGGAAACTTCATGGGGAGAGGTAGTAATTATGGAGGTGGTGGCAACTTTGGCCGGGGTGAGTAGTATTTTCATTCCAGATGAAAGTGCCTCTGGCCTTGACCACACTAATACAGGTACATCTGAAATGGTTTAATCTCTTCTTCCAGATTTTTTTTTGATTTTTTTTTTGATTTTTTTTAAATGTCGATGGGCAAACAACTAAATGGTGTGTGGCCGTAATCATTTGGTAAAACCGGTTTCTCAGCTTGGTCTAGGCAGGGTGAAGCTCCGCTCTGTTGCCTCCTTCTCTCTGTGAGCACTTGCGTGGCTCTGCTGAACTCATGATTAAGGTGATCTGTTGTCAAACAATAGGAGCATAAAACAGTATTCATAATAGTTACTTAACAGCAAAGACCAGCAGGATTTATAATAGTGTTCTCATGCAGTTGTCAGACAACAGATAGATTTATATCTCCATGACGGAACATGTAGGAGCTCAGTCGTACTGACATGCAAAATATGTGGCCACAGGAAGTCAGAGGTGACAGAAATGTGTCTTTTTTTTAACATTGCTGTACTTTTGCTTTTATTTTTTAAAATGTCACCTTAGTGTGGGCAACAGGCCAGAGCAGAGAGAGTGACGGAGAGACAGATTGTGTTTCAGATGAACCTACATTAGTGTGGACATGGTCTCATCTGTGACAAGGCTGCAAGAAAAAATAAATTGGTCACAGTTTTAATGCAAAACATATTTACCTTTGTTTTTTAGGTGGCTATGGTGGAGGACGAGGTGGTTATGGTGATGATTTTGACAATGGTGAGCTGTTGTAAAATTTAACTTGTAAAATGTAAAAATTCACTGTTTGGGACCTTAAGTCACACGGACTACTCCTGTGGTCATGTCATGGGTTTAACGTCCACTTGCACAACAACTGTCTAAAAAAAATGCTTTAGTTACATTAATCATGTCAGTGTTATAAATAAGGTTATGTTGTAAGTTTGTTTTGTTTTTCACTATTAAAGGTCCAGGAGGAAATTATGGTGGAGGACCAGGTTATGGAGGAGGCCGAGGGGGCTATGGAGGTGGTGGTCCAGGGTATGGCAACCAGGGTGGTGGATTTGGTGGCAGCTGTGATGGAGGTTACGGAGGTAATGATGGAGGTAAAAAAAATTACTCACTCCAGAATTTTGCCTGTTAAACTAAAAACTAGATGTAATCCATAGAAAAATACAGTACAAGACACCTGAAATCAATACTTAAAATCGACGCTTACATCTTCAGGGTATGGAGGGGGTGGAAATTACAACGACTTTGGAAATTATGGTGGACAGCAGTCCAACTACGGGCCCATGAAGGGAAACAACTTTGGTGGCAGAAACTCGGGTGGACCCTATGGCGGTGAGTTTTACCCTCCAACTCCACGTGTCAGGATCAGACTTAAAAATGACACAGAAGAGTATCTAACATATTTTGGGGTGACCAATCCTTCACTGCAGGTGGCTACAGCTCTGGCGGCGGCGGCGGCGGAGGGGGCTATGGCTCACGGCGATATTAATTATTTCATGTTTTGGTAAGTTGCATTCAGTTTCACACCACCCTCGTAGCACAGTACAGAGTGAGCCCATGAAAGTGCAGAATAACTATTTGTTCTATCCTGTATCCATTCAACAGGCTTCAGTTCTTAGCAGGAGAGGCGAGGAGGTGAGCAAAGGAATTGTCAGGAAAGCTGCAGGTTACTTTGAGGCAGTCATCTGAAAGAATTAGAGGAACACACAAGTCAGACTTTACTGCAGCTAAATCGGAGAAGTTTATGGAAGAAGGACTGTATACACAAGACATGAGTGCAGATGATACCCTTCCCTAATTGTGATAGATGTTTCCCTAAGCATTTTTTCCTTTTGTGCGTCTGAAGTGTGTGTATTGTGCCTATGGTATCAGGGGTAAAGAGTAAATTTTTTTTATCTGAAGTCAGTTCTTAATATTTTTATTTTCCTTTTTTTATATGGGTTAGTTTTCTGCTGGTCAATTAATTTGTCTTTTAACCTGGTTTTTGTCAAATAGCATAGTTAACACCAGGCCCTCAGATGAGCTAGAATTACTCCATTTTTCTTTCTGAAGTTATTATGATTGCTCAGAAGTTGTTATGATTGCTCAATTGCAAGTGTCAAGTGTATTTTGATTTTGTATGTGAAGCACAGTATGTAAATCCTTCGTAGTACCAGTGTCAACAAATATAAGCAGTCTGGATTAGAATTAAGGGAATCCCTCACTCTTCTTGTTCCC
Organism: Oplegnathus fasciatus; assembly: GCA_003416845.1. Classification (NCBI taxonomy): domain Eukaryota; kingdom Metazoa; phylum Chordata; class Actinopteri; order Centrarchiformes; family Oplegnathidae; genus Oplegnathus; species Oplegnathus fasciatus. The sequence continues at coordinate 418,323 of NTHP01000044.1, read as the reverse complement.
AGAAAACCGAATTCTAGATTGTTTGAATATTTTGATTAGTAGAAAAAGACCGAATAAAATTGTGTAGTAAAGTAACATGAAGTTCAGTGGTTCATTGGTTCAGAAAAAGATTAAATGAGTTATTAATTTATCTGTTGCCTGCTCATTGTGACTGTGAAGTTTAGCAGCCTGTCCAGAACTTTTTCCTCCTTTTGGGAGTATTATATAAGACCTCGTGGGTGAAAATAGTATATACACTATGTTTACGTGTACCAGGGTCAATGACAAGGGAGTTTGGGTAGTCCTAGGGCAAGGGCCCATACACCACCTATGCCAGTGTTGAGCGAGTAGGATTATAACAGCCACAAGCACCTGCAGTTGGGCCCTCAGCATCGCTAGTGTGGAAGATTGCAGATGACTGTCAGACAGGACGTCCTTCAGCCCCAGCACAGTGGACCAGTCAGCATTTTGAGAGAGAAGGGAGAAGGCAGCATCGAGCACAACGCCCATGGAGGAAGCTTGCAGTGTCGTTCCTGGTAGTGAGCATCTAACTCTCTTTCAAGGCTAGCTAAACCCTCCAGCAGCTGGTGCTAGCGAAGAAAGACTAGTTCCTGGACACATTGGAGATCCTGTTGAGTCAGAGATACTGCAGTTTTACCCGCAAATGCTAGATTTCAGACATTAACAAGAAAAGGGAGTGAGTATTTCACAAAAGCAGACTTAAGAAGATGGAGCAGGTAAGAGTAACCACTTTGCTTGATTTGCAGATGTGGAAAGAGGCATTCTCTTCTTGCTGAAAATCTGTAAAGACCTGATAACATGGAAGGTTCTGGATGGGTAAGACTTTTTCAAAATATTATCCAAGGCTGCTCATATTGTAATCTAACAGTGCACATGGTAATTATACAAGGTGCAAGGGTTCTTTTAAGGTAAGCGGAACAGGATGACATCCAGTATTGCGCCACTTTGACCAGTCAGCCTGTGACCTTCACCACACTGCTTGGTATACCTTGAAGGCAAAATATGTTGTGTCTCCATGTTTTATTACCTTTACTATCAGTCAGATAGTTCTGATAAAGCTGATAGTGATGAAACACTCTTGGGAAAACAATGCATTATCAAACTCCTACAAAAAGTCTTAACACTGTGGCCACTTTATTAGGTACATCTGTACAGTCTATTACAATTCAACTCAAAAGCTCCGCCGTAAATTCTAACTTTACAAAGTTTATAATGTTCAGTTTTTATTGACATTGTCAAATGTGTCATTCAATTATATGTTTATTACTGTGCTCATAGTTAAAGTTGGTGCTGTGCTGGACTACATTATATAGGAAGGTGTTTCTAATGTTTTGTCCTCCCTATTAACATACATGAGGGGGTCAGAACAATAGAAACACCTGAATATAATGCAGTCCACTGACACCACTAACCATGACCTCAATACTAAAACATGATTTTATTATTTAATTAGGCATCATAAAAGTAGACTTTATGGCAGAACAGTTCTATTGGATTGCATAAGATTGTACATAATACCTAATGTAGTGTAGTGTAACCTAGTGTACCTAATAAAGTGGCCACTGAGTGTATATAATAATACCAAGCTATCACTTAGGTCATGCAATGTTAAAATGTATAGAAATCAGAAGGTCCTTGTCAGTCCTCCTCACCAGTCTAAATAAGCAGAACAATGTAAACATAATATAAAAGGACTTTTAACTCTTAAGTCACTTCATTATTACTGCAACGCCTGATCATAATAGTATAATGGTATTTAATTTATAACAAGGGCTCCTAATCAGCACTTTGATAAGCCAGTTTTAAAGCAAGGAGGTCAGATCCTCTGTGATTATTTACCTGACAGGCAGTCAAATGAACATATGGAAAACATGGGCGAACTGTATCACCAGAGAGGAACTGTGGTCATAAGTTGAAACTAACCTAGAGTGGTATGACAAATACAATACAGAGTATTCACAAATACTAGTAATTGGTAGTCTGTCCAAGAAGTGTAAGAATAGATGACTTGCTTCAAAGGCCAAAAGTTTTTTCATACGGTGCTGACATTTTGTCAACCATGAGTTCAAAATAAGTTGAGATGTTGAGGGAAATTTTATAAGATTTCCCTAAAGGCGAAAACTCCAGTAATTACTGTATTTGAAGAGCAGTTGTAAAGTGCCTGATTTAACATGGTAAGTTCATACGTGCATTTTGATTACACATCTTGAAAATATATATTTGCATTTTTAAGATTTCTGCATATCAAACTTATTTTTAAATTTATGAGGTGGGGATGTCAAACACGTCACTCTCTGTCAGTGGTAGAAATATGACCCACATGATTACCTGCTACAAACTTAGGTTTTATACATTTTAATTGTGTTTGAAAGAATTCGTACATGCACTTTAAGGATTCCACGCAGGTCAGGTCTACTTGGTTTGAAAATGGAAGAACAATGCCTGCTGATAAGTTTCTCAATCAACTGAAGGATAGTGTTTCTCCAGAGGAATGCAGAATGACCAACTCCATTACACAGAATAAAGCTGCACTTGGCAAGCCAGCACGCCAGTGTCAATGAACTATGTTGGCTCAACAGTAAGATTTGTAAATGTAAAGTGTGACCTGTGCTCTTAAATAAAAACATTTTCCATGACTTGAGTGTTTTATTTCTGAAAAGCACTTGAAAGCAGTTTGCTGAGCTGTAAATGTTTGTCTTTATTGTACAACACAGCTGTTCTCAATGTCAGAAGGTTTCATTGTTTGATTTACATGATTCGCAGACGTCCTTGAGTCTGTCGCCCTGCTCGCCGGTTCAGTTTGCCACACACCCTCTGAAGTTTAGCCATGAAAGCAGAAAATGGGCTTGGTGATCAAAGGTAGTGTTTGTGTGTGAAAGTGCATGTAGAGCACATACTGATTGCGTAGGGCTTTACCTTTGAATATGCTTGCCCAGTGGACCATTGTGAAGTTGTCGTGCATGGTTCACACTGAGCATACTCTACTGTAGCTCGACAATTATACTCTTTGTTGTGTAACATAATGAATGCAGTGGGTGTGATTTCTTTTGCGACAGGAGTTTCACAGTATTAAAAGATTTAGGTTACTGTACAAACAAGCTTTCTCTAATAAAAGGCAAGCAGATTGTGAAAGTGGTTTAAGCAAATAACTCCTTTGTTTCAGTACAATATTCCGTTCTGTTTGCTGCCCTGTGAGCCCTTTGGTAGAGCCTGCAAGTCAAGAACTGACTTGAACATGTGGTAAGTTATGTAATCATTCCTTAGACTATATATCCATCTGGCATCAATCTGTTGCAGGCTGGGGCCATAGTACACCACACAATGTTCTGTTTTCAGGAAACAGGAGGCCGTATAGCTGTGTGCTATATAATAGTTTATTGAAAAGCACAGAAGTCAAGATTTAAAAAAAAGAACCTGGGCAGCAAATCATAAAAGGACAGTTATAAAATATGAGTAACAATGATTGAAACAATCATTAGCATACAGAAATATGATATATACAATATATATATACACATACAGTAACATTTTTTATCAATCTCAAAAGCAAGTCATGTTTATATTTACAAACTATATTGGTTAAAGAATCTGTGAGGGCATCGGAGTACAAAAGAAGTAAAATATCAAAAATATTACAACATTCAAGAGAAGTGAGCAAAAACTATACAATAGTTCTGCTGAGCTACTAATGCTTTAAAGCTGAGCGACTACAAAGTTATTGCATAGTATTACTATGATAGTGCAGTACCGTATTACAAAGAAGATAAGTGTTTGTCTTCCCTCTTGATGAAAGTCTTTTTAATGCGAGGAACAAGGAAGATGCTGCCGTCAGTTGACTGCTGGAGGGAGTACTCGGATGGGGAGTAGGTGTTTCCCTTCTCGTCTCTCAACATGCTGAAGACCTCCAGGTACAAGGTGTTGAGTTGCTGCTTCATTTCCTTCATGTTCGTGATGTTCCGGCTCTTCTCACTCAGCAGCCGCTCCTTCTCCTCCTTCAGTGAGTCCAGGTCGCTCTCCAGACCCACTATGTTCTCCATCTTGCGCTTGCGGCAGTTCTGGGCAGCTACCTTGTTCTTGCCGCGGCGGCGTATGTCCCGGACCAGGGCCAGCTGGGCCTCATTCAGTTGGTGCTTTGACATCAACTCGTTGAAATCATCAACAGGCAGATTTATGATCATGGCTACAGTGAAAGGGATTTTGAGGGCCTTGGCCCTCTGCTCGTCTCTGGAGAGACGCACTTCAGAGCGCTTCTTCTGCTTGTCTTTGGTGAAGGGAGCGTTGTCGTGGCCACTCTCCTCTGCTGGGTCCGTCTTGTGCTGTTTGGGGTTCTTCTCCTGCTGATGTTGTGGCTGCCCTGTTAGCACAGAAACTGCTGTCTGAAGACCATCAGGTTGGAAATCGAGCGAGAACATCTCTGAGTAGTCAGATTCTGCACTTCCAGGGTTGTGGTCCATCTCCTCCATGTCTGAATCGCTGTAAAGAAAGGACCCATCTCCATATACAGACTTCCCAGGTGAACTAGCATTTGGACTGGTGTTTGAAGAGATTCCTGAATCCGAGTCAGGCAATTCTGCCGTCAGATTTTGTTTGCCTCTGTCAAATGCATCTCCAGGCGAGAGGCTGTAAAGGTCCACTGGCGTGAAGGGGGGCTTGTTTGGGATGTCAGACATGGTGTTACTTTCATTTCCTTCAAGGCCATGTTGACCACTGCTCTCTTCCACAATGGCGTTTGGGTAAAATATGTCACAGAAACTTTCTGCACTGAAGTCAGTATTTAACTGAGGAGCTTTCGCCTCCATCGGGCTGAGATTGTCTGGTGGGGCCATACTGGGAACAGAGCCATCAAATGTATTCATAAACTCTGCAGGACAAACATTTACATTGTTTGTTTCCCCCTCTGTGAGACTGGCCATGGGGTAGAAAGTGTAGTTTGGATTCTGTACTTCCGGGCTGTTTGGAAGAGGATAAGTTGTGGTCTCCAGTGTGTCCTCCATTTGCATGGTCAGGCATTGCTAGTAGAAAAAGATAGAAAGAACCATTAAAATAAATACAATCAACATATTACGGTACAAGTTCCAAACTCTGCTTTGTTTTACGTGAAATGCAAGGATTTCACAAGTCTAAATCCAAGATGAAGTGAATATAAAAATGTCAACATGTATGTGTTTTTGTGGATGCATGTACAGTATGTTCTCATATATAAACCTACACTGGCTTCCAAAACATGATCTTAAAAGCTTGTGAAAGGAGGTTTCCAACAATGATACTGTCCTCATACAAAAACCTAAACATTGAAATCTGGGATAAATATGATGAAATTGGTTTGCCTTATTCCATTTCAAACCTAAAAAGATACATGCTTAATCTGTTATCTTCCCTAAATGATAAGGTTTCAGTCGGCGAGACCTGGGGCATTTAGCCATGCAGGATGCAGGTGTTCCAGGTATTTCACTGACAAATGCTGGTAGAGCTGGGTGAAGCACAAACTAGCCTTCTGTAATTTCCAAGACTAACTCTGTATGTAGTTGTTGAAATAGCTGCTCAGAAATCACCAATTCCCAGCTTGCTGTTGCTGAGAAGTTTACCGACTGCGTTATCTTCACAAAGCAGCTTACAAGAACTGAAACGAAATTTCACACAACCTACAGTGTGAAGTCTTATCAGCAGCTTGCCAGAGCAACTAATAAGCTGTATGGTTAGGACTGTAGCCCAGTCCACTCTGACACACAGTGAGAGGTCAAGGCAACAAATGGCACACTGCTCCACCCATCAGCTAATGCAAATATGAGCTGCTTTGAAACAAAACTGATAAGGCAGCTACTGAAAAACTACCATGCACAAATCTATACGTTTCTGCCAGTAAGCAAAGCTTTTAAGAAGAAGAAGACGTATGGTTCATAGAGGACACCCTCTATGAACCATACGTCTTCTTCTTGTTCTGCTACATGAAGCAAGTGGCTACCAATCATATAAACTGCATCACATCTTGAACACACACCTCCCTAACTCTCTAAAAAGTCTCAACAATGAAACCTAATCACAGTGGAATGAGCCGGGTGCACCTGTCTCACATATGTGAGACCACATTCTCGTAGAGCAAACAAAAAAGTGTTTGTCCTCTAATGCCGGGGCTCCTGCTAGTGATGCATTCTTTGGGTATTTGTTCCACAATGCAAACCACCATGCCATTGAGGTGTTAGAATCCATGTATTATACCTGCAGCTCAGGGAGGGACAAAAGCTCCATCCAGGCCTGCTCCAAATCTGGGGACATCCTCTGTGGTGGTTGTGGTATTAGTGGACTTTGGGAGAGGGTGGCCGGCGGCAGAGCTGGCTGCTCGGGGGACATCATGGGTGCTGAAACAGCAGTTGTGTCCAGGCAAACTGAGGTGTTCTGTCAGAGAAACACAAGAATATGACAGTTTGTATACAGCTAAAAGTCATGTTAAAGGCTGCAAGCTATGATGTCACCTGTGTGGTAATAATTTAATGTTCTTACCTCAGTTTCCTCTACAGGAAATGTCTCCGCCAGTAGCTGCAAACATTCGTCAAATGACATGGCATCATCGGTGTCGTCTGTGAAGTTGACATTCTGCAAGAAAGGTTCAAATACACACTTTTAAATTTACCTAACAGCACATGATTTTATATTTATAGAGCTTAGGTCTCTGTAGAGTTGTTTCTAGTGCAGAATACATCGATGCAAAACTACAGACCCACCTGTGTTTCTGTAATTACACAGGATGAGGTGGTTACCTAGCTACGACATAGCCGCAGCCTATCAAATGAGGTGGGAGTGGTCCACCTCTGACATGAGTAATGATGGCCATGTGCACGTACCTGTGTAACCTCTAGAGGTGTGACAGCCGACTGCAGTGGGGCGCTGGATGGTGGGCGGGGTATGTACTCTCCCGTTTCCTCGTCGAGTTGTAGCTGTGCCAGCAGGGCCTTCTCCTGCTCCCGGACCAGATGCAGCCTCTTCTCCTCGTCCAGCTCCCGCTGCCTCTGCAGCTCATGTTCTTTCTGCCGGTGGTTGTAGTCGAACACCTCTCGCCTGGCACCGAGATCAATGTCCTGATTCCACAGTATGTCGATCAGGTTCATGTCCTGGAGAGAGAAGCGCAGATCAGTTTAGAGTTGTGAGCCATAGCCACGCTGTCCTGCAGTGAGACTGTGAGCAGCGTTGGAGCAAGGAAGAGCGTCCCTGCTGTGAAGCGTGGCTGCTGCACCCGCCACACCCTGTCCCTCAGTATCTGCTCACTGACAACAACACTGGCACTAATGTCAAGGGGGAGAAGCTGCATGAATAATGGATGTACTTCTCTCTTTCCCCTGTTGCCACCACACACCAGCAGGAGACACGTATCCTCACTTGATACTCTTTCAGAGGGAAGTGATCATTACCCATCTAATTACACTGAGGTGTGAATTCATTTGTCACGTTCAAACTCACAAATAGGCCACACTCCAAGTCACGTTTCCACATAAGTGACTTCATGTTGCAGTTTAGTTCTCTAAATGAAGTAAAGTTAAATCCCACACATTCATTCCATATTTTACAGCATGTATAAAATCAGGAAGTTAAAGGTATGTCTATAACTGATTAAAAAAAATAAGGTACCACAGTGCTTAGAGAATGTATTATTTCTTTTTCAAATGACATAACAGTAATATTCCTGAGAGGTGGTATGATATAACCAAATATTATTGGGTGGAATTACAAACCTTGTTTCCTTGTTTTCCTTCTTGCTATGTCTTCAAGTAAATAACTTCAACTGTTGATAACTGATCCTGTCACAACACTGCACAAAGCATTTTGTCCCACATTTAGTATTTACACATACAGTTGAGTGTTGCTGACAGTACAGAATGTGAGACACAGCGCACTAATGACTGTGAGGATATTTTAACACTGTTTCCTGTAGATTTCCACTCACTGGCCAAACGTTATTTGCCTTTTTAAACAAGGATGTCTAAAGATAACCTGTGCTGCTCTCTTCCTCGATGATTTTACCAGAACTTATTTACAGAAGGAAGCCATTTCACAAGGTCCAGGGATGTTGCATAAACCCAACTGGTTCATGTCTGGGCATGTGACTTGTTTGTTCCTCACATTTGGGTGTAAACACAACTTATGGGCTACGCTTCGAAATGCTCACAGTCAGTCATAAGGCCAGAGCAGACATGGCCAGGAGGAAGCCAAGAGGGAACCGAGGGGAAATAAAATATAAAGCAGAACAATCCACAATAAAGAAGATGTGAAACTGAGGAGAAAATACTGTATAATAATGTTTTCGCCTTTGATTTTTTTTTTATTCCAGGAGAATGGGGTGTGTGGTAAACCTTCATAAAGTAATAATAATGGCAAACAAGCACTTACACATATTTTAAGACACTGTTGACACCGTTTTTCTGACTCCAACTGAGGCACTGCAAAATAAGAACCCACTAACCCTCCTTGCCTCAGTGTTGCATCAGAGGCATGACCGCTGAAGGATTACACATTACTGAGGCTGCCTACTATAAGTCATACTCACCGACTGAGAGGTGAGCACACAACCAGACATTATGGCTTCTGCAGGAACGAGGAAGTCCCCTAAAATATCGAAATGGGATGTCTGAACGCACTTATTGAGGTCATCCATGTTTTCCAAACTAAAAAACCACATTCTTGTCCGTTGGTCACACCTTACAAGCTCATCAGACAAGTCACACAAGTCCCTTAAAAAACAATGCCATGTCTCAAAAAGGTCTGTCGGCTAAGCGGGGAAAGTTCAACCAGCCCTTTCACTGTCACTGATTAATTGCTATATAATGCCACTGGACCAAAGTAACAAATCATAGCTCATATTCTGTATTAACGCCAAATTGATTGTGTAAATGTGGGGGTGTGTAAGATCAGGTTATCAGTGTGGTATCAGTAACGTGGCTGTCACAAGGCCTAGGCTGGCACCAGAATAAGGAAACTGGCTCATAAAATTGCTTCGATTCCCCAGACCTCTCTGCCACACAATACACAGCTTCACAGCCATACAAGACAAACAACATGCCTCAAGTTCAAAATAGAGACAAAATATGCAGAACAGACGCATGACTAATGACTAATCACCAGACAACACATGTTAAACACATATTTTGAAAACAAGCTGAATTAATTGCTAATGCTTTCTCTGGTTATCAAACTGGGTGATAGAGGAGTGATAAAAAGCGTGTGTGCGCTTTAAGTATGGGTTGTCCATTTACCTCTCCTCAGCTAAACACAAGGGCCTCAGAGGGGACCTGACTCCAGTGGTTTATTACGCCTCCTTTCATCACAATTCAGTGGACATCCACCCTTGACCGAGGATGATGAAACACACATGTTCCAAAACAGCCCTTCAGGCCCTCATCAGTCAACCGTGTGCCTCCACTGACCCTGACTTATGGCAGGTTTAACCCAACACTAAAGATGTTAAGGCCATATCACATGAAAAATAATCCAAGTTCAACATTTAATCCAATGTGTATGAACATAACATGGGGAAACAAGTCTGGACTGAGCTCATCTGGTTCTTTTCCATGTCAAAACACAGTACAGCCTTTACAGAAATCACCCACAATGGTAACTACAAGCTTGTCTGTATCAGATATGGTTGGCTATCACATGCTTGGAGGAAGAAAGGGGGAGGAGGGGGGGGGGCAGTTACGAGAAAAAGGCTCCAGAGTCCTGGTTTTGTTTACCAAACTTGTCATGACGAAATAAATAATGTCATTTTATTCAGAGTAACTCACACGCTATAATATCCGCCTGTTGTTTTTTTTATAAGATTGATTTTATTTTATTTCCTGTTGAGGAAAAACGTCACAAGTGAATGACTTGCAGAACTGAAAGCGGTACAGAGGACACCCTTAATATCTGTAACTAAAGAGAGCCTTATTTTAAAAGGTCTATTCCACGTTATTTCTACATTATATTCTCTTAACTACGCCTTAAGTAGACTGTCACTACGTATTGATTATTTGATCTACTATATCAAACATTAAAAAGTTTACCTGAACTATAAACACGTCTCTATCTGCCTGTCAGATCGTCTAAAAAGGAAGTTAGCAGCCAATGTCAGCCGGTGTATCATGTCTAGTGACCACTTTTAAGAAATACTCTATTTACCTGTTGACTGGAACCCATCACCTCCATTTCCATTATCATGGAGATCTGTCTCGCGGTAAAGAAACGCCTTATGATCGATAAATGTGTGTGTTATTCCTCAAGCGGCAGGTTAAAATGGCGAGCGGTCCGAAGCTGACACAGTCCGTCGCAGCAGCTGAGCTGTGGGAAACATTGCTTCCTTTAAATCTAATGAACATCACGGAAATGGTGGCCCTGCCTACCGAGCTGCTGCGCCGGGATCGTCCCCCTCACGGCGGCCTATGAGGCGTGAAGGTGCTGCGTGTGCGTGCGTGTGCAGCCCGTTAGGCTGAGCAGAGAGAGCACATATCCACTTAATACCAAATAAAAACATTACACAGCATATTCATGTGCGTTTGAAAGTTGTGATAACCTTTCAGAATGACCGTACACGTGATTAAAAATAAATAAAATTATAAAACAAACCATTAAAAACAATTAAAGCTACTGAAAAAAAGGCCTAACTCTAATCTGAGCATTAATGTTACATTTCTAGATGCTTATAAATCAGCTGATATGTAATTATAAAACTAAAAAAACACTTTACCGTTTTTATTTCAACTCCGTCATCAGGAGATGATTTTGATTGGTGCATAGCGCCCCCTGCTGGTTAACCTGCCCAGTGTGGAGCTGGAGGCCCTGGGGCCCTAATGTCCCCTGGAAACACTGAAGACGTCCACTGACAACTGGGACTCACAGCTGTGAGGAGACAAATGGGTGGAAGAAGCTTTTAGATCATTTATTTAAGAAAAGTATTCATTCAAAATGTAACTTTATTAAAAGTACAGACATATTAGCAACAAAATGTAGTTAAGATATCTGTAGTAAAAGTACTCAATATGCAGAATGGTCCCTGTCAGTGTATATATATATTTTTTGATCATTATTATTGATGCATTGATAAGTAAGCAGTACTTTAATGTTGTAGTTGGTGGAGATGGAGCTCATTTTAACTGCTTCTTGATACTTTTTGGGTAGTTTAATCCATAACAATGCATCAGGATTTATTTGTTGATCCTATGTTTTAGATGTAAAATCTTGATCTGAAAAGTAACTATAGCTGTCAAATAAATGTATAGTGGAGTCAAAAGAACAATATTCCCCTTTGAAATGTACTGGAGAAGAAGTATAACATAGCATAAAATGGAAGTACTCAAGTGAAGTACCTCACAACTGCACTGAAGTACAGTATGTGAGTAAATGTAATTACTTTTCACCACTGGCTTTGGTACATGTTTATTTTAATTGGCTTACACTGATATACTGACAATAATGAACTGTTCATAATGCTGTTTATTAAAGAACAGCCTACAAGAGATATTACCAAATAAACTACAGTACTGTAACATGATAAAGAGTAGCAAAGTGATTATAAATGTACTACTGAGTAGAGTGTGCAACAGTGGTGGAAAGTAACTATTTACATTACATATTATTTACTCAAGTTCTGCACTTAAGTAACCTACAATTTTGAGTTACTTGTACTCTACTTGAGCATTTCCATTTGATGCTACTTTAAACGTCTACTGCATTTCAGATTGAGATGCTGTCCTTTCCCCCCACTAGCATACATTTATGTGACACTGCATGTGGTTTCTAGTCAGTTACTTTGCAGATTAAGAATTTTTACAGGTAAAACATGTGATCAACTTATAAAATATGATGTAGTACTACATAGAAGTTGAATGTAACTGAGTACATTTGTTCAAGTACTGTACTTCAGTACAGTTTCCTTTTCCTGTACAGAAATATTTCCATTTTCTGCTATCTTCCACTTCATTTCAGAGGGTTATACTATTTACTACATTTACTTAACAGCTATAGTTACAATACTTTACAGATTAAGATTTTACACATAAATCATATGATAAGTTTATAAAACATGTTGCGTCGTTACAGATTAAACTACCCAACAGTAAAGCATTTAAAATTAGATCAACCTTTAAAAATACATGAATGCATCAGTAATAATACTCCAATAACATTTTCTATAATAATATAACTCTATGAGATCATTCTGGTGCATATTAAGTACTTTTCATATTTTAAGTTGCTCATGCAACTTTTGAATAATTAAGGTTTCTATTGCAGAACTTGTAGTAGAGAATTATTAAACTGTGTTACTACTTTTATTAAAGTAGCCTAAAGGATCTGAACACTTCTTCCACCACTGGTGCTGTAGATCAAACAACCCAACAATACATACAGTTGCTAAAATTAGCTCCACATTGACGAGCTACAACATTGAAATTACTTAAACATTAATGCATCAGTAATGATAACACAATAGCTACTATAATAATATGTGAAAGAAGGCATTCTCCATAATGAGGACCTTTACTTTTGATGATTTAAATATATTGATCACACTCTTGTACTTTTGCTAAAGTAAAATGTTGACTGCAGGACTTGTAACTTCGCTATCAGTCAGTCCAAGATCACTGCTCTTTAAAAAAGTTGTTCAGTCTTATAAAATCCTCAAAGTTAATTACATTTGAACCATTCTGACACCTCAGCGTAAGTGAGAAGTCGGATCGAGATGTAATTAAGTGGCTTTTGAAATATGTCAAGGTAATAAGGCGGACTTAGTCGTGGCTGTAGCACCTATCTGTGAAGAGCCTCACACTAAAGTGCAGCTCACTGTGCCACTGCGTGAAATTACACTAAAAAAGCCGATTTTTTTTTTCCAACCCTCATGCGCGCTCATGAACACGCGTTCACGTTTGGCAGCTCCACGTCGACATTCTTCCAGCTGCATATAGTGAACTGCACAGGACTGGGGGAAGAAAAGGTAAAAGCGGCGGCAGCCACCTTACGATCAGTGCGCTGCAAGTCCCGCAGACGGACACCAACCGACCGCAGCGAAAACAGGCGTTTGCACTGTGAATCCAGCCATTGCCTGCATTCTCCCCAGATCGCTTGCTGCTTTTGCATTTTATGATCCAGACTACTTGCCCCTCGTGTTGGATTGCAGCTGGTCCCTTGCGTCTACCTATATCAGGTACAGTATGCCTCGCAGAACTTACTTTCCCTCCATCATAATACTTCTTGTGTGAATCTTTGTCAAGATCACGATGGAGACGTGACACTATTTGTTTTGTTGCATTATTTTGCACTTCTAAAGTTGCTGTCACTTGATTGCTGTTGAAGAGGCAAGTGCCCTAACTACCTTTAAACTGACAGAACCTCACTCTCCTGGAGCTCAGCTGGCCTTCTGTGCTTTTCCTCATCTATATTGTGTGGCTCATTCTCCTGCTCAGATCAGAAAGTTGTTAAAGCTCAACAGGTAGAATCAATGACACACCGGCACAGGAGGGAAAGAATCCTAATGAAGTTAAAGATACCAGCTTCAAACATGTCAGCTAATACAGAGGCTGGTTGATATCTTAACTTTGCAACCAGATGGTCAAGTTTAAAGAGGTAAGTGAATACATTTTAGGATCATTTTTGGTGGGATATGCTACAGGATCAACTATTGCACATGCCCAAATGATATTTAGCCATTTAATCATTTCTGTGGAGAGCTGACAAAGTGTAAAAAGGCTCCATCTGGCCTGCTTTACCTGTGTGACTCAAGGGAGGACCCACCACACAGCAAGCCTTTCTGTAGGCCCAGTCCTTGAAGCAGCCACTTCTTGTTCTCTAGTCTTATACAAATGACACCAGCTATCTTCTCTCTTGTACTTATATGTTTTGCATTGAAGTCAATACAATGAAATAGGAGATAATCAAAGTGGATGTCCTGTTTTCCTTGCCTTTTGTGCCTTACTATAGGTTGAAGGAGCACCCAGCCGTGAGGAGGATAAGGTTCTGCACAAGGACAAACCTATGAGGTGGCACTGTGGCTTTCCAAATAAAGTTCTGTGATACACTTAGACTCTAATTGGGCGCAGTCAGTGCATTACAGAACTTTGTTTTGGGAGTTAATACTTTAGCCTGTGGGAAATAAATCCTCAAGCATCTGGACATTTAAGTTTATGGCGTGGTGCAATATTCCTGTTGACAAATGAACTGTTTTCTCCAATAAAGTTTTTGTCTGTTTTAATCATTTTTTACAGCCTCTTGTCTTTTTTTTTTGAGAATCTAACCCCGGTTAATTTGTATTCTAACTTAGCAATAGTTTTGCTTGTCATTTACATAGTGTAACTTTGTGTTAAATCATTACTTAAAGAGCACTGCTGTGTGCCATATGGAAACAGTAGTCACGAGTGGAGGGGGGGCAGGGAGGTAAACAGTGAAGTCACATTGTTTCAGGTTACTCTCAGTTTTTAAAACCACATCACAAGTCTTACACATGAGGACACCAAATAGTGAAAATCAGATAAATTGTGATTTTTCTTGCAATTACAAATGATTAATCTCAAACTATAGATGTATCATCTCAGGTTGAAATTGCCAGTTTTACTCAAATATACAATATATAGGGGTAAACAATTTGCAAAAATCACAATCTGATATTTAGTTTGATTAAGTGTGTTTTTCCACTTTTGGTCCACTGTTCTTGCATTATTCTGTGCCAAGTCAAGCTGGTGTTAATTTCCATTGGCTGCATTATTTATGACTTTATACACTGTTGATAAAGGCATTATTTGATATTTTTTGCACACCTTCCTGTCCTCTTGAATGTTTCAAGTGGTTACACTAGAAGGGCTGAGTTCATTCTGCTATCTCGTAACAACTATGCAAATTGGCTGTAAATTCCAGTCTCAACAGTCAATGGAGCATATGCAACCAGTCCTATACTGCAAGGCATGCTGGGAAATACGTAAAATGGTGCATTCAGGTTAGCTCATTTTTCAGAATGAAGAGAACATGTCAGTTGTGTAACTACTGTATATTTAATTATCTGGTTTAAAAGTTAAACAGAGAGAGTGAATACAAACTTACAATTACAACACTTTTATTATGAACCCTACCATAATTACAGGCAGAGGTGAAACTCCTCATATTTGCCCTGACCTAAAACAATGCACACCAAACTCATACCTAAACTTAAATGTATCTGAACTATGGCTGCAACTAAGGATTCTTTTGTTTTCATTATTGATTAATCTAACGATTATTTTCTTAGATCCTAAGGTGGCATATTCCCATTTCTTGTTTTGTTCGACCTACTGTCCAAAACCCAAACATATATAGTTTACTATCATGTAAGACAAAGAAAAGCAGCTGATTCAGCTGTTTGGTATTTCTGATGGTAAAACGACTCAAATTATTATTCGATTATCAAAATAGCTGCAGATTAATCAGTTAATTGTCTTATTGTTTTTTGCCTAATAACCATCTAACATACCACACAGTACATTTATCATATGGTATTATCTAACAATTATGGTTTAGTGTCTCACATGCTCTCCAGCTCCCAACCGTGCCAACAGAAAGTTCCTATTTTCTCAGTTGCCAGGCATTTGACGATATTCGGGTCACTCATGTGGACTGGCTGTGATATTTCCGACGGGCAGTGAACGCAGCGCACTTTCCCTGCGCTGACCTCTGACAGCGGCTCATGGATCCGCTCCCTCCCTTCACAAACACGGAAGCAGCATGGCGTCCAACAGCAGCGGCGGCGGCAGCTCCGACAGGCAGCTGATTGCACAGCAGAGACTGAGGATAATTGCCGGGCATTTACAGAGACCGGTGGACGGTGACTCGACCGTGCTAGCCGCGGAGTGCAAAGCCCAGGGGAGCAAGACAGATGTCTCCAGTGAGGGGAAGACGGTGCCGAGGAGGAGGTACAAGGCTGTGATGGAGCGGTGGACAAGGGTCCATCCTCTTTGGCTTTAGCTAGTTATTAAGTCATATATCAGTGGACTAACACCTAAACAAGAACCAGTGGGGTGACATGTACTGATAGACTGCCTTCCCTGTCTTTTCCAAGCATTAATAACGTAGGGAGACATGGCTAAAGCGGCTTTTAATTAGCCTGCTAGCTAACGTTACTTGGCTACAGAAAAGGCATTCATTTGCTACGGAGTGGGTGCGGCTAGGTCTACCCTCAAGAGTTTAACGTTGGTGCGGTCGACTTTCTCAAAGTTTGTCCTGTAGCTTTTTCTCGGGCTTGTAATGGATAATTTAACTTGACACATGACACATTTTCAGGTGTCAGAGAGGTTGCAAAAGCTTGAGAGTTGAGTGTTGACGTTGTGGCTAACAAAGTCGTTGAATCGAGTTGGCGACATTTTAAGTTGTCGAGCAGTTAGCTGAATATTACTGCAGCCGTTACTGTAACCGTTAGTTACGCACAGACGTTACGTATCGTTTGATTAATTAGCTCTGTCATCAGTAATTGTACATGAGCTAACACTATGATGGTATATTTCAACTCATAAACACCTACATGTACTCCTTGTTTGATTACCATGCTAACATGTTGGCTTGAGGATATCTAGTCCTTTATGTTTCTTGTTCTTAACTGGATTAACTGGACAAAACATGCAATAAAAAAACCATGTCATTAATAAGAACAGACGGTGAAACTTCTCTGTCTCCTCTGCTTATCTGATTGGCTGGAACAAGTGGTGGCCTGACTTTCAACCTATTGGCAGCTCTGTTCCTTTTGAGGAAACACCGCCACACTGTGCTGACATCTAGTGTCAGTCTGAGATAACAGCTCAAGCTAAATGTCAAAAGTATCAGGATTTGGCCTTGTGAGATTCATCATGTCCTGTTCTGGTCAATATGACACTGTGATATGATTAAATGTTGTGTTTATGTCTGTGCTGAGCTTGAGGCTGGGCTTTTAGTGTACACAGTGTAGGAAATTTGATAAAAGCGCAACACAACTGCAAATAGCCAGTGAGTGGGTTTGTCCATTAAAGGTGGAGTCTGGGATTCTGGAGAGCCCTGATCGATCCAAACTTCATTCAGAAAACAAGCATTTTAACAGTTGTTTGCTTGTGGTCTTGCAGACAGACCTGACAAAGCATGAATTCAGACTTTTTACAAGTTGGCATCATGATGTAGTTATTTCGGCATCCTTTTGGTCCATTTATTGCTATTAAATCACAGCAAAATCTATTTATTTTGGGATCACACTGCTGTAGTAAGCCAGATTAATTCAACCAACGTGTGATACAGTGAATATTTATTGATTTTGACACACCAATTATGAAACCGCAACTCACCGGAGACAGATGGAGAAGCGAATATTCAAAATAAACACAAATTATCCTGCGGTCAAACTCGCTGTTGTCCAAACTGTTGTCCTATGCAAGAGCACAAGTTGTGTGGCTTGCTGTCTGTTTCCCATTTACAGAGCCAGGGCTGTGTATGGACACTGGATTTTTTTCAGCGCGCACACAGAACGGACAGCTAGCAGACCGTGAGGAGATATTTGCAGAATTTGACAACAAGTGTATTGGATTAGAATAGCAGACTACTACAAGTAATTGTATAGTAACAGAATTACACGGGACACCAGTATAGGGCAAAATTATAAAGCAATAAATAATATATTTGAAGTTCAGGTACACACTCTTTGTCCCTGCTTTTTGTTTAATTGTACTTAAGCACATACCATGCTGTAATAATGAAATAACAAGTAGTCACTGTTTGTTTGGAGAAGTTCCAAGAGACTTCCTCATTTCAGCCTTTCTACAATTTTGCAGACATTCTTGCTGTTACCTTTCTTTTATGGTTAGTTGCTGTAAGTGGTGTCAGGGTAAAATCCTGCAGGTTGTGTGGGGTTTCAGCTCCAGTGTTAAAAGCAGGCCTCAGACACTGCAACAGCGACTGATGCTCTGATAAAGGGATATCCACTTTTGTTTTCATTTGGATGAGTTATATTGACCTACAACTTACAATAACACTTGACTTCTTTATAGACATTTTATTTTATTTTTGGTCATTGGTGCTTTTTATATATGTTTATATTGATATTTATATATACACCGAGTTTTTCACATATTTGTGTACATAATAGTCCTGTCTATTCTTTACCTTTATTTGTTCAGCTTTGTGTTCCTTTTTTCTCGCTGGTATTTCTGTGTTAGTACATTGAGAGCAATGAAAAAACCAAGGACAAATTCCTTGTATGTGTACACATACTTGGCCAATAAAGCTGATTCTGATTTCCAGTTTATTAGGTACACCCAGCTAAAGCTAATGCAATCTAATGCAACAGCAATGCCACAACTCCTACCTATATGAAGGTTATAATGTTCAGTTATGTTCAAACTGTTGATTCATTCATGATTTTGAGGCTGTAGTTTTTTTTAGTATTGCACTATACTGAGAGGTATTTCTAATATTTTTCCAGTGTAGTAGTACATATACACATTTAATTAAAGACGTCTGCAGTTCCACGTATCTCATAACCTCATCTCAGCTCACAGTGAAGACTGGCATTATCCACAACTTTTATCCATTGTTGTTTTTGTCCAAAGGAGCATCATTATACTGTAGAAACATCATTCTACGTGCAAAATAGTGTTAAATGCACAATGTCACACGGTTTTAAGCTAATCCAGTTTATTGATATTGATAGAAGGAGGAATTTCAGTTGAGCTTTTCAAGCTGCTGAAACGTCATTCACACATAGATTTCTTTTATTGCAAAGTTTTTGCAAGCCATTTTGTTCTCTTTCCTTTTTGTTACATCCAGTATACTGGAGGTTCAGTTAAGTCATGTCAAGGCAATTTTATTTATGTAGCCTCAAATTACAAATCACAAATTTGCCTCAAAGGGCTTCACTATCTGTACAGCATCCTCTATCCTTAGCCCCTCATTTGGATAAGGAAAAAACTCCCCAAAAAATTCTTTAAGGGGGAAAAAAGGAGGACACCTCAGAAAGAGCAACACAGGAGGGATCTCTACTCCAGGACAGACGGAGTCAAGATGCACACAGAGCTCAGTTTTTCAAAACATATACAGTAGTGTGTACTTGCCTCACACTTGCCACATTTATTGTTACATATTTTTTCGGTATATTCAGCAGCTATGAGAGCACATCAGCGGTGGCGAGGATTCATTAAAGTATGACTCAGTGTGTCACTCTCATTTCTACTCTCACTCTTGAAATATGGGAAACTCCATTTTGACAGGTATTAATCTTAATTATGGCTTTTACTCCACTGTGTTAGCATCCCTTCCCAAGTGACTCCATGAGTTATGGTTGCTCTGTGAGTGGTGGGCCGTACAGCACACGAGCTCTGCACAGTATTGGAGCGTAGACAATGTAGCATCATCCTTGGTTGTGAAGCCGGTGATTGTAACGGAATATCCCTCAACAGTCACAGCAAAGAACAGAAAGTATGGCTGGTGCTTGTTAGTTCAGCACACACATTTGGATTTAATCATAAAAACTGAGCAGCATTCAAAGTAGCTATGGATACGGGTGCTTACCAGGTGCCATAAATGTAAAATATTTGAATGTGTTGGATGGGAAGTGGCTCACAGCACAGGGAGTGTCTGCTAGCTTCTTCTGTTGATGGATATGCTGTTTGAATGTGTCGCTTCTGCTTCTGCATTACAGTGTCAACAAGCGGTGTGTTTGTAAGCCTGTGTGCAGAGCGCTGTGTGGTGGTAGGCGCCCAGGGAATTTTGTAGGTGTGCCTGTCTGCACTCTCCCATATTGTAAATTTGCCAACTGATAGCCAGCCCCATGTTGGATGAATGCAAGGCTGTGAATGACTGAATAAAATAAGGAGACTGACATTTTCCCTCAGTGAAATGCTGTATGTCTGGGTGTTAACATTTCAGCGTGAAGGATCATATTCTCAGCAAGGGCTTTCCCTATTCCTCTTTGTCTTGGTGAAATTGCCCACGCCAAGCTAGTCTCAGCCCAGCAAATTAAGAATATACCAGGTCACTACCCCCAGGAATCACCTTCACACTTTTTTAACTACCTCTGATGGTATTTAATGTCATGTCTTAAGTTCAGTGTAAGGTGTACTAGTTGACTTAACCTCTGCCAATATTTGTTTTTCCACAGGCAGGAGATTATGAAATGGAACGGCTGGGGATACAGCGATTCAAAATTCCTCTTCAATAAGAAAGGTCAAGCAGAATTTACCGGCAAAAGGTACTGTATAATATCACATCACTGCCCTTAGATATACTGTTCATGCTTAGGTCTCATTCACACCCTCTAATCTTGTTTTAGCACAGCCATTGTGTCTAGCTTCAGCATTCATACGTTTGGGTGACTTGAGGCTAGAGTTATGCATTGATCATTTTCACAGCCCATACTGTGAACCCAGCTTTTGAAATCAGTCGCTGTCTCCTTCCTACGCTCACAGCAATGTGGTGCTACTGCCACCTAGTGGTTGGCATTTGGACTGTCCATTGTCATCCGAGAAGGTCACTGGTTGTGATTTTCAGGTTTTCCCAAACTCTGTTGCTCATTAACAGAAACCACTTTCCAGTCTGTTCAAAAAACGGAACATATTGTGTTAGTAATTATTGATGTGTCTCTGTGGAGTTGTGGCTAAACGCAGTTATTCACTGTCTGTTAGAGAAAAAAGATTTAGTTTGAATGTCTGAGGGTGTCCAGAAACAAAGCCTCACTCTTACTGAATATGGCTTCATTTTACAACAGAAATAATGGCTCTTATCCCTGTCTCCCATTACAAGAGCAGAGGTGTAGATGAGCCTTATTATTATAATCATGACATGACTTTGGAAGAGACAGCCCTCCGTGTCCGAATGAGAACTGGCACAGTGTGTATGAGGATGTATTGAGTAATGAATTCAGCTGAACAGGATGTTGCACAGCAAATGGTTTCCTCCTGTTCAAGCAGTCGCAACAAACTGGTCTGTGCCCTCTCGTCTGAAAAGCTATCTGGGCCGGCGTACAGTAACCGAGGCTGGGGCGCAGTTGAATGAATGTCAAAGACGGTGTTCTCCTCCTCCTCCGCGTTCACTGTGACAGAGGCTTTTTCATTATAGAGTGTGCTTCATGGTCTCTTGGACAAAGGCACACCACAGTCCCCTGACGGGCTGGCCCAGGCTGTGCCAGCAGCTCAATTATGCAAGGGATGGCGAGGGCGATCACACGGGCAGCACTGTCACTGCTGCTCTGCTTGCCTAATAACCTCATTGGACTCAAACCTCACGCTCTATTCTTATTAGACACAGGCCTGGTTTTCCAAATGAATGAGCCCAGTCAAGCATTTAGATGTTTTCAATTGAGGGATTTGACTTCCACTACTGGAAATCACTAATACATGAGGCATAGTTGATTTTTTTTTAATTGTTTTTTCACACAATCTGTCTTCCTTTACACAATCCAGGTATAGACTAAGTGGTATGATCATTCCCGGTCTGAAAGATTGGATGGAAGGCACGTTTGGAGCCAGTCTGCAGCATAAAACAACAGCAACAGTGAGTGTGATTCAGATTTATTTGTTGTGTCTTCAATGAATGAAAGAAGAGCACTTAGTCACAGTTACCAAAACCACAATGGGTTGTTTTGTTTCAGCCTGTTCTGACTAGCAGTGCTGTACAGCCTCCCACTCTAAACGAGGCCTTCGTGGAGGAACTGAAATCTACAGGTATTCCCTTCTCTCACGATGCGGAGGACCGGGTGTTTCGCGCCCACGGTAAGGCATGCTGGGAGGAGACATCACCCACTTTTAATGTTTGTAAACCATGTTTGTCTGTTTGCATTTTTAATTTAGTAACAGTATTTTTATTTGTGATGGTCATAGTAAAATTTCTGTGCATTTTCTGTATTTTCTTCCAGGCCATTGCTTACATGAGATCTTCGCTCTGCGAGAAGGGAAGTTTGGTCGTGTTCCGGATATGGTGGTATGGCCGAGTGAGTTCAGAAGCTGTGTCATCTCTGTGTTTTTATCAGTCTGTTTTCCTCCTCCCACGTAGCATCGCTGATCCCCCTGCTGGCTTAGGTGATTTAAAGGGTTAATCTCTGCAGAGGCAGGGATATTAATATGTATGAGTGGAGGCTTAATAAGAAGCGTCAGGGGGAGGACGGTTGACACCCAATACTCCGCGGTCTGGCCCTGCACAGTACACCCATGAATTATGATTCTGAGATTGGTTTTCTGTTGTTATGGCTGGCACTATTTTATCATGCAAATGAGTGTTGACTGATGGTTGAAACTTGATTAGCAGCCTCCCAAATGGGCAGCAAATCACCAAGCAACTGTAGGCATCGATTCATCCACACAAGCACCAAATTTTAATCTTACCCACCACGCAAATACACTCTCATTTGCTCTGTATCTAATAGATATTTTGACCTGTAATTTGCATTCCTCAGTAGTCCCTCCATGTCAAGCTGTGTTTTTTTTAAGTGGAGGTTTAGTTTGTTGAACTGTAATCCGTTTGCAGAAGCAGTGTGTTTAATTGGATGGCAAAATGTGCCAGAATGCAGGCATTTCTCACTGCCTCTGAAAGCACTTGAGGCCAGTCAAGCACGTCCATGAATGTGGGTATTGCTGCTCTTCCCACTCGCCCACCACTCCAGTGTGAATGGATGTGGGCTCTGTGATTGGCCAAAGCACGTTTGTATTGATCCAGCACATCCCACCCCAGAGAGTGTAGCTTCACGCGTTCTGACTCCGCCTGAGGAAAGCCCTGGGCAAATCACAACTATCAGGCAAATCAAACGGCACCCTGGCTCTCTGCTGGTCCCGCAGCTCTAATGGCTCAGGCCATATACATTTATTTATTGTTTTCTGTATACACTTAGTGTTATGTGACATTTTTTTATTTCCTTTGCAATGTGTCTACTCTGGTTATTATGTACACTTAATTTATGAATGCAGTAGAGGACGGTAAATGAAAACATTTCCTTTATGATGGCCACTAATTTCTAAAATGATATTCTGTGCCTTTGCAGACTGCCACAATGATGTAGTGAAAATTGTGGAACTGGCGTGCAAACATAATGTTTGTTTGATGCCATATGGAGGTGAGTCGTGAAATCAATTGCATAATTAGTCGCCACACACTGTATATACAGGCCACTAGATGTGTGTTTACATTTAATGTGCTTTAATACATTATTTATTCCCATCCCATGCTTGTTAAGTTCATTTTTTTTCTTAATGAAGCCACATAATCTATGGATGAACCTGGTAAATAAGGTACTGCTGATAGTGCAGTAGACGCTTAGCAGAATTTTATGTTTTGCTGTTTGTGTTTTGTACTGGAGCAACAGAACAAAATATTAGCAGGCATACTGCTGGCCCACCAATCTAACATCTATATGATGTAAATCACAAGGTCTCCGGTTCACTTCCAGCCTGGGGGACCTCTATCATATATAAACCCCCAGCCCCCCGCCCATGTCTCCTGTCACTCACTACTGTATATCATGATGTCAAAATGAACGAAATTAATCTTCTATAGTATTACAGCAATTTGTCATCAGTTACACATTTATGCAATTAAATCCTGAAGCCTCCAGTCATTTTAGAAAAATGAGGAAGGGCTATTTGCACTGTGCAAACTTTGCTTCTTTTTTTTTACTGTATTTTGTAACTGTCTGAGCTGGGTATCACTTGAAAAGTTTCCATCCTGGTGTCAATGTGATACCTGCTACTCATATAAAGAACAATTCTTTTTTGATAACTTTCTTTGAGTCTGAATGTCCGAATGAGAACTGGCACAGTGTGTATGAGGATGTATTTTGAGTAATGAGTTCAGCTGAACAGGATGTTGCACAGCAAATGGTTTCCTCCTGTTCAAGCAGTCGCCACAAACCGGTCTGTGCCCTCTCGACTGAAAAGCTACCTGGGCCGGCGTACAGTAACCGAGGCTGGGGCGCAGTTGAATGAATGTCAAAAACGGTGTTCTCCTCCTCCGCGTTCACTGTGACAGAGGCTTTTTCATTATAGAGTGAGCTTCATGGTCTCTTGGACAAAGGCACACCAAAGTCCCCTGACAGGGGACAGTTTTCACCACTAAGTGCTACACACACATTCACTCACCTTTACCCAATAAGTATTGAGGTTTGATAGCAAACCCTAGATTCATCAGTGTGTGTGTGTGTTTGTGTTAAAACATGAAACCAAGAAAGTGTCCAGTATAATCACATGGTCCATTTGAAGGCTTCTCTACTGTAACTTCTGTTGTAACTTTTGTCTTTCCCTCTCTCAGGAGGGACTAGTGTCTCTAGTGCCCTAGAGTGCCCCCCAGAGGAAACCCGCTGCATTGTCTCTCTGGATACCTCACAGATGGTACGTAAACACCTGTGTCTGTAAGTGTCATAAGAGTTGATCTGCACTAATGACAAATCATACACAGTCTTATACAGTTGAATAAATACTGTCATTGTGAAATTTGAAAAATGTATCTGAGAAACTGTTGTACTGGCTTACATTAAAAGAGTGTTTCTACATTTTTGTATGTATGTAAATGGAGATTGACAAAATATGAAACATGCCATTAATATAATACTGTAGTACTGTAACATAACACCATCGAAATCTGCAGCCTCAGAAATGACCATAGAGCTAATTCAACATGCTTTGACACTGTTTTTCAAAGCTAGTTATTGCATGGTTTCTATTTTGGCTTACATTACATTGTTCTGGTGTGACTGTTTATCTGGTCATTGAGGCTGGAATAATGGTTTGAGGGGCAAGACTCATTGTGTATCAGAATAGAACAAGAAGTGAGAGGGGTATTCAGACTGAGTCATAATCAGCTTTCATTTTTGTATTTTATAACATAAAAAATGTGTGAGCTGAAACATTATTAATCGTTTCTGAATAGCTTTCTGTGTTTGTTAATGTTTCTTCATGATTGATTTTAGAAGAAATATGTCAAGTCAGGTTTTGCTGTTAGCATAACAGAAATTACAGTTAGACATTATTGGCCCTCAGTAAACAACAAGTTCCTTTTTTGAGAGCACAGGGAACTAATAGTGGCAGCGGTATGGGACAACAGTGTTTCTCAACACCACACTGAAAAATTTAGCAATTTTAGTGTCCATGTTGGCATTTTTCTATATGTTTTCTTATACCACTTTGTCATTTTTTCCAAAAGGTTTTTTCGAAAGGTACTATATAATCAGAATATTGTTAAAAATGATCAATTAGTCAATCAACAGAAATGTATTATCATTATTTAAATTATTCTGTTTTATATAAATGTAAATATAAATGTAACATTTGGATTTTAGAGAAGTGTTTTTTCACTGTTGTGAAAGGGTTTTTTAAGATGATAAATGTGTTATTCGGGTATCAGCCATTAATTTTAATGGAATCCCACCGTCTCACCATGACCATAATGATGTTTCATTGGATATGATATAAAATGGTGAATATTGTTGCCAGTACAGTGCAGCCCTTTGAACCAGGCTCACATAGAGGTGATATATAAGCTGTCTGGATGCTACGAGTCTACCAGTCATTGAGTTTGGTGCCACAGACACCAGTGACCAGTGTTCTGTGTCAGGGGTCAGAGGTGAGGTGGCTCCGATGGAAGCACATGAAAGGAGCAGTGTGGTTGGAACATAAAGTTTATTACCTCTGGAGAATAATTGATGGCAGGTGTGAAATGACCTCCTGCAGGTAGGGGTAGCCACGTGCCCAGCGGCCCAAATAAGAGGCGTATATTTGGAATTGGATGTTAAATTGAGTTTAACCTTGAGGAAACTGTCTCCCTCCCGAAGCCCCTCTGCACACATTTATCCTCAGACATGTGACGGTCAGGCTAGAAGGACATGGTGGTGCAAAACTTCCAGTAGTGTAAGCAAACTGTCAAGGGACTGTCTCCATGGACTGCTGTTGAGGGCAGTGTTTATGTCTGAGATATTTCAAGTCATGTATTTTAAGATATTTCATAACAGACGTAGGCATGTTTAGTTCAGATGACAGACATTGTGATACACAACATTTTTTATTAAGATCTTTCATTTTAGACAAATGAAACGAACAACATTAGATTATTTCTTTTATACTGTATATAGCATGTATACAGAATGTTTTATGATCTCCTCAGTCATGTTGTTTGTTTTTCATTCACAGAACCGCATTTTGTGGATTGACGAGAAAAATTTAACTGCCCACGTGGAAGCTGGCATTGTCGGTCAGGATTTGGAGAGATTGGTAAGTACCGCTCATCCGTCCATATTTATCCACGGAAAGAGCTTACATAGCTGTAAAAGGTTGTGCCAACAACCAAGCTGTGTGACCGTTCACGTGCAGGCTGGCCATGCTCAGTCACCTTTGTGCTCTTTGCTGAGCAGATCTAACAGGGTTTAGGAAGGAGTGTGAGGCAGGAGCAGAGTGCTGAAGGGGAGAGATTAGAGAGTGAGGCGGCGGTCATGAGCAGATGGCACCATCAAGCTAATTCAGAAAAATGGAGGAGGAGCGGGCATTTGATGTAGAGGAATGCGTGAGCTGCATCTAAAGCAGACTCCACCTCTGCATTTAGACTGGGCCATTTTGATGGAGCAGATGGGTCTGCATTATAAACTGCCTTCCTGGGGAGTGCTGTGATAAAACAAGGCCTGACTTAACCCCCGTCTTGTGCTTCTTGTGGGGGTTGTTGTTGTACTTTAAGGTCCTTATTATTATTACTGTTAAATGTTCTGCCTAAAGATACAATCTTTTAGGGGTTGGGCTGCCTTGAGGAGAATGTGTGGGTTCCTGATGACCTACAAGTTCTCCTCAAAGCCATAGGGATGGTGCATCTGATGAAGGTTGCTGCTCAAAGGGTTTTTTTTTTTTTGAGTGTGTCACACTCCAAAATGACCCTAAAGTACATTGTCACATTGCTATGGCCATGTGGTGAGTAACTAAGAAGTCACTCACAGTATTTTGTGGATTGGGTGGGGCTGTGGAAGCTGAATGTGTTTTGCATCAAGACTGTCTGAGACATAGCCTGTACAACTCACAGATTTACATAAACATGTAGAAGTGAAGTTTCTGTAATTGTAATTTTACTAGTATTAATAAAAAAAGGTCTAAACATGTCACCTGGCAGAATACAATATTTTACACATAACATCAGTGATCCAGTCAAGTAGTGGAAATTGGCACTGCCCAAATAATGCACTGATCTCTCTTTTCAGTCTTTTCGTGCTCTTTCCACTCGGTTTATTTTAGGCCATTGTAAAAATCTATGATGCCATAAAACCTGAGTTTTAGCATTGCAGCAAAACGAGAGCAGTGAAATTCAGCAGCAGAGCTGCAATTATTTTTTTCCCCTTTGCTTGCTCATTCGTTTTGCTTGTTATTAAAACATTCTTGTGGGTTTACGACGTCATTGTTTTCCAAACATTTTTGGCTCGTTTTTAATTGCAAAAACAAATGCGCTTTTTTCCCCCCATTTTTTCACAGCTTAATGAGAGTGGCTACTGTACGGGGCATGAGCCTGACTCCATGGAGTTCAGCTCCCTGGGGGGCTGGGTAGCAACCAGAGCATCAGGCATGAAGAAGAACATTTACGGCAACATTGAGGACCTGGTGAGTTGCACGACCTCCCTTTACCTTCCTGCTCATGTTTGTTCCAAACACCGGATGACATTCAGGACACAGCAGTTACTGCACTGTAATTAGAAAGGAAATTATTAGCAAGAGTTTTGTGGACTTTACCCTCACCTCTAAAATACAGTGGTCGCAGTATCAGTGATGAAATGTGTTGAAATGTGTTCACGCATGTGGCACGCACGGTGATATCCAAATTATCCTTCTCTGTCAGCATTTGTAAATCTATGAAAGAAAAGAATAGTGCTGTTTGCATATTTTTGTTTCTAAAAAGTGTTTTCTGAATAGGTCGTTCACGTAAAGATGGTGACCCCACGAGGGGTAATTGAAAAGAGCTGTCAGGGCCCACGCATGTCCACGGGACCGGACATTCACCACTTCATCATGGGCTCAGAAGGTTTGCTACCTTTCTCATGTGATTTTAGTACACCAGAGCACGTGTGTGAGTGTGTGTGTTAATGTGGGTTTGTGTGCATGTCTGCAAGTCTTTGTGATAAAACAGTAACATCAGGGCAGTTCTCATGCTCTGAGGCTTCTTACACATTAACCAGCTTTGGTGGAAAAAAAGTGATCTGGAGGAGTGTTAGTTAGGAACCAGCAAGTGTCCTCCCCACCCCATCTGCAGTGCCCTGTCCTTGTGAATGCCCACAGAGAATACTGCCATATGCCAGGTTCCCCCTACATAATGAGGAGGTTCAGAGACTCTTGGCATCGCTATGTTAAACAGCTGTGGATGCAAACTTTATATTCGCCCTACAAAGCTCAGCAATCTGCTCCCTGACTGGGCTGGGATCACTGCAGAAATCTCCATTTGTACTCATTAGATGTGATTTCAATACCAAGACTACCACCAGTATATAAGATCAAAATTAAATATATATGTGTATATATCAAAAATATAGTCGCAAGTGACTAATGAATGTAGATTACAAGTGAAAAAAGTATTATTACTAGTTAATAAATTGATAAACAGTTGCAGTCTGAGTGATTAATGTGCTTCATTCATGCCCAAGTGATTTATAAAAGAATTTATTTCTAAATTAACAGTAATACATTTACATAAATACAAGTTTTTAAAAGTTGTGTTTTGACATATAAGCTTTTGAGCTTCTATGTGAGAGTATATGTTATTTTAAGTCAACCGTAGTTATTTTTAGTGTGCATGAGTCAGTCAGCACACAGTTAATGATCTTTATGAATAGAGTTACATTATGCCTGAAAGACGTTATAAAGGTAAGTTATAAAACTTGCGAGGTCATGGCGTTATATAGAATTCATGAAGTTTCTCTGAACCTGAGTTCTCCAAAAGTCAAATTTGCAGCAGAGTGAACACAATACATACATCAGGGGTCTTCTCAAAACTTCCCCCAATGTTAAATTAATGGCCCTCTCAAGTGTTCAGATCTGTTCATTTAATAATAAAGTCCATTTGGGTGTCATACTACACTAGAATCCAGGAGGTGCTGTGTATATACTGTATAGTGAGAGGGAGAGCCGCTGTAATCACTCCACTAACAATCAAAGGGGACTTCTTTACAAACATCCACAGGTGTAAAAGCATGTAAACATCATGATAGTGTCCAAGAAATGTGAAGTTTGTAAGAGAGTGAACTTATTTTTGCTGTCAGAAAATGTCATTCAGTCTGTGTGACAGATTGTTGACAAATCAAATCATTTGTCTCTCAGCTGTAAAGCCACATCAAGCAAGTTGGCTGTTTCCAAAAAAAAAGATGGAATCATTTTGAACGTTTAATCCTTAAAAAGACACTGGGTGAATTAAATTCAAACTTGGGAATCAGTCTGCTCGTAAATTATGCTTAATTTAATACATAGCTATACTGTGCTTACTCACTNNTAAAATCATGGAATTTAATGAGATTTAAAAGTATGAACAACAACTTGCATGACAGCAAGTTGATTCAACCTAAAAATCTGAAAATAGCTGGGAGAGAAATTAATTTTGAATGGATCGGTTTAATATCAGAACCCTCAAATGTGTAGTTTTTATGTAAAAATTGAGCTTTGAGAGCAAAATAAGAGAACTCAACATACATTCTGTGCTGTGGGTGTGTGACAGTAGTCCTTCACAGAAGGTTGAATGTTTTAAAAGGCCCAGTTTATTAATTAAGGCTAATAATAATAGCTATAATAATGCTTCAAAATGCACTTAAGAGTATAAAGTGTAAAACATCTGAGCTTGCTGCTGGGGTTTGGTGCTGTAACAGAGATGGGACAGGACCACACGTCTCTGGGAGTACATGTACTTCTGGGAGGCCAAACGCTGGAACTAAGAGGTCACACCACCGCACAGTCTCATTAAAATTATCTACCTCCTCACCCCAGAAACCGCATCCTGCAGTCTGACAGCAGGCCACAACAACAAACAACAAAGCGCCGCACTAAAACCCTCAACTATGCTCTGCATGTTAAGTGGAACGCATCCATTTTATCAGAAATTACTGTGAAACCTCGAGCTTCTCATTCACTGCACAACAACCGGGTCTCTCTATCTCTCTGACCTTGAAGTAGCCTGAATGCAAAGTATTTTCTTCTCTCTTGCTTCAACCAGAGTAAAGAATGATTGGAATAATCAATGATAATCTCTTCATCTTTTGAACTCCTCTCAACTGTGGAGGATGTAATGTAGGTGTGTGAAGCCAACCAGCGCTAATTTAATGTACAGTCAATTCTTTGATTCTAAAGTGGTCAACGTTGTCCACGCAGCATTTTTTTTTTTTTGCCAGAAATCTTTGATGCTGAAAGCACAGGGACTCTTCATTGCGAATAGTCCCTCTCCCCAAATACGAATCCTGTAAGATGAGTTTGGTTTAATAGAGACGGTCACAGTAAAAATAGCTTAAGCTGCACTCCAGCATTTCATTTCATTGTATCATCCCCAAGAGAGTGTTTTTCTGACCTTGCTGTTCTTATTACCTCCCTTTATTCCTCACTCGCTCACCCTCCTTTACTCCCTTCCACTCTAGCTCCTCCCTAGCTCGCGCTCTCTCTCTCTCTCTGCCTTTCTGACTCCTCCTCGCTCACTCGCTCAGTGGCTCCTCCTGCATACTGTCAGGAGGGAGGGGTCTTTATAGGCTGAGGCCTAATGGAGTCACATGTTTTCCACTGGGCCACTAGGGAGCAGAGTGTGGCATGTAGTGTCACGTTAGAGGGCTCATTAACAGC
Organism: Oplegnathus fasciatus; assembly: GCA_003416845.1. Classification (NCBI taxonomy): domain Eukaryota; kingdom Metazoa; phylum Chordata; class Actinopteri; order Centrarchiformes; family Oplegnathidae; genus Oplegnathus; species Oplegnathus fasciatus. The sequence continues at coordinate 387,574 of NTHP01000044.1, read as the reverse complement.
CATAACAGGCTGAGGAAGCCTCCTAATGGAGCAGGCTATGTTCAGGGGAGATGCATCTCTAAATGGACATTGTCTACAGTAACACAGAACATTCAGGCTGGGCGGGGAGAGTAATAGGTTTGGTTCACACGAATACAATTCACAAACATGAAATTAGGTCTGCAACTAACAATTACTTTCATCATTGTATCAGTTAAATGTCAGAAAATAGCTATAAATGCCCATTACAAGTTACAAGAATCCATTGTGACATCTTGTTTTGTTCGACCAACAGTCCAAAACTCAAATATATTTAATTTACAATGATGTAAAGCAAAAGAAAGGCAGCAGGTCATCACATCTGAGGAGCTGGAACCAGCTAATCTTTGGTATTTTTGCTTGATAAATGATTGAACAATGAACAAATGAACAGTTAAAGAATGTCAAAATAGTTGGCAATTACTTTTCTGTCAATCAACAAATCATTTAAGTACTACATGAAATGACTGTATTGTGTTAATACATTATACAGTGTAATCTCAGATCACAGTCTTCAGTATGAGTGTAAGTACACAGCTACGCAGCAAGTTAAACACACTTCCAATAATGGTTGACAGTGTCAACAACAATGACGTATTCTTAATTCCACAAAGGTAGTGTCTATTACAGGACTTTTGTGTTGGATTGCATCAGAATTTACAGGGGCTTCAATGTGTCTGGTCGCTTTGTAATTTTAATTCACTCCTTGAAGAAGAGAGGAGAGGAAGTGAAGAACAGACCCTCAAAAGTCAGAAAAATATCCACATGTTGTTAAAGCTCATGAAACTGTGGGTGCTGGAAGATGGTTCTCAACACAGTCTCTCTTTTTTTGGTTTATAATAAGTAGTATTAATGTTAGAGACTTGGCGGATGGCGAACTGCACTCCCTACATGTGATATCTGGATGAAAGTATTATTCCCAGACATATTTGATGTGTAAGGTAGAGTAGATGCTGGTTTTTAAACATGCAATGTGACTCCTTCAGCAGAAGCAGCAGCTAATGGTTGACAGTTTTCAGTGTCATAAGGTCAGCCAGAGGTTTCGGTGTACCTGTATATGTGTTGCTGCTGTTGGCCTGCCTGCCTTTGATAGAGCTCTGCTTTATTTCCTCATGCTCTTAAGTTGATAAATCTTAGTTGTCCCCCAGTGTGTGGTAGAAAACCAGATCTACGAGCTGAAATGTGAGACAAAGGTCACCCGAAGGACCCTTGGGACGTGTACCAGAGCCCTGTAAAACGGTCTTAAGTTCCGCTCCAGGAGGGCGTTAGGTCATATAAATTGTGGGAACTGATTTTCTTCTTTTTGTTCTACTCAAAAACTCTCTCGCTGTGATTTTCCACAGGAACCCTGGGTGTGGTTACTGAGGTAACGATGAAGATCCGTCCCATGCCGGAGTATCAGAAGTACGGCTCAGTGGTATTCCCTAATTTTGAGCAGGGAGTCGCCTGTCTGCGAGAGGTTGCCAAACAGGTAATCAGTTAATCTATCCTTAAACACTTTGTTACTGCTTTCTCACCCTGTCTCAACATGAGGCTAAGGCCAGAAACTTCTGTTGAAACTGAATGTAATATAGTAAGCACTTTCAGGTCTTCACTTCACTTCTTCACTTGTTTAAAACTGACCTACCAACAAAAAGCAGCACAAGAATCTAAATATATTTTCAGACCAACTTGTAGTCTCTGTTAAAGCTAAGCTAGCAAACTTCCAAGAGTAAAACCTTTAATCAGACCTCGTCTGATTGTTGAGAGTCTTTACTGTCAAGAGACTGCAGAAAGTTTGTATTCACTGCATCCTAAAAGTGCAAAAGAAACTGTTGTCTGCTACTCTCATTTTGGCTTCTAACCTAAGTTAATGCTTTGTGTCCACTAGTGGAACATAGTGGGTTCAGTATTTACACCCTAAAGTCCCTGACACACCAAGCCCGGTCTTTTGTCAGGCGCTGTTGAGCATATGCGGCCAACTATTGTCAGTAGATTTTGCGGCATGTCCGACATCAATTTCTCTGTTTTTCTGCTACAACCAAAAGGCCAAATTATAACTTAACAGTGTCAATTGGAACTTTTTGTCGGATTTTTTGATTTGTCACATCAAGCTGAATGACTTGCAGTGTATAGACTGTACATTCAGGACATCAAACAAGAGACCAAAAGCTTTGCACTGAATGTTGACAATACTAAATATCGGTAGAATTTGGTCTGATATCATTTGGAAGTTTCATTTTGGTACAGTCCTTTGACATAATTCTGCCATTTTGTAGGAACTGTGATTCAAACGAACTAATATAGACCAACGTTAATGTTTCAGAGGTGTGCCCCGGCATCTATACGACTCATGGATAATGAACAGTTTAAATTTGGTAAGTTTTGTTTCATCATTCACAATAAAAGCCTGTCTAGACTTAAAGCATTACATGTTACTGCTGTCATTATCTCTTGTATGCAAGCTTCACTCTCATTTAAGCCCTCTGAGTGCTTTGTGGTGACCCCCTCAGTGTACAAGTAGGACTTTATTTGACCTGGTTTTCATTTTCAGGAAGTGTTTTTTCCTTTTAGGCCCCATTGTAACCTTTGGCTTTGAGAGCTTTGCAACATGAGGCACACGGGAGGCGTGTAACCAGCTGCATGATAGTAATCACATTTATTTTGAGTTTGAAATTTGTTTCCTACACTGTAGTTTTTGTCAATATGTGGGTTGGTGTTTCATTGATGTACTGTATACCTCTGAGAGAAGAACAATGAATGGCAATGGTACAGCAGGCAGTGATTTTACCTTCTACAGCACTGAATTGTTAAATTGATTATCATTTCTGCAACAGAATAGCTGCACACACACAGACAAAGAATTGAAGCGAGATGAAAAATGACCCTGGCCAAAATTAAGTAGTTGTTACATTGAAATTTTATGATGTTGTTTCTTAAGGTCTAGAGGAATGCATCTGGCATTGCCAGAGATCCCTGTAAAGTTCCCCAGTCTCCAGGGATCTCATTATCTCCCCTATATTTCCACTTTTCACAGAGTAGGCACTTCTTAGCATTAAGTAGGGAAGATGAAGCGACCAGGTTTTTCACTAATAACTGAAACTCATGGCTCTATGATACCTTCTTGGGCTTATTAGTGGCTTGTCCTCACTTTTAATCATGTTGGCTGTTGAGTAAGGAGAGTTGATGTATTCACAGGTCTTTTTCAGATTGGGACTACAAGTACAATTTAGCAGTGCCTGTCTCGATACACAAGATGAAAAATGAGAATGTTGTAGTTAGTAGCAGCATGTGTTGATATGCAAAAAAAAACAACAACCAAACCACAGAAGGGAGAGTTAAAAGTGAAATTATGCACAGTGTAGGTGTAATTTTCTCTCTCTGGATGTTGAGTATTTAATTAACGAGTATGATGGCTGCGAGAGACCTAAAGACCTGCAATCAAATTTTGGAATGGAAACAATTAGGACACTAAGTGATGAAGAGACTTGAGCATGGGGGGAAATAAATGAACTGTTAAGTCTCGGCGACATCACCCATGACTTCCCTGCTGTGATTGATAACCATCCCATTGGCCCCAGCCCCTCATTTTCGCTTGTCCACAGGCGCTTTTGTGCGTCCGATCAGGAATAAATCAAAAAGTGTGGGTGAGGAAGACGGATATCGCTATGTCAACCCCACTTCCCTTCGGAAACCCTCTGATTTATAGTCGCTGTCGCTGGCAGCCACTGGCCAGTTGTAAAGTTATTCAAATGTTACCATTTATTTTTCCTCCTTTTGTTTGAAACCCCCAAATAAATCTGACTCACTCGCCCTCTCAGAACGCTGGAGGAATGTGAGCAGAAGCAGGGGTATGACTAATGTGTGAAAAAAAATCATCCGTTTTTCAGGCCCACTTCTTTGTGAGTAGATGGAGCTGACTCTTATCTGATATTTTCACAGGTCATGCCCTGAAGCCTCAAGTATCTTCAATCTTCACATCCTTTGTGGACGGGTTGAAGAAATTTTACATCACTAAGGTAAAAATAATTAGAAGTGAACATCACCAGTTGCTTTCCCCGAGTGGTCCTCATGAATAAATGAATCTGCCTCTTTAATCACCAGTTCAAAGGTTTTGACCAGAACCGCCTGTGTGTGGCCACCCTACTGTTCGAGGGAGACCGTGAGAAGGTCCTGCAGCACGAGAAGCAAGTTTATGACATCGCTGCTAAATTTGGGTAAGAAGTCGTTCTCCCTGTTTTAGAGAGATGCACGTCACAAAGATCATTTGCAGGCCCGGGCCATGTAAAGCACAGAAATGACAAAGCACCACTTGGTGTGACTTTGAACGTGAGGTGGAGCTGCCTGAGGCCCTGATGTCACTTTATTTAACCAGCCATTATGTAGTAGCAGTGAAAAGGATGGAGAAGCACAGTTACACACTTCAGACGTGGCCTTCTACTCAGTAGTTTGTCTCAGTGTGGATTGATGGATCACCCGTGGACGTCCTCCTGTCAGGCCAGCTTTTATGTTAAAGTAGGTGTGGTGTGGGCGGTGACAGTAGGGCACGGCTCCCCTCAGGACAGCGCAGGGCGAGAGGACGCAGCCTGGGAGTGCTTCGCTGTTGTGATTGATCATGAAACGGATCAATGAGGACTTTTGTGGAAATCAGTTACCTGTCAGCCTGAGAGGGATGCTCTCTTTATCCTGCGCCTGTTTTAAAGCCCGAACAATAGTTTCATAGATGAGCTCATGCTAACATAAATTAAGCTTTGGTTATTGTGATCAAGAATTATTGTTTATTGGTGATTCTGAGGTGGATGTGAAGTCGGATGTTTCAACACATTGTTGAAAGTGTTGAAACTTAAAAATGCGCTTAACAGGTGGCAGTCATGGTTGTTTAGTAGTTTCGATAAAAATAAAAGAGTTTTACGCATGTGAATGCCCTCTATTCTCTATTGTTAATTCTTTTTTTGTTTGTTTGTTTTATTTTGAAAAAATGTGAATTTTTTTACTTTGAAAATTTTTAAAAAAGCTACAAAATCTGAAAATATGATTTTGAAAATACTATTTGCAACTCAACCATTTCTGTTTCTATTTTTCAACTTACTTAAAGGGACTCTTGAACTAAATTAGCCAGTAGTTTGAATTTTTCTCTTTTCTTCTCTTCATTTCCTATTCCAAGAACATTTTCAGATCAGTTTTTATCACAACAGGACATTACTTTACTGTAAAAGTAAGTAGTACCTAAGTAAGTAAGTAAATAAGTAGTGTAAATGGACAGAAAGGTGACTCAACAATGACTGTTGGTTCAAACCAATCTGAATAAACCAAATCTGTTCATTTTTACTAGGAAAATCAGTAAAAAGTAAAACAGTGAGCCTGATATATACTGTTCATACAAATATAAATGAAGTTGATGCATTTTTAGGGGAAACTTACCAACAAAAAGGCTTCCTAAAATAAGAAGATATTGATGCAACTGTGTCCACTCTTGATATATTTCAACCGTCATTTGGTTGTAATACCAATACCAACTAGTCAGAAACCAACAGTTCATTAGAACACAAGTTTTAACAGGGGACAAACCAGCTTTCCTCAGTGCTCCTCAGCGGGCGATGTCAGTGATTTCTTCCTGGGTAAAACTTATTGATCATATATTACTGTCAGTGTTACTCTTTGGCCCAGTGCCCAGATTTGCAGGTAGCTAGAGCACTGCCCTGGTAATAGCCAGCAATTAAATCATAAGAAACGTGTCAGTTACATGCAGCCTCCTCTGCTTTATAGCGTCATTTCAAATAAATCGTGATCACCCATCAGATCAAGTGCCAGTGATGGATTGGTTCTGTGAGGAATATTTTCTTGTGGTGTTGGGAAACAGGAAGAAGGGTGAAAATCAATATAGTGATTTTCTAATGAGCTTGGCCTGATTAGTTTTGGGTGGTGGATGAAAATTTGATTACCCACTGCAGGTGATGGATGTGTGGCTGACCTGTGGCGATGCACAGAGCATAGCTTCATTGATCTGTACATTGTTGGATTGACAGGCTCCCAGGCAGCTGTTGTGAGGGGAGCGGTCCGAGCAACAAAGCTAAAAGAAAAGAGCTGTTAAATATTAACCCTGTTATCTTCTTCCAGGGGCCTGGCAGCTGGAGAGGACAATGGGCAGAGGGGCTACATGTTGACCTTCGTCATCGCTTACCTCCGGGTGGGTCACTCCTCTGGCTTTTTTTCCGCCCGGGCTGATGGGCAGGTGGGGCGGGCGACAAGGACTCAGTCTGACAGCAGATAGGATAGTGAGCAGCGCAGAAAGGCTGCAGAATGTGACCTCAGGAGGTCTTTGATTTGATCTGGTCACAGTTGTTGTCAGGGTGTCTAACACTGAGGTATCTACATCATGAGGAGAGCACAGTGGTGGCCGTCAAAATGACAATAGAGAGTTGTCTTAGGTCAGTCCTGTCAGAGGCCTTTCAGGATCATCACAGAGACATAAAAACAAGCAAGAAGTTTACATGCACTTATATAACCTGGTTACTCAAGGTTTTCTGTAGTAATATGCTTTCTTAAACATGATATATATGAGAAACTCGAGTAATCAGGTTTCTAATTGGGTTTCACACGCACACATGTGCATGACAAAGACTTCAGACAGGGAAAATCGAGCAGTGACAACAGAGCAGCTTATGAATGAAAGGAAATATCACTACACATAGTGAAGCATGATCAGATACAAAATGATTAAAGACCAAACAAAAACTGAAACGGACACAAAGTGGCCTCTAGAAGTCTAAATAAGTTTCCACAGCTGAACAGGCACACACTCTAAGCTACAGCTCTTAAAAAAAGACCTCTTCAACTGGCACAATTTCTACACAAATTATGGCTTGAAAGTTAGACAGACTTGTCCTCTCTCATAAAATGTAACCATCTAAGCAACCGAACTTACTCATTTGAGCTACGAAATTAGCTATGAACTGAAATTTTTGAAGAAAAACAGAGACTTTGAAGTTTTATTTCCCACATTTTTGACATTGCACATATTTCAAAGCAATGCGTTCAGACTATTTGTGAAATTTAGGCACGCTGTAAGAGAAAACTGCTCTCACCACAGAACCTGTCCATCCATCGTGTTGTCAATCCAAAAACAGGGTTATCATTAATATAGTTAAAACCAGTAAGCCGCGGTTCCAAAATAAGGTGGGGGGTAGTGGAGAAATCTGATTACTGACTAGTACATGTGGATTTTACAGTAACCAGGTGCATGTAAACCTGTTGTGGGACCTGGTTTCCCCCCTGGTTTCTTGTGTGCATGTAAATGTGCTGAATGGGCGTCAACCTATCAGCCTGCTAATGCTAATATTGTCTTCTGAGCAGGACTTGGGGATGGACTACTATGTGATCGGGGAGTCCTTTGAAACCTCTGTGCCTTGGGACAGGTAAATACACTTGATATGAGCTGTAGGCCTTTCTCCGTTTCATTTAAATAGCTGTAAACATTTTTCTTTACTCACCTCCCACACGGTCGGTCCTAAGAGAGTCCTCTGTCTTCCTCCTGCTTCTGTTTCCCCTCCTTTCTTTTATTTCTCTTTGCCTCTGTCTTTGACATTCACCTTCATGCCTGCCTTCTCCCCCCCCATTAACCGGCTCTGCGTTGGCGGAAGTGCTGCCTCCTCAGCCTACAAACACGCCATTACTGACACACACACACACACACACACACACACACACACACACACTGGGAGAGACCTGTATGAGTGTGTTCTGTGTGGGGAAATGCAATATGAGCCACATATTCATCTCACATCCACATGTGGTGTGTTCTGCATTTTCTACATGGTTTCATCATCGTTTTCTCACACACACACACACACACACACACACACACACACACACAGAGCTCTGTGTTGTGTAACATGCCTGACGGGAGAGACCAAGAGATCAGGCACTGAGGCGAGCATATGTGCCTGGCTCATTACCCATCCTCCTCCCCATCCTCCACACTCAACACACGGCTGCACATGCTTAGGACTGGCGGCCATTTCCACACCAGTGGGAACCTCTCCCACAGTGGTCGTCATGTTAGTCAGTCTCACCTCCTCCTCTTTTCTGGCCTCTTTTTCTGAATTTTAATAATTTTGCACTGCTAATTAATTCAGTTTAGGGTTCCCCATGTTCCCTATACATATGAGAATTATGTTTTTAAATGCACAAATATCACAGTTTAGACTGCTGTTGTAGAGACTTCAAAGTCATTTTGCAGTTCTGTTTTATGTGGTTCATTTTTTAAAAATTCTGCCATTTATTTTATTTCCAGGGTGTTGGACATGTGTCGGAACGTGAAGGCACGCATCATTCGAGAGTGTAAAGACAAAGGAGTGCAGTTTCCACCGTTATCCACATGCAGGTAATGTTGGGCTGATTGAAGAGAACTCTCCCACAATCCTCAGATTAGGGCTGGGTGTCATTTAAAATCTTTAAAATGCAGATACACCTGAATTTAGGTACGAATACCAAAACACTTTTTTTACTTCAGTATAAACATTTTTTTTCTACAAAACACTTTTTTTCATTCAACAAAAGTAGCCAAAGTTCTCAAATGTTCAAGGATAAGACTGGCATTATTCTATATTTTTGTTATTATCAACAAATCCCATGAAAATACCAAAACCAACAATGTGTTAGTCTTTCCTACTTCCCCACCCTGTCTGTTGCACTCAGCCCAAAGTCCATTTGTTAATACTGAAGACGTAAATCTCTAAAAACGTCACAAATATGTACTTTCATTATTAATAGAGGCTCTGTAATTTTGTAAACCATCAGGGCACTGTAGCTTTTAACAAACTTAACTCAAACAGGAGTAAATAGTGCATTTGTTGGGGACTATTTTCAGCAGTGGATTAATACACATTTGGTGCTCTAGTGTTTACAGCAGGACAGTGTATGTGGGACTGACTCAAAATAAGCCACAGTCATCATGTTCATCGTAGTACAAGAACATGACACCCAGTGTAACGTTGTGGCTCAATGTTTTTAATAGTTTGTGGACAACAATGGAACTCCATGGCACAGAGGAATAAGATGTATCACGCTTTGGATCCACAGGCAATACTTGTTGGAAAGATCAATTCATTTTTGGTTTTGGTGTTTTCGTAGGATTTGTTGAACACAAGAAAAAATTCACCTTTTTAAATGTTGTCTAAACACAAGCAGCCAAGAAGAACTTTGCCTAAATTAAATAGTTGTGTAAAATTGTCAAAATTTGATGTAAATCAGGAACTATCTGATCAAAAAATAAGCACACAAAATGATTAATCTGACCTACTTTTGGTACCTGACAGTCATCAGTACTTGACATTTTGTTCAAAACCAGAAAAGTATTGAGGTTATATTTATTATTGAGGTAGCACACCCCTGACCCCTTGTGAGTTAGCAAGAGCCACACACACAGACAGACGGACAACCTGACAAGCAGACGGCGAGCCGGTTGAGGAGCACCAGGCTTCTGCTCGCCGATTGTGGACAGATTAGGCCTCAGCCTGATTATGCTACAGCCATTCATTTCCCGGCTGCAGTCTGTCACATGATTGATTTGTCCATTTAACCTCTAGAGCAGTCAGCGTGCCAGGTGATGGGCCATGTCAAATGAACAAGGGCTCTGCACCCTGCTCCTCCACAGGGAACCAGGCCAGAGAGACAACAAAAAAGCATTTTATTTAGTTTTTACACATGTTTCTGATGGGAATTAAAGCTGCATTTTATCTGGGAGCAGCCACATGAACAGTAAAGGTATTTAGTTCTGCGTAAAAAAACAAACTGATCAATTTTCTGTTCCGCATCAAAGTGTCAGTTGAGTCATCCTGTTACCTGCAGTACAAATGTGGCTGTAGATGATTCAGTAAAAGCATTTGATGGCCATTTAAAGTCTGATAAGGTTATGTTATTAAAGGCGACAGAGCTTCCTCGCTGCCTCCGCTTTCTGGAAACCATGAATGGAATTGAGGTCAGGGGTTCACCGGGGAAAGCCAAACCTCCCACTTTACTTTGCCTCCCAGTTATGAAGGAAAAAATGCATTTATTGTATGAAAATGAAGCGCCTTGACAAAACACTGCTCTTTGTGTTCATGTAAATTAGATTCTCAGAGCTGAAGGGGAAACATTAAGGAGTCTTTTCTGCTTCTTTAAACATGACTCTTACCTGTTTTTTTCTCTCAGGGTGACTCAGACGTACGACGCTGGTGCCTGTGTCTACTTTTACTTTGCCTTCAACTACAGAGGACTCGCGGATCCAGTACACGTGTATGAACAAGTGGAGGTATGACCAGTTTCATATTTGTCAAAATTAAAGCATAGTCCAGTCCTTTCATAGATTATAACTGCATCTGATGGGATGATATGTTGAACCTCCAGCACCCCAGAGAGTGAATGTCAGAATACAATATTATATAAAATGACTGACTGTGGTTTTATTTGTGTTTTTTCCCCAGCATGCAGCTAGAGAGGAGATCCTTGCCAACGGAGGGAGCTTGTCACATCACCATGGAGGTACTACAACCTGAGTTCATACTAAAATATTGGATCTGTACTAAACAGGTGCACATAATTCATGATATTTGTATTCGTCTCCCGGATTATAATTTATGAAAAGAGGTTGCACTAAGTGGCAAAGACGGCATGGTGAGCTTTCCCAGCGTGCTCTTCCATGCTAGCGAGCAGGCGGCCAGTCGGGCCGTAAATGTGCATTTGGTCCGAGATCTTTCATTGCTTCCTTCACGTGTCCAAAATATGTTCCTGCTGCTCAGACGAATGGCTCTGACTCGGCTATTTGTTCATTTCAGCAGTGACCAAATGAAACGTGAGCAGGGGAGGGCGGCGAAACAACTCTCTGGGCCCCATCAGGGCTAACCGAAATGGCTGCCTTATCTATATTGCCATCCGCCTCGCTGTTTTCATACATCACTTCAGGCTATTCATCACACCTGTCAAAAACAGTATGCAGTGAATCAGCTGCGATATTAAATCACAATTTTTCCTGAAGGCGGGGACGGGTTCAAAATTAAAAGATTGCTAATAAAAAGGAGGCGGCGGGCCGGGGTAAATGATGCCGCCGTTATCGCCGGCTGTATACTGACCTCCAAACGGTGGCCCAGCCACCCCGAGCAGCACGGGGAGGTGACAGGGGGGGAGAGGAGGGGATATTGATGCAGCTCCCGCGTGCGAGGCCCACTCTGTAATTGTGATTAATAACAGTGGGGCTCGCTATCTGGGCGCAGACAGGCCGGTTTGTCTGCCCACAATCAGCGCTTGACAAATGGAGCTAGTTTCACTGGGTTTTGTGTATCAAACAAAACAGATGTAGTCAAGGATGGTGAGGTGGGAGGGCACCGCAGGAAATATACATTTTTGTGGCCCTGTATTTACAGCAGGTCAGTGTTGTGCTGCGTGGGCGTAGGTAAGGGAATCTGGGCGTGTAGAGCGCTGTACCTGTTTGTCTGCAGGACATAATACTCAGCTAACACCACCATGTGTCGACTGCTGTCCATCACAAAAATACTGACAATTTTAACGCTTACTTGAAGGCAGAAGCTCAGTTATATGTTTGATTATTCGCTGGCTCTGAAAGCCAGAACATTGGGAGAAATGTCCTCTTTAACTAGGTCACCAGTGTCGCAGCGGTGAAGAGCTGTTGAACATCCATCACCAGGAGAGTCATCCATCTATCAGCCCTGCACCGCGGCCTCTCAGCCAATACTCCGGCTCGACCATATCACAGGAACGCAGGGGCGCTACCTTACCCTGTCTTTCATGTCCTGACCCCCATTTGTCAGAGAAGCCCAGGGGGGGAGTGAGAGCAGCGTGTCGAGGGGTTGAGGCTCAGCCTGGCCTCTACAGTCTCCTCTGTATGAGGGCCACCCCGGGGTGCCCAGCATCTTCACCTCACCTTGTGGCTCCGCAAAGCTCCAATCTCGCTAACTCACCTCCACACAAGTCACTGCTCTTATGAGATAGAAAAATGACCTGATTTAGTGAAGTGCCCCTCTCGCCCTTCGCCCCACGCTTTTCCGCACAAGAGAAATGTGACACTTTTTTAAAAAAAATCTGTCATTTCTGAAATAACTACCTGCACTTCTTTGCATGTCTCAGCTGCACACACCAAGCCTGCTGAGATTGATTGTAATAGCAAGCAAAAAAGAGAGAATATGACAAGATAGATGTGTAAATTATCACAGTGATGGAGGCAATGATGCAGTCCCAGCACCTTCTGTTTTCTCTCCTTTTCCTGAGAGGAGGGAGGGATGGAGGTGGAACAAGGAGGAAGGACTGAGGAGGGGGAGGTTGTAGAGAGCAGGGTACTTTCTTAGTTATTGGGTAGCAGCTGATTGGTCCCTCTGTCACCATCTGGAGGTGCGTGTGGTATCAGAGTCCCCGGTGACCCCGCTGTCTGCCCTGTTTTGTCAGGAGACGGGCCTCACTAGCCTCATGGCTGATCCCCATCTGGGTTTCCTGGCTGGACTCTGATAACACAGCACACTAATGCCCCCCCCCCTCAACATGCCCTATTAACGCTGGAGCTCCCCTGCTAGTGATGCACAGAGAAGTGTGCAGAGAGGGAAGGCGTGTGAACACTCCCATCACACACACCTTCCTATTTTCAGGCCTCCGTATCTAATCTCAAGTGATTACACTGCTGCTTTCAAGTGTTTACTCAGCGAGCAGCACCTGTTCTCAGCTGCTGTCTTCTCAAATTTATCTTTCTGAGTTTTGGAATATAGACATCGTGTGTTTCTTTTAAGTTGAAATGACCTCCAAAAGTTAACATTTACCCAGCTCTGATCTGACATATTTAAAGTTAATTTCTGCGCTCTCACTTCAGACTGACTTTTATGTCTCTCTTTCTTTATTAATTTTTCTTTCTTTGTTAATGTAGCCAACGTAAAGTCCTTTGATTGTGGCCCTCTATTTAATCAAATATTCTCATAATGACTAGTTATTGTTTTTAAACTGATATTCAAACCTCCAGGTGCTGCAGGGGTGTTTATATGGCCGAGTGGTCAAAGGTGCATATTGTGTAATTGCAACGTCCCCGGTTCGATTCAGGCTGACTATTATTTCTCAGATCAGCCTTTTTGTCTAAAAATGTCAAGAAAAAAATTTGAAAGATGCATATCAGAGCTCAAACTAAAACCCAAAGAAATTCAACTTACACTGATAGAAAACAAGGAAAAGCAGCAAATCCTCACGTTTGAGAAGCTGGAACCAGAGAATTTTTGCTTTAACTTGACAATTGATTATTATTTTCTGTTGATTAACCGACTACTCAGTTCAACTCGGCTAGGCGTTGCTAGATTACTTTTAGGGGGGGGTTGGGGCAAAAATTTGCCGTTGGACCCTTACTGTGGTAATCTCATCAAATACAACTTTATTTAGGAATATGTACCATGTGAACGCAGAGTCACAACATAAGCTGTGCAGTCTACTGTATTTTATATTGTACCTCAGTGGTTCAAATACATGAACGAATGTGCACTTAGCAAAAACTAAATGAGTCTGGGGCTTTTTGCTAAGCTCGGTCAGGATTTTTGTTGGATGTTGCTCCCCCTCCACTCCCCATTTAAAAGCAAAATGCCAAAATCAATCTTTAATAAGAATGATGCATTTAAATCCTTGGCATCTTTAGAAAATGTGAAAGCTCAAAGTTGTCTGTTGTTGTTGGAGTTTTGTGTTTACAGTTGGTTAAAACATTTCTGGAGCTTTATTGGCTTGTAGAAAATGAAAGTTTTTATTTTATTTGAAGTTCCCTAACTAGAGTTTGGCTCTCCAGTGAGGTTTTCCCAGTCCTCCGCAGTCACCAGACCTCTCGCTGGCTCCAGACTCTGCTAAGAACCTGTCGGGTACACACGCTGTGGAGTATGTCGGACTGGACAGCTGGTGAAGCAATGGGCACCCTCACTAGGCTTCGTGCCACAGCCGCTCTCGCTCCTCAGGTTGGGGGTTTGGAGGAGGAGGAGGAGGGAGGGTGAAGAGCGGCTGAAAGCCAAAGTCCTGCTGACAGAGGAGCATTGTGTGGTGCTCCACGGTTGGCTTTGGCACCCTGTTGGTGATCAGGCCAGTGTCAGAGGGCGCAAAGCGGCATTCAGGACAAGCAAGCGCAGCCGCCTCGCGGGTCAGCTGGAGGAGCGCGGCTCGTGTGCACAACGAGACAAACACATGCAGAAGGGAAAAAAAAAAACGCTCCAGTGACTCTGGAGGGAGAGAAATGGAGGGGAGTGGTGGCTCAAAGAGTGAGGGAGCCGGGGACGGCCCGCTACAGCCGCCAGCCGGCCCCTCCTCTGGGAACACACAGAGCCTAATGAGTTTGATAGTCTGCTGAGCTCCATAAATCATGCCATGCAAAACATTTCTCCTCTCTGAATAAAAGCATTTATCACCCTCTGTTTATTCACTCACTCTCACAAGATTGATTGGCTCCCAGCAGCCTGCTGAGCAATCAGCCGTGCCGATTCCTCTATTTCTCCCCCTCGGTCCCCTTCCTTGAGTTTATTTATTTATTTATTTATTTATTTCTCTCCTCTGCCATTCAGTGGGGAAACTTCGGAAGGAGTGGATGAGAGAGACCATCTCCACTGTCGGCATGGGGATGCTCAAGTCTGTCAAGGACTACGTGGACCCCAATAACATCTTCGGCAACAGGAACCTCCTCTAATTTCCCCGCTCCCGTCTTTATCTCACCCTTTTTTCTAAAAGCATCTTGTGCATTTTGGATTAATAGATACTAAATGTGAATTTAAAATGGACAGAGATCTTGTCTTTTTCATTTAATATGTCATTTGGTGCCATTTATTGATTCACCCAAACCTTCTCTTTTACATTATATTGCACTTAATATGCTGTAACAATCATTGTCATTCATGGCGAAGCTCATCTCTGCTGTTGGGTCGCGGCCTCGGCTCATTGTTGGAGCTGCGGCTACGATGCAGCCTGACATGATGCAACAAAAACCTTGACTCTGTCATATTTGCTTATGTTTAACCATTTCCTAAATATCCTTGCCAACATGGTTAATTCATCTGTTTGTTTTTACTTTCCTCGTGTGTGTGTGTGTGTGTGTGTGTG
>NTHP01000044.1:291143-372405 GCA_003416845.1 Oplegnathus fasciatus | reverse complement strand
GTGTGTGTGTGTGTGTGTGTGGCACTTCTTTAGTGGTAAGTTCAAGATGAATGCGCTTTCTAAAGCTCTGTGCCTTTCTAAAGCTTTTGTCTGCCTTCCCCTTCTCCTACAGTGAGTCCCTTTGTGAAGCAAAATTAACTCGGACATGTTTTCTGTGTCTCTTGTTCATCTTCTTCTCGCCCTCATGCCTTTTGTTGTACTGACCTATTGCCATAAGAGACTTTTTCTGGACTGTACGTGTGTGTGTGCCTCTTGTTCAACTAAAGCCTCCTTCTGTCCCAACAAATTTTATTAACCCCCCTTAGAAGTACAGTATGATTACAAAGAGAGATATTCCTTGTGTGTTTAGGTTTTTTGTACTGAAAGCTAAAGTTTACCTTGGATGGTTTGTTACTGAGAAATTGAAGTGGGGAAAAAAAAAAGCCATTGTGTTTATTTTTTTGCTCACGCCCGCTTCAATGCAACCGCGTTTTGCAGTTTAAGGCCTCTATATCCCGGTGCTCACGTTGTACCAAAGACTCAACACATCAGATCATGCAAACAAACCGTAAACACACATTTACTAACTTCATGCACAGCTAAACTGTATTTTTTTAATCAGCATATGCAAAGATGACCCTTCTGAGAGCTGTAGATATGTGTGACTGTTACATGTGCTAAAACTTTCTATTAAACACACTTAATTATCATATTAGATATAATATAAAATCATATAAGACACTGTATGGATTTATTTCTGCTCCATATAATTGGTATTGCCCAGAAATTCCTCCTGAAACAGTTTCCCTTGTTGGTGTATGTGTACTGTGTGAAGGTTTTTTGGAACGGCTACTGTAATGTACTACAATTTGATACCATTTGTCGCTGTTAACCATCGATTCTGGAGCAAAGTAAAGCTTTTTGCTGAGGAATCTCGCCTTTTTCCCCCCTCCTGATCTGTGCTTCACATTTTCCTGGACCACCACATCCTTTTAATTCATAATATTTCCCCACATAAAAGGACTCATTAGGGACCCGTCATGTGATGTTTTACCTCCGTGTCAAAAACGTGCGAGAGCTTTTGAATGTTATGGATGTACCTTTTTTTTTGTTATTTTCCACTTCTCTTAACAAGGTAGTAACATCCAAGTACATTTTGTCAATGCTGTTTGTGCAATAAATTCAACTAAAACATCCCAGTTGTTGATTTTACTGATCAGAGAGCAGAACCCCCTCCCCCATACATGATTTCCAGTTCAGCCCTTCGGTAGTAGCCTTTGTTTATGTTGTCAGTGTTAGGAGGGTCAACAGGAGCCTGAGAGCAGCTTTTTGTTTGCTCTTCCTCTACCTGCGCTGCACTGAGCTCAAGGTAATCCAGCACAGAGGGGTTTAACAGAGCCTGCCTTTTGCTTCCTGACAGGAAAGATTTTTTTTTCTCTCTCTACACACAGGCTCATTTGGGAGTCATCTTCACCCACACAGCCACCCACACACTGCTGGCTGACGTCACCGCCACCTATCAACAGCAATAGAGCTCAGCCTTGGACGATGAAATACACTGCAGCTATCACACTCCTCACACTGCAGTTTAATACCCAGGATTGTGTGAATGAAGATATAAATAAGACATGAAGGATTTAGACTTCAACATTATCTCTTGATAAATCACTGGGATTGTTAGTTGTGTAATATTGATTATAGATTCATATATTTGCAGCTAATTCCTGTTTTCTTGTTCATATTTTAATATCTTTCTAAGCCGACTGCATCGTGCATTTTCTTTTCATGATTTCAAATGTATCTCAATGAAATGCATATGCCTGCAGTATTTCATTGAGATATATTTCATGTGTAAAGATACATTTGTCCACATGAGGTCAGCACTGCACTGTGAGGCAGAATCAGTGGTAGAGGAAGTATAAATAAAAGTAGCAATACTGCAGTCCTGGATTGAAAATATCACTTAAGTTAAAGTATTTGTTATTAGCAAAATATTCTTAAAGTAAAAGTACTCAAAATGCAGAAAAATGTTACCTGAGGGTGCTTTACTATTATATATTATTAGATTGTTATTACTGATGCATTTAAATGTAAGTAGCATTTTACTGTTTTAGTTTGTCGAGGAGTTAATTTGAACTATTTTATGCACTGTTGGGTAGTTTAATCTATAACAATTGATCATATTTTATGAAATAAACATATGTTTTGTATGTAAAATCAATCAACTAAATGTAGTGGAGTACAAGAGTACAATATTTCCCTCTTAATTGTAGTGGAGTAGAAGAGTAAAGTAGAATTAAATGGAAATACTCAAGTAAACTACAAGTATCTAAAATTTGTACTTGAGTACAGAGCTTGAGAAAATGTACTTTTGTGTCAGAATGAACCAGAAGACATATAGCAGCATATTTTTATTTAAACTCTGAACAGAAACATTGCACATTTGCCTTTTCATGCCTTAGGTTTCTTTCAGTTTAGCCCGCCGTAAATAAATCCAGAGTCCAAACTGGGAGAGGAAAGAAGAAATACAAGAAGCACGTTACATTGCAAAAAAGACGAGTAGTTGGCCACATTTGGAGACCTAATAGAAAAATAGAACAGCGATATTCATAATTCACGTAACATGATGCAATAGAATTTAAATCATGCATTTCCGATGAGATAATGTGTTTACTGATGAAGTTCAAAGTACGAGGTATTTGTTGGCTCACATGTTTGCTACATCCTTAGCAAGTGGTTGAATTTAATACTGCATAAAACATGCAATTCAAAATGTTTCTGGTCGACCTCAATTCAGCTCTTCAACTAAAATACAGTAGAGCACACAGATCCATGCCACACAATGTGCACAGTCACGTTTTAAACTCCAATTAACAAAGCTACAACACAATTCATAAGGCATACCCCCAACCCAAAAATAATACTTATAATAATAATAATAATAATAATAATAATAATAATATCAAAATAATAGCTTGTGACTACATGGGCACTTCAGTACTACAAGTTTCAGTGTTTCAGTCTTGTTTTGGAGATTATAAAAGCTGTTACAGTAGCATTTGTGAGCTTTGAGAAAAAATTTTGATTAAAGCAAAAGTCTGACATTTTAGGAAATATGCTTAATTGCTTTCTGGCAGCGAGGTAGATGAAAGGAGACCACTCTCATATTTACCTTAAATAAAGCTACAGCCAGCTGACAGTTAGCTTAGCTTAGCATAAAGACTCGAAACAGATGGAAACAGCTAGCCTGACTCTAACTTAGGGTAACAAAATCCACCTACAGTACCAGCACCTCCCTCTGTTTCACTCCCCGCTGCAAGGAGACTACTTCGCCAGGAGGAGAGCGGGTGGCAGCTCTGGAGGCGGACCTTCAGTTAGCGGCTGAAGCAACTGGAATTCGGCCAGAACAAACCCCAGCGCCGTTTCGTCTGATTTTGCTGAAAAACCCGTCCGTGGCAGGCCAACAGCCAATCTTTTCACTGTTGGTCTTGTTTGCTTATGTAGGTCACATAGAGACGTGTATTAAATTGAGACTGTTTCTTAGTTGTAGAGGTGCTGGTAGGTGCATTTTAGACTAACTAGGCTAGCTGTTTCCAGTGTTAGTGCTAAGCTAAGCTAACCGTCAGCTGGCTGTAGCTTCATATTTAAGAGACTGACATGAGATCAGTCTCCTCTCATCTAACTTTCCACCAGAAAGCAAGTAAGTGTGTTTCTTAAAATGTCAAACTATTCTTTGAAATGTAGTTTAGTAAGTTTATATTAAATGTTTCAGCTGACTTTCTGCAGAAATTAATGTGATATCAGAACAACTTCATCAAGGCACATTGTGTGTGTTTGTGTGTGTGACGAGTGAGACCCTGCATTTATAAAATTGGGCAAAATAGATTTCTATGTATATAATGTTAATGCTTTGTGGCTAAACATGGGGTCAAGACATAACTGCAGTCATTGGTTTTACAAATTATGGCAAAAATATGTCATGGTTCAACATGGATTTCCATACTATCTAAGAATCTCGGTGAGGAGGCCATGCATTTTTCATTAGGATCTTAAAACAAGGCACAGGAAGGGAGGGAGCGGAGCACTCAATCTGCATTGCAAGCGCTGTCACAGGTCCTGCTGTTCCTGCACCCCTTTATCCTTCAGAAACTCTACAGCCACGTTACAATCCAGAGCTTACAGGTTTTTAAACAGCACTTGTAAATAACCCAATAGCTTATGTACAGATTTACAAAAAATATCTCTGTTACCCCAGACAAAATGCGAGCAACGAGGAGGTACCGAGAGCAAAACGAACCACAGCAGAGACAAACATTCCTCTCCAATATTCTCCATGCCTTGTTGTGCCGAAAATCTGTGCAATGCCCAGAATAGTTAGTGTTAGCTCACTGGTTGACATGTTGACACAGTGGTTTTGAGTTTCCTTTCTGACATGGTGTCATCAGCTGATTTGTAGCTGCTCCGACAAGCTTGCCAAACACAGCTCTGTCAGCCTTCAGCACAGGAAGACTGAAGGGAGCAGAAAAACCTCTACGCTAGCGCCGCACTCAAGTCTAAAGCTCATCTCTAGTAGCAAAAAGCGAAGAGGAGCAGAGCCCAAGAACCTCTGCATGCACTGCACTGCCTCTGTTGCAGGCTGCATTTAAGAGGAAATAAGCCTAAGAGATCAGCTCTGTGGTGGCATCAGAAGCTAACTAACAGGTTTAGATGGTGTGCCATCGGCGTCCCCGCTGCAGCAGGGTGTGCTGCCCGTTTTGGCCACGGTGCAGCCGCTTGTTTCTGTGCTGTCGCCACTGCAGGGGCTCGCGGGCGCAGAAACACTCTGGCCACGTTGTCTCTTCTTGTTCAGTTCCTCCCATTTGGCCCTGTTCGCTTTGATCATGTCAAGCATCGGCTGAAGTTTGGGATTCAACTTGACCAGAGTCTAGAGAGAGAAGGGGGGGGGGAATGGAAAAATACACATGAACTATAAAAACAAACAAAAAAAATAAAACACCACCAGCATGAAAAGCAGAGGCCCCAGTTTGTGGCGCTCATGTAATATCAGTCGAGTCACACAGCGAAGCATTTGTGTTTCTTACAAATAACCCGGTGATGGTTTACTAAAAGTCTGCAGCCATGCCACTCAGGCACAGTGGTGCTTTGAGCTAAATGCTAACATCAGATCACAGCATGGATATATTATCTGGATACTGGATCCCAAGATGGCGCCTATTCAATCCAACAGAATTGCTCGCCTGGTGCATCCGCCAAAAAAGTTTCTAGCTTCTGGGTTTACTTCCGGGGTATGCGGCCCACTGAATATGCGCAGTAGTGTTACTCCTGTCGTGCCTCTGGCCCAGCCCACCTATGAGAACGCGCAAAGCCACAGCGGTGACGTCATTCAGAAAAAAAAGGACATTTCTGGGCTTTAGGAAAGTTTTACAAAGATTAAACCTCCGTGGCTTAAAAATATACAATACAAAGAGTAATAATTGACCATGTTTATAGCTGGATGTGTCCTGTCAACAGTTTTACAGATGTCTCTTTTACAGTGGTAGTCTATGGGGAAAATGCTTTTTGGGCAATACCGCAAGTGGCCACTGGGACAAATTGGGAGCAAGGCTGAGCCGTGGCGCCGTATCCAGTTCTAATAATACATTCATGGCTCACAGTGACAATGCTAACATACCGATGCTAAGCAGGTATAATGTTTACCACGTTAGCGTGCTAACATTAGCTAATTAACACTAAACACAAAGTACAGCTGAGGCTGATGGGAATTTCCTTAGTTTTTCAGATATTTGGTGATAAAACTAAATATTGGACATATAAAAATTTTGACCTGCTGGTGGCGCTACATAAAAAATTGGAGGATCACTAAAGTCCGTATGATTCTTCCTCTGAGCATCACATTTGTCTGTACAAAATTTCACGGCAATCCATCTGATAATTGTTGAGGTATTTGAGTCTGCCATCACCATCCGTAGATCCAAGCAGCTAGCATGGCTAACAAACCTGCAAAAGCACTTGCAGCTGTTCTGAAGGTATTTGCAGACTCCGCAAAGACTCTTTAAACCATCTGGGTGAAAATATATTCCATCTGCTGCACGATAAAAAAATATTTTTAACCTGTTTCTCATGTTGAGCCTCTTTTTCCGAATCTAGATGATCCAGATGGCAGCCAAAAGTGACATCTCTTTGCTCAATTTGTACAACCTGAACCAAAATTAAACAATTTATTATCAGTTATATTGGTAAATTGATGTCTTTTTCCCAATATTTTATGTTTTCATACAAAATACTGTGTTAATATTTTACCTGTGATTTACATACATGTCATGTCCAGCTACCTGGATTAAGAAACACAGTCGCAACTTGAGAAAGGGGTTAAAAATCTTTGTTATCATGCAGCAAACAGAATATTTTCCCATCCACATGGTTAGAAGAGTCATTGAGAAGTTAAAGGACCTTCTGCGTTTTTCAAAGATCAACTGCTATTTATTTCTCTGAAAATCAGATGCTCTGCAACTTGTGACTAGAGTGTAATGACAACACATGAGAGGCACGGACCGGGGCTAGAAAAGCAGCACATTATTCATCAAATGCACTATATGGGCAAAACAAATGCAACAATAGAGAGAACACCCTGCTACAATAACAGCAACATACAGCAGCTTGATAGTTTAAGGCAGTGAAATGGCTGCTCTTTAAAGATTAGAAGCACATGTATGACTGAGATAAGTTGCCTTTGTCATTTTTCTGTGTTGAACTGCAAGTGGCAGCGTAGTCAAAGCTGTCATCCACCATTTTAATAAATTACCTGAGAGACGGGGGGGATTTTGTTCCCTCTGTTCTCCTAACATTGTCTACTGTGTCTATTGGATTTCCAGGGAAGTCTGTAATTAGTTATTGTTTCATTAACCCCGTTTCATATGGAAATATAACATGTGGGCATGGGTCCCACACACAAAACAATGAAAACGTTCATTTATTCACACATATATAGGAGTTGAATGGGCGGCCATTGTAAAAATGAATGAAATAAATAGGTAGCTAAGTAAGTACACCTACACTTGTGTATTGTATGTATGAAAAGGAAATCAAATCTGTTGTTACACTTGGAGGAAACACAACTAATCACAGCTGCCAATTAACTGAAGTTTAAATGCAGGCGAGCAATTTGAGATGCATTTATATTCAGAGGGTGTATTCACTAATTCATATGAACAATTAAAACACTTGTGTGGGTGTTCGACTAGAACAAAGCTCTATAATGTGGCCAAGTTCAGACATCAAGACTATTTTCTTAAAAAAACGAAAAAACAGCCTACTTTTGTTCATCAGGAATTCATAACGTGTCCTGAAAGGTGTTTTTAAAAGCTGCGTGTGACTCAGTAATTCATAATGTTGTAATTGCCAGAATATGTGTGCTGCTAATTATGAAGCTGCTCACCTCTGACGCTGAGCGACATCAGAGCACAACGTGGATCTCCATTTCCCTGATTTGAGATAAAGCCTGTTTATGGAGTCCGACTGCTTCAGTTATGTTCATATTTGGTTTCATATGTGTGCGTACTGTGCGGTAATGTAGAGCCGGAACATTTAGTTGATGAACTGAATCAACAGAAAATCAATCAGCAGCTATTTTGATGATCGAATAATCATTTAAGTCAAGCAAAAGGGACAAACATATACTTGTTCCAGCTTCTCAAAGGGGAAGGTTTGCTGCTTTTTAGTCTTATGTGATTAGAAATTGATAATTTAGAGGTTTTGGACTGTTGATCCAACAAAACAAACTATTTGAACACATCAACTTGTGCTTCAGGAAATCAGCATTTTTCACTCTCACCCTGACATTAGTTTTGGTATATTTATTAGTGTATTTATTGCCGTTACTATGTTTTTAGACACTTTATTTCAGTTTTTTTATCCTAGAGGAGACAATCAGACACAAAGGAAGTCATTTAACAGTCCAAGTCTGTTTTAGATGTTTGTTAATCTCTAACGTTTTATATGGCCGCTCCTGTAAAAGAGATTTTTTAACCTCAGCGAGGCCCTTTTCTGGTTATATAAAGTTCTATATATATAATTCATAGACTAAACCATTCATCGAGAAAATGATCTGCAGATTAACTGATATTGAAAAGAATGATGTGCTAAAATAAGTGTGTGTTGATGATGAAACATCACACTGTGATGGCATGTGGCCTGCATACAGCTGTAATTTTCAAGTGCATTGATGGTCCTAATCTTTGTGGATTTGTCTCATTTGTGGGTTAAAAGAAGAGGTTTTTCTAAAGGAGAACAATTTCCCTCTTTCTCCGCAGTGTATATCCACAGTGGGACATTGTCATTGGTTTGCGCAGCATCATTATTCCACTGAGGTAGACTCAGAAGAAGAAGAGAGAGAGACTGTCATATGGTGGGGTAGAAAGATGGAAGGTTATATAATGGGGGATTAATATTCCACAAAGTAGCGAGCCACCACCAGGAGAAGGAGATCAGCGAGATCAAGAACGAGATCTCTTCCGCCCACGGACAAAAACCCTGCCGCCTCTGAACTTCCTCTGTTCTCCCCCTTGCAAATTTAATTGGCAGCAGCATGATCGTGAGCTCCATATATGCATTCTCCAAACATCAGCCTTTACATGAGGCAGTGTGGAGACAAACCCCCCACGCAGACAACACACGCCGCTTTGATGCTTTTTATCTACACTACACAGACAGTAACAATGGTGAAAACCGGAGCCCGGCAAAGATTAGCCTGCTCTAACTTTTGACACTGATCCTGGGATAATTCGATAGATGTGAAGATGATCTATTGTTTGTTTTCTGCTCGTGATGACTAAGAGTAATGTGTTTA
Source organism: Oplegnathus fasciatus (assembly GCA_003416845.1). Taxonomy (NCBI): domain Eukaryota; kingdom Metazoa; phylum Chordata; class Actinopteri; order Centrarchiformes; family Oplegnathidae; genus Oplegnathus; species Oplegnathus fasciatus. The sequence goes on along the minus strand of NTHP01000044.1, from coordinate 363,581 downwards.
ATATGACAGTAAAAAAGAAGGTGGTCTTGCTTGCGTGCTTTAACAGCACAAAAGCAGAGAAAATCACCCAGCGCTGTAAGAATGAATGAACTATTTCATCCTTGACTCCTTTCACAACTCTCATCTGTTTGATTTGTGTGCTTTCATGAGTTTACCTTCAACACGCCTCATCTCTTAACAGACCTGATCTCCTCAGTAAGTCAGCCTGCGTCTTTCTCCCACACAGCCGCTGCTGCCGGAGGTGGGAGGGGCAGGTGAGTCTCTCTTGACGTCATTCAGAAACACACACGCACACACATTACTACACAGGCGAGGACACAGTATAGATTTCCAGTAATTCCCTGAAAGATAACCACTAGCTCTAACTCTGACCCTAACATCTGCTACAATAAAATCAGCCTCTCTGTGTGTGCGTTAGCCAAAACGTCAGGAGTCAGTCCTTTGCTTATTTCATTACTGTGCAGTAAAGCCCAAAGTACACTGTCTCACTGAGGGAACTTAACCCGACTAACATCACAGCTCTGTTCACACACTCCACCGCCTCGGAGCTTTTCTCGCAGTCAGAAAGTGCGCACTCATTCTGCTGTTCTCAAAAGAACAGGATGCAACCTTGAAGTTGTTTCAGAGCTTTCAATTTCTCTTTCAGTGAGAGAAAAACCCGTGGCTGCAAAGAAAGTTGTCGGTGACAGTTTCATTGCTGGCGTCAGTGGAGGGACAATAGCTGAGGAAGGACAGCGACGACTGATGTCAGAGGCGGGATGTGTGACAAGAGCGACACAATGAAGGCCGGCGATGCTTGGAGCGTTACCTCATACAGCGGCGCACAAATTCCATCAATCCATTCCAGCTGAAGCCCCGGCAACTCGTCCTTCCTGTTTCGATCAAAGATGGCCTGAAACACAAAAGTTAGAATTCATTCACACAAAAGGAGAAATGAGATTCTGCTCACTAAAAGGCTACTAGGAGTCAGTCCCTGAAGCTGCTGCTGTTACTGCTTTGGTTAAAGATAACTCTCCCTCAGCTCTCAAGACAACTGAGTTTATTTCACGTACATTTTCTCTTCTGCCTCGTTCTCCTGCAGCCTGAACTTAAGAGGCTCCATCGAGGCTGTGCTTCAGAGATAGTTACTGGGCTACGACTTAGAAGTTAATATTTAATTTCCAACACCCACACACACAGCGGTAAAGGTTTGACACAAGCGGCGGACCTGAGGCTACTGCATTAGTTATTTCAGAGGGGAGGCAATGTGGCCTGGCTCGATTAGTCAACAGCCATTAATTGCACACAGAAAGCTGTTGGTTTTTCCTCTTTAAGAACTTGCAACACAGTTCAGCCTTCAAAGCTCCTTAATCAAACACACAGTACTCCTCTGTTGTGGTGCCGTGGCTTTGAGGACAGTCTGAATTCATTATGAATTAAGACAACATCTTCATTAGGACCTTACCCTGCTATTATTATTATGCTGTTTTTACATCTATATGAGACAATTTATTATCTTGCCCGTCAGCAACTCAGCGCTAGTAGAGCTCCAATACGGCAGAATGCCTCGTGTGTTTGCAGCTGAATGAATAGAAAGGTCAGTGTTTGCTTTGGTGTAGGAGGAGTTGTTTTTTTTAAGAATGATTGTTACACGGTCCACAGTTTGTTCTTGGCACAGCGGCGAGGCAGTTGAGCGGTCAAGCTGACAATTCACTTTTTCCACACTACGAGACGCAAGCGCTCATGTTTCCTACACAGTCAGTATGTTTTGGAACTGCGGAGAAAATGTATCTTCAGCACCATCAGCTCGTGGAGGTCGCAGGGGTGAAACGAACTGCAAAAAAAAAGCACAAAACCAGAGATGCTTCGGTGTACTCACAGAGGGCGTGAGCTTCAGCTCCGATCGCTCTCTGTCGCCCTGCTCGAAGAACTCGCTGGTCACCAACTCTGCCACCTTCAGAGAGAGAAAAGATGTATGTAGGGGTGCAACTATTAATTCTTGTTATTGATTAATTGTTTTCTAAATTAATCAATTACTGGTTTGGTCTATAAAATGTGAGAAAATTGTGGAAAATGCCTGTCACAATCAACTCAAGCCCAAGGTGATGATATCAAATTTGAAGATATTCAGTTTACAATCACATAAGACAAAGAAAAGCAGCAAATTGCTACAATTTAGAAGCTGGAATTAGGAAATATTTAGCATTTTTCCTTAAAAAAAGACTTAAACGATTAATCAATTATCAAAATAGTTGCTGATTATTTTTGTGTTGACCAACTATCGATTAATCAACCAATTGTTTCAGCTCTAGATGAATGGTTTAGAAATACATTAATTTCATATATAATGTAAGAGAGTTCACCGTGTATTTCTCACCTTGCGTGATATTTCCCAAGGTTTAGTGACGGCACCAAGGTCACATGCTGTCATCATCATGGACCTGAGAGGAATCAGAAATCATTTATTATTTACTTATTTATTCATGTAGTATTAATGATGTTAAAGACTTTGCACAAAGAGACAAAGATGCCGTGTTTCTGTGCGCAGAGCATTACCTGCACATGTCTCTATGACCCTTCACGTTCCAGTTGTACTCTCCTTTGCTGACCAGCTCAAAGAACATGTTTCTGTTCCTGAAGAGAAACAAGACATCTAAATATGCAGGTGTAAATTACATAAAATCCACAAGGGGGCGGTATTACCTAAAAGAAGCCTATAGTAAACAGCATACAGAGACAGACTCGGTATGCTTCATTGTAAATTAGTTAGTGCACTGGAGTCGTCCAAGCTCTGTGGAGATTTAACAGTTTAATAAGCAGCGTGGTGTTCAGCAGAACATACTCAAAGTAAAGTGTGAGGTCTGTGGCCAGAATCGACTGTTTCAGCAGCTGCATGAGGTCGCCGTACTCTGTGGACGACAGGTTGGAGAAGATGTTGTGACCCTGCGGAGACACATACAGAGACAATATGATAAACATATGTCACACAAAGAGCCTGAAATAAAGGACCACAGTCCCTGGGTGAATTATGCATTATATTTAGCAGGGGTACCTTTTACTTAACAGAAGGTCCATATTACTTGTTACATGGTTTATTTTACAGACTTTTTTCATTTGAGTTTGAGCGTTGCTGACAATGCTGGCTGATATTGGCTTATATAGTCATATATGTTGACATGCAAATAAAAACACAGCTGACGAGACGCTGGTGTGGAGATTTTTTGCCACAACTCTTTGAAAAGTGCCTCCACTTTTGTTATAGTTACACCACCCTCTTATCTCTGGATATCAAAATAACCATGTATCATGTAAATAACCAATAGATGTATCACAGAGACAAAGAAAGCTATTTTCGCTGAGTGTTGTTAAAGGGTTTGTATATATACAGTGTAAAATACTTTGTGTTTTTTCAGCGATTCAAATAGATCATCAATCAGATTAGCAGGTTATGTAAATTAGGGATCTATTATGAAAGGAAACTTAAAAATAAGTTGTAAATTCTGCTTCCCGTTTATCTTCATGTTGTGATTCAACATTTTTGGGCCAAATACGTCCATATAGGACTGTGTAATAGCAAGTTTACCAACTGGAGTCCCCCCACTATCACTGGCAGAAGTCTTTATGTGTCTGAGTGGAAGTATTCCTTGGGTAGGACATCAAAACGAGCCCAAAAAACGAGCTCATGACCGAAGGCCTACAGCTCAACAAGATGAGCCATCACGAGATCAGAGGAGCAGCTTTAGTTTAAGTTTATACAAGCAGACATTTTGACTTGTCATAGTAGGAGAAGCACAGGTGTTACTAATAACATTAATGATGGCTCTGTTCTATTCAAGTGTCCCAGTAAGTCATGACAGTGTGATAGTGAGCCAGCATGTACAACACCAGGGCTGTGTCTGAAATCACCCCCTATTTACTGTCCGCCGTTTTATTTGAGTGTGTTTGAGTTTGTTTGAAGTCTGAGTGTGAAAGTTAAGCACTTCATAGTGTTCTTAAAGATTCCCACAATGGAACGAAAAAAAGTAACGTTCATGGCAAGTACACTACTTTCTGTTTAACAATCCTACAATGCAACATGTCACATTTAGTAGATGTGAAAATAACAGTCAGTGATGAGGCAAAATAACGATGATTCATAAGTGTGCAAAATCTTAATATACTGCTCAATACAGAGTAAACTACTGAGTATCTATAATAAAAGGGGAAGTGATTGAGTGAGCAAGGGAGTGACTTCACTTTTCCTACTATGACTTTCATGAAAAAGGCCTATTTGCGCAACTAAACCATAACAGTAAAAAACAAGCAATAATAAAAGTGAATGGATCAGTGCAGGGGAGGAGGGAAGCCAGCAGCTCTTAATAAGTAAGCAACATCTCTCACTTGAGGCTCTCTATCATTAAAACAGGCTTCTCCCCATCATGTATTATACATTCATTCACCACTTAGGCACCCTCCTCTAGAGGATGGTTTGGACGGATGGAGAGGTCTGTCTGTGGAGAAAATAGAAGATGTAGAGCTGATAACAGAAAAGGACCAGAATGAGAGGATGATAATGACCTGCAGAAAATTAGCTGAGATCTTAAAAACAGGATGGCCAGTGTTTTACTTTTAAACGCTGAGAATCCAGGTCTAAAGATTGTCTGAGCGCGACTGTGATTCCCTTCATGAGCTCATGTGTTCCCATGAAATATTGAACTACGTGATAGCAGAGACACAAAGGTCTTCTCTCATTCTGCCACAATTGGAGCGGATGAAGGAGGGAGGGCAAGTAAAATAGGAAGTGAGAATGACGAGAGGAAATTGAGAGATCCAAAGGGAGTGAGTGACGTTTAAAAGTTTACATTTTAAATGAATGGTTCGTGCAGGCTGGCGGATTGAAGCGTGAGCTTTCTCTTCTACTTGAATTAGCCACACTATTCATTTATATGCTAATAGGACAGCGGTAGTTCAACCCCAGTATCAACAGAAACCATTATGATATTCCAAGCAAACATTTGTCAGCTTACTGTGTTGTCAGCACCATGATAATGAAGCCACTGGAACATACTCCACTAAGCCTCGTCTCAGCTGCTCCCTCAAAACGTCTTTAATTACAACTTCATGCACACCCAGTCACCTGGTAAAATGTTTCTCTCAACCAATTACCACCGAATCTATCGCCTCTGTAATTACATTGATTTGAGGGCAGCATGAGCTATTTGTTTACTCGCTCACATACAGCAGACATTGAGGCACCACATGCTTGCCTTCAGGCACAGTGGGCACAAACTCCCTTGGTATTTTTTTTTTTAAGGGAAAGTGGGCTTTATTCATTTAGATGGCCGTAAAGTAAAGATGGAGATATATAGTAGGTAAGACACAGGAGTGAAAGTTACATTACTTTAAAGGAATATTTCGACATTTAGGAAATGCGCTTATTTGCTTTCTTGCTGAGAGTTAGATGAGAAGCTCAAAACTACTCTCATATCTGTCTGTTAAATATGAATTACCACCAGCGGCATACTGTAAGAGTGGAAACAGGAGGAAACAGTGAGCCTGGCTCTGTGCTGGAGTCTCTGGTGGCTGCCAACCTCATGCTGATGACAAGACTCCAGGAAGTCACTGTGCCCGGATAAGGAATTGTAAAGCACATAACCCGCCACAACTTGTAGAACCAAAACTTGTTAATTTTACACTTCGGTTTTTGTAATGGCAAAAGATAACTCATTAATTACTGAGCTTTAGAGATGTTTCTTTACCTTTGGATGGAGCCAGACTAGCTCTTTCCCCTGTTTCCAGCCTTAATGTGAAGCTAAGCTAACCGTCTGCTGGCTGTAACTTCATATTTAGCGTACAGACATGAGAGTAGAATCAACCTTCTCATCTGACTCTTGGCAAGAAAGCGAATAAGTGTGTTTCCCAAAATGTTGAGTACATGACTTTAATCTTTTACCACTCACTGTTCCACCTGCAGGGTGGTTGACCTTTGTCACAGCAGACATTTTGGCATGTCATAGCAGGAAAAGAACAGGTGTTACCAATGACATTAAAAAAAACGACTGCATTCCTTTTAGGTAATCTAGTTCAAGGGTCCTGGTATTGTACATGCTGGCTCACTGTCATGGCTAACTGGGACACTTCATGGAACGTGAGCCATCGTTAACGAAATTTGTGTCACCTGTGCTTTTTCCTGCTATGACAAATCAAAATGTCTGAAAAGTCTATGGCACCATGTAGCTTGTTCACAGACTGAAAAGTCAATATGAACATGTAATATATTTCCAGTTTATTAGGTACACCTAGCTCAAACTAATGCAGTCCTACCTTCATGAAGGTTATAATGTTCAGTTTTTGTTGAAACTGTTCTGGAGAGGTGTTTATTCAACTTTATGATCATTTTGGATGCTGCAGTTTGTGGTGCTGTTGAACTGTATTGCGTTATACTGACAGATGTTTCTATTATTTTGTCCACCCTGTTTATATCAATGAGGGTAGGCTAAAAAACAGGAACGCCTCTCTGTATAATGTTGTTGTTGCATTAGTTTTAGCTAGATGTACCTAATGAGTGTCTGTATTGATAAATTCTTTTTGGTCATTGCAGTCATAAAAAAAAGGAAGCATTGTTGTAAAAAATAATCTAAGTACAAGACAGCTGAGTAAACTAACAACAATATGGTGTCTCAAAGGGAGGAAGGGTGTTAAAGAGTTGTGAACTTAGCAGTAGATGGTGTTTAAAATGGCCTGATATGCAATTGAATGTGTTGAACACAACATGCAGTGGGAGGCATTAGCAGAACCTTCATGGTAACTGCATTGCAGCAGATATTAGAACATAGTGCACCTCGCTCTGCAGGATCATAACAGCATGGTTGAAGTGGTGGTGCTCCAGTGTAGCAGAGGTCCCATAAAGTAGAGCAAGGGCTGAGCCCGTCCTGACATACACACACAAACACAAACAGGGATCAAGAAGAGGGATAACATAATCAGCATTCAACACATACTGAGAGACAAAGTTGTAGTAGCGCTGTTGAGTCTGTTGTAATTTCCCCACCAATTCTCTCTGCACTCTGTCGCCAACTTATGGCTCAATAACAAAAGAAGCTGGAGAGCCATAACCTGAACTGCAGCTGAAACTCGACCGTTCAACATTGAATATGATCATCATGTAATGTGGAGAAAAAATACTCATGAGAACTGAGCCTGGTGCACTGAGGGTGAGGTATGTGGGTTTTAAAGTTTGGGATATTCAACTAGTTTTTAAGAATATTCTATCGTTGTTTTAAATTTTTTGTTTCTTTTAACTTTTTAATTCTCCACAGTAAAAATACATTTATGTTTTTTTATAAATGTTCAGTTTTTGTTTAGTTTTGAACTAGTTTCCGTTTCTAGTTTTAGTATTACAGCGGAGTCAGAAAGTATTAGGGCAGTAATATGTCCTAATACTCTTCATTGTGTAGTCTCTGTGCTCCAGTACATTGAAATGAAACAATGACTATGAGGGAAAATACTGACTTTTAGCTGTAAGAGAGTGTTTGAGGGTGTTCACATCACATGTTGGGTGAGCATTTTAGGAGTCGACATTTAACCTCATAGTCATTGAAATTCTTATTTAAAATCAAATGCTGGAGTGCTGGAGTGCAGAGCCAAAATAAGAAATTCTTTTAAAATGTATTTCTTTTTCTAATACAGCTACAACTACAGTACACCCTCTGATGAAGACAAAACACATTGCCATGGCCGATAAGCTAAAGGCGCTCTGATTCTGATGTGTTCAAATGTGTTCCTTGGGAAAATCTGCCTTATTCTCTGCCTCATAGAGCTTCATTACCTCCTTTGTCGTCTGTCACCCTAAACTAGTTTAGACCATCTAGCTCAAAATAATGAACAACTCTAAAACCAACTATTTTGACAGTTGAGACAGGCAACACTGGCTTAAATGCCAGCAGATGAAAATACAAAAATGAATTAAAAAGATTTTTGTTTAGCATCATTTTTTTTCTAGTTAAGATTTTTAATTCAGCTCATGATAAATCTTTCTTCTTGGTGTCAGATTCAGTTCACTATAATAACCCTTGTGAGGGCAGAGAACATGAAGTTCAAGCAATTTAATAGCGATTTTACCTGCTGATCTAAATGTGCTCAGAGTCAGCAGTGTTTACAGTCTCTTCGTTGAGCAGACCCTTATATAAGCCTTATACAACTTGCCACTTGACTCTTGCTGATCTGGGCTGGACTACTGCAGACTGCTGCAGGTGGGAAAACACACTATAAACAGTGTGTAGGAGGGAGCGTGTTTATATGTGTGTGTATGGCAGAGACGGAGAGATAAAGCGAGAACACTTACTTGGCCTGAAAAGCGTTGTTGGTGCCCCTGTGGTCCAAGTCATGGCACACACAACCTACAATAAGCGCTAAGATCTCCACCTCTGTCAGAGTCTCCTGGAAGCCCGCCGTCTGATTGGTACAGGAAAGAGGAGGCCAATGAGAAAACAAACATACACACACACATACTCTGTGAGCAACAGAGCGGCATCTCTTATTCTACAAATTTGTGAGGAGTATATTGAATAAAAATGAAAAACACTCCAACAGCAGCATCACCCTAAAAAACAGTATCTCCCTAGATAGCCAGTGGGACTGCAGTAACACAGTCACACGGGGAGCTTTATGGCTTGGATGAATGGGTTCTGGAGGCCATGTGCTGAGTGAGTCACTATAGGTCATTGTGGGGATAGCGGCAAAGATAGCACGACCCTCAGCCCACTCATTAAAACACATGGCAGGAGAGTGGAAGGGGCCCAGAACAGCTTACACACTACTATTTCATTTCCCTCTGCCAATAATCAATTCAGATGGGACACCATGCATTAATGCTGTGCTTGATTAAATGAACTACACTGTGGTGTTTGTATAAGAGCGTGTGTGTGTGTGTGTGTGTTGCCCCAAGGACCTGATAAAGTAAAGGCCTGCTGGAACCACATGAAGTAATTCTATTCTCTTGGGGTCTCTATTCAAACAAACATCTCTGGTTTGGCTCTGCAAAGAACTGGCTGTTTGTATAGTTAGTGGTACAATGAGTCGTAATTTGAATCTTCAACATAAGTCAAACAGAAATGTATCATGTACTATCTTCCTTTAATAATAACAAGATTTCAATAAGCATTGACGTCAGGCTTGCATTAGCTGCTTCGTTCATGCTTCACAATCACTGGCTCATTCATAAGCTGCTTGGCAACCAGCTGACTAGTAACGTCCAATCATATTCATGCGGGTGCACAACAGTCATTATAACCTGACTCTTCTCACTCTTACTATGATACCTTCGTGCCAATGCCGTTTGCTGCTGTAGCTCCCTCCACCACCCTGACGTCCAGTGGTAGAAGAAGTATTCAGATCCTTTACTTCAAGTTATAACAATAATAATAATAATTTTCATTTCGTTCTCTTTCACGGCACCTATGGTATAAGTGGTAATTGCAGGTGTGTTTTTGGACCTCACTTCAGTTTCAGTTTCAAGTTTCATCATCTGTAGTCATCGGTCTTTTCTTTGTTTGTTCCACCATAGTAACCGTTTACTCACAACGCTAGCAGAGACCGGAAAAAACAGCACACCGCTCCACACACAGGTGAGTTGAAGAGCGAGTCTGTTGCGTTAAAAGCCTTGTTAAAAGTCTAACTGTGCGCCGCTTGTGATTTTTCCGGGAGTCGCCACCAACACCGGGTCATAATACTGCAAATGCAAGGGCTTTCATCAGTGGGCCATAGGCTCAATCACCATTGTGTTGCATCATTCGGCGATCGATAGTGACTTAACAAACATCAATTTAAATGAAAATCTTACCACAAAAAAAAACAAAAACGTACCAATACAACAACGTCAAAGTACTCTATCATAAATAAAGGTCCTTTATTCACAATCCTACTTAAGTGAGAGTATTATCAGAAAAATGAGTTTAAAGTATCAAATGTATCACCTATGACTGATCTGAGGGGTTTTGAGATGATGGAGCAGAGTTTTGCCACACAAATGAGTATTTATTTGCTTCTTTGTAAAATACTGAATGATTTTACCTCTTTGAGTCTTAAACAGTTATTCAAATAAAATCATCTGAGTCCTTTACAGGGGAAATCTCTCTTAGGGGGAAACTGTTAACAAACTCTAAACCTCTAAATTGCACTTAAGTACAGTGCCTGAGTAAATCTACTTAGTTACTCTCCACCAGTGCCGACATCCTCCTTATGTGCTAGGCTTTTGGTATTGTTGATTTAATTAAAATCTAATGTATGTTTATTTAGGAGGAAAGAATCCTCATTGCTGCTCAGATCATTTGACAACTTTTTCCGCCAAATCTAAGCATATGAGCCTTTGCTATAAATAGTCAATTCCTTAACATAAGTGTCTCTGGCTTAAACTGATCTCATGATCTACAGTTAAAGTAGCATGATCTTTACCGTTAGCATGGCAAACATGCACTGGCAGACGTTGAAGGCATGTCTCCAGTTGTGATAGAGAACCATTCTGTAGTTCTTCCTGACAGTCAGCAGCCATCTGCACAGTGTCTGGAGGGGAAGACAGAGAGAGAGAGATGAGCACATGGGTCAGCAGTTGTCATGAGGATACATTAGGATTCGGTGTTCTGGGCAAATTCAGTCAAGCATTCAAAGGAAATAGATAAAGAAAGTCTGCAGTCTCACCTCATAGTCAATCTTAAATTTCTGCACCATCCCCAACTCCATAAACATTCTCAGAGCGGCCGTTATCATGGCGTCAACGTCCAGGGAGAAATCGTCAAAGGAGAGCTTATCGATGCACAGCTCACAAACCAGGGGAATGTTAGCAGCCTGTTTCATCGTGGCGGGAGGAAACATTGAGGAGGAAAGGGAATATGAGAATATGAGTTCAGCGAGCAGAAGAGGATGGAGAGGTCAGAGGATGCTGTGCCATTTTGAGATGATACATGGAAATATGGAGACATGCTAATTAAGACTCTGCGGACTCATTCGGAGAGGGTTAAGATTAATGAGGGAGCTTTACCGAAGGATTTCGCTGTTGTTTACTTTCAGAGCTCATTGACAAACGCAGTTGTGGACTAGTAATCATCAACGGCTTTTTTTCATTATTATTATTCAAACAAAAACTCACAACACATACGTGATTCTAATTAACCATTTTCATATTGAAGCATCCATGTCTTCTGTCTTCAATGTGGTCTAATGAGCACAATGAGCAGATACGTCTTATCTGCCTCTGGTCAGCATTTATAATCTGACCATTTCATGCCTTCTAACCTGCATCTCATTCCAATAAGTCGGAGCTCTCTTACAAATCTGTGCTCTAGTTTCAGTACAGCCGTGTTTCTCTTGTCTCTTCCTCTCTCTCTCTCCTCTCTAACAGCCACCAGAGCACCATGTTTCCCTCACAAATGTTTGCCTGTCAGGTCAGCAGGTATGCTCCTCTCTCGTAATTCACAGCCCCAGGTTACGAAATGTCAGCCAGGTTTGTTTGTCGCTGCCATTTGCACTGGAATCCCAGTCAAGTGTACTCCATAAGGCCATATGTAGAGCAGTTATGAAAGAAAGTGGGGGGGAAAGGCAGGAAGCAGAGCGCGGCGCTGGAATTGGGGGTGGGGGGGCTGAAAGATCACACAACCACACTGGAAAGCGGGGTTCCTACTATGCGGTAATGGCCACAGGGGAAAATCCTACACATGAAAGTGTAGGAAAATAGGTCATATCTATATTTCAGAAATGTCATGCCAATTAAAAATGTAGATATTTCCATTTTTTCATCTTTATAAATAATGCATTGAGAATGATTGCCTATTGATTGGAGTAATCCATTTCAAATTCCACAATTAGTTTATTTTCATTGGGGAATTCTCGGCCCATATTTATGCCTGCGTGCTGCTGCAGTTCTTTGGAGGAACTGGGAAATGAAGTCTAGAAGACAGGCTGCCAATTATTCCTTTCTGTTGCCATAGATTTTTCCTTTCCCATTAAAGTTAATGAGAGATTGTTATTTAATTAGAAAAAGATATCTTAATCAAAGGGCCCATGAGCAAAACAAATGCATTAAGAGCTAAATTTCCAAGATTTTACCTTCACGGAAACAACAGTTACATTTTTATGCATCAGGGAAATCTAAGTCTATTTTACTGCCACTGCCTTCCATCATTCTTTTGTTAAATGGAGGGGTTTAGCAGAACCATAATGGGCCTTTAATGTTGTTAATGTGTCTTAATTGAACTCAGTATAAAGCCTAGACATTAACGAACGCATCTACAGAAGTAGGAAAACAATTAAATTATACTATGGCACTTACCTGCACCACCAGAGCAAACCTGATAATCACAAATTGTAATCCACACCGAAAGTGTTGATACAATGCAATATATAAACTGTCCTCACTATCCTCACCAGAAAACACAAGATCGGAAAATGTTTTTATGGGTCCTTTTGGAAGGCAGTGACAAACAACCTATTTTGTCAGTGAGATATGAGGACTTGTTGGAGTATTCCAGGTAACTGGGCGGGAAAAAATGACTCCACATCATCCCTCATCCTGTACTTTTGTGGGAAAAGTATGCTAAAACATGGTTACTCAGAGCTGCAATTAGCCTTTTAGTGACATTTGTCACTTTATTAAAGGGAAAGTACACTTTATAGCAGAAACAACATGTGCTCCCATGATCTTGGTTTACAGGTTTTGTTTCACAAAGCCCATGAAAAGACCAAAACCAACGATTTAGTCTGTCTGTCACTACTTTCCAACTTCCTAACTCTGTCTATGACACTCATGTAAATCTTTAAAAGCGGGTCACAAATATCACCTTAATTTTTTTAAAAGGTTCAGGTATTTTTGCCAAAACAGCTGGGAAACAGTTTTGAGCAAACCTTACTCAAGCAGCAGTAAACAGCGCATTTATTGGGGGCTATTTTCAGCTGCCAATTAAAGGTACCCTGAGAAGTTTTCTTCTTATGTTTACATTCAGTGTTTCTTATCAAAACATATTGTGTGTATCACTGAGATCTAACAAACATGTTGAATGCATTTTCTTCTTCATAAAACTTTAAAATTTTAAAATTGTGCATTGCTGACATCCATGTTCGCTTGCTAGCAGTCTCCCTCTTCCCTGCCTTTGTTGGGGCATTGCTACGTTAAAGTGAAATGAAAGAAAAGACAAGAATGACCCCACAAAATAGCATTTGAAGTGTGCCTGACTTATCACGACTTCATATAGAATATCGCCAGCCTTGTCCTTTAACGGCGGTGTTACTACTGTTAAAGGATAAGGCTTACGAACAAGCATTGTAAGTCGTGACTTTAATATCTGTGTTGAGCTCAGAGTTTGAAAAACTGAATCCCCCCCACCACTGTAACTATTGAGAGAAAGAAATGGGTTTGCTGAGGCACATGTAATGATGACAATGGTGAATATCTGTTACCTTGAATTTGTCAACTTCAGTCTTGGAGCAAGTGGCATGGTAAGAAAGAACCTGCAAAATAATGACACAGTGTCACTCAGTGTATTTTTCAAATCATTAAAAGAACAAGTAGGGCTCTAAGAGAAGCACAACTGTGGCTACGGCTTGAAAATGCTGCACACGGGTATTACAGCATTTCAGTGGATCTTCCAGATGAGGAAGTTAACACTCGTCTCTGGAACAGTCTACAAGAGCAGCAATGTCAGCCCTGATTCCATCGCCATGTTCCCTTCATTTCCTGAGAGAAATACCTCGCACAGACCTGCAGTTGCTTATTTGATCATAAACGCTCATGTTTATTCAGTGCTGCCAGAAGCAATGCATCTACATATTAGTTCATTCTGTGCTGCTCCTTTAAATGCTCTATTTCTCCGCTTCTCCTATCTCGAAACAGAGTGGTGCTAACTACTATAATGCACCTGAAAGCTCCCTATTGTAATCTAAGGGCGTACTGTAAAGGCTGACTAGTGCTGAACGGCTACATACTGCAGGGCAGATGAGGGATTGCTTTTCACTGCCTCTCATTAATTTTCAATAAAACCTTTGTGAGAAGGTTATCTACAAAGAGAGATCAGCACTTTTTTCATGTGTACATTCTTGTGGAAATATGAGACTAAAAAAAGGAGCCAAGCACAAAGACCCCAGAGAGAACAAGTAAGAAGAGGTTTTATATTAGCCATGCAGCAGCCGTTGTTTACTCTGACTTCTGGGTAAATGTTGCACCACAGAGCATATGTTGACTGGAAAAGGAAAATAAAGATACAATTATAGCTAATGGAATAGAAGAACAGATAGGACGCATGGAGGGAAAAAAATCATCTGAGGGATGAAGCTAACACAACGAGCATACATGTAAGACAAAAGGAAAGTGAAGTATAAAGCAGGAGCAGAATCAACTTCTGTCAACTCTCTGAAGCGGCATTACAGTTTGCATAGTAATGTTTTCACAAATGTAAGCGGATAAAAAGATTCATTGTTCAAAACATGTGACAAACTGCATATTTTTATTTTCAAATTGAGCTACGAGGCAGGAAAATCAAACGGGATGTTGTGCTCTTACATCCAAAGCCACAGACTGCTTGGCCCAGGACTTCTTCACCTGGTCGTACATGATGGTGTTGTTGATGCCCAGTCCACAAAAGATCACAAACGCCTAAGAAAGCAACAAAAAGAAGAGACACTGAACTGCAACAGTTTCTAACACACCCACAGTCTACTGTGTGTTGAAAAGATATAGAAAGCAAGTGTAATACCTCAAAGAGACGCTGGTCCGCGTCATCGAATGGTTTCCCATCGAGCCTGTTCAGCACTTGGGCGACACCTGTTACACAAAGTCAGTTTATTCACACAATGAGAGCTTAACAGTAACAGTAGTTTTGATATTGGCAAGGCTCCAATGCATACAACCTGCCTGCAATTAAAAGAAGATCAAACCCACACACTCCATGTCATTGACTAGCCTGCATTATTAATGGGAATTAAGCAGAGACACAACAACCTATCACATAAATAGCAGTATATTCAGATATTCTACAACAGCAATATCTGTTGTGTCAAACTATATTAAAAACCTTCATGAAAACAGTTGTGGTGAACCGTGAAACACATTGCTCCATGACACATGGTTGTACAAAATGACAAAAATGCAGCACTGGTGAAATTGGCATTCAATTAATGTTATCTTTGACAGGGCATCCAGTTATTGTTCACAATGCTGCAGTGGGATTGAGGCCTTTTTATTTGACAGCCTGTTTAGATGGCTTTTCTCATTATCTAATTAAAAACAGAGAACGGCTTTGTTGATAAAGCATAAACATTTAATTGATAGAGGCTGACTTTTATTGTCACTGAGAAATTATGCTAAAAAGTAATTACACAATACGTTACCATTTTTATTTATCTCCAGGAGGTCAAACAAACCTGCCAAAGTGACATTTTAATTTCAATGTATAGCTGGAGATCCACAGAGGTGAAACGGGATTAGTACTGTAGCTAAGAACAATTTTCATTATGGTGTCATTAAATTTAAAATACAGGGCTGATGCCTTCTCAGATCTATTATTGCTCCCTCTGTAATGAGCATGTAATTTGTGATGAGTTGCAGCATAGGTGGCCCCAAGCATAAGCAAACTGAATGACTGCTTAGAGCCCCGTGGCCACAAGTCTTACTTTTGAAAAACCATAATATGACAGTAATTTACAGCTCTATTAAAGGTTTCTACATAGATGACCCATAGTGATGTGTGACTGTACAATGCACAGTTTGTTCACTAGAAGTGTTGGGTGTCAAATTCTGCTTAGGGCCTCACAAAGACCAGCCAGCTCAGCAATATCTTAACTCACGAAGAATTACACCAAACAACCAAGCTTAAGTAATCTTCATACAGTAGCTGTTAATCATAATGGGATGTGCAGTTTGTAGAACAACAAAGTGTTGGCTAAAATGTTTGCCCCATCTTGAAGAGACACATTTTACACATAAAGTCAAGTCTAAAGTGGCCCAGTCAGAGAGATCTCAATCTAATCTGTTCACTCACAATCCCCATGCAACCTGACAGAGCTTGAGCAGTTTTGCAGGGGAGAAGAATGGGGAATATTGCAGTGTCCAGATGTGCAAAGCTGACATGGATGTTTTGGCGTGTCATAGCAGGGAAAGCACAGGTGTAACTGATAACATTAATAACAACTTCATTCCATCCAGGTGAGCTGGTTCCAGGGCTCTGGTGTTGTGCATGCTGGCTCACTGGTATGACTCTTATGATCTGGTATGATCGCAGTCAAGCCCACTGCAGCCAGGTTTCTCTCACTGACCATGCATCCAGTCATCATCTATACCTGTGTAGCCCAGGTACACCCTAGACATAGTCTATCACAGGGCTGCTATCAACCAGCCGAAACTAAAAGATCACATTCACATTTTGTCCTGATTCCACTCGCAAATTAAAAGTGTTTAATAAAATCATAATACTGGTCTGACACTCAGTCAGCAGGTGAGAAATCTGAATCCTGACCCCACACACTATGAGACAACCTATGATGATGATGTCCATGGTAACCTGCCCTGTTTTGAGTGACCAGTGCGGGATGAACATACAACCAAACTGTGTATAATTGTGCATTAATAGTGTGTTCCTGGCCTGAAGCAGTTAAATTATTAATATATTTCTTTGGAAGTTAACTAAACGTGATGTTATGGACAAAATCGCAATTCAGACTGGCAAAACCAAAATTTTTTATAATCTAACTGAATTTGAAAAATGAATCATCCAAAAGAACAACTTGTATTATCAGCTATCTTTAGTAAAGAAACTTTCATGGCATGTTGCTGAAGGAAGTGCTAATATGATTTTACTCACATTTGATATTTAACATTAAACCACATTATTATTGTAGTCACAACAGTGTTTCTTATGGTTATTTTGAAGGAGCTGGCTGTAACCTTGGCAGATGACACAAGGACATTTGTTTTCTAACTTAATGTATCCTTGAAATCCTTGAGAATTTCATCTCCTGCTGCTTTGTTTGTATAATGGTTTTTCACTCCAGATCCTCAGGTGCCACCCACACACACTGCGTTTCTTTCTCCCCTCACTCATTCTGCTCTTCTTCCTCTCCCCTCCCCGACAAATGCACTTACACCTACGCAAAAAAACATGAGCACACACACAGACACACGCAGGTCTTAACCAACCATCTGCGGCAGATATGCTGATCACTTTGCACTCAAATAAAACTAATGACTTCCTGCGTCAGATCTCAGTGGACCAAGCGGAGCTGCCATCACCGCTCCTCCCTGCAATATCCAGCACCAAAACCAGACGAGAGATCAATGATTTATCAGAGTGTCAGTGTGGTGTTGGCCTGGGGCTGATTCACAAACACAAAGCCAGAAGAAGGGAACTCCATCTCCAAGTGTAGAGTGATGGCGCAGCATGGATCTAATCACACACATGCAGCCTCAGCTGAACACATGCTCAAGCTCCCCTCTCCCCTACTGTCTACTATGCAGCAAAAATGGGAAAAAAAAGAAATTTGAAGTCGACATTGTGAGTGCATGTGAGTGCTACATGATGTTAGTGCTGAATACAGTATATAAAAGCATCAAAAGCCAAAGGTATGTGGACACATCTGTCTTTTGGTTTGGAGCTGTTTTTCATGGTTTAAGCTAGTCCCATCAGTTCCACTGAAGATGAATCTTACCGCTACACCATACAATGATATTTTAGATCACTGTGTGCTTCCGTCTTTGTGGCAACAGTTTGGGGAAGGCACTTTCCTGTTTCAGCATGACATTGCTCCTGTTCACAAAGCGAGGCCTGTAAAGAAAGTGTTTTCTGAGTTTGGTGTGGAAGAGCTTGACTGACCTGCAAAGAACCTGACCTCGACATCCGACACCTTTGGGAAGAACTGGGACGTGAACTGCAAGCCAGGCCATCAGTGGCTGACCTCACTAATGCTGAATAGGAACAAATCCCTACAGCCAGGTTCTCAAATCTTGTGGAAAGCCATCCCAGAAGGGTGGAGGCTGTTATTGCAGCATATTAATATCCACGGTTTTTAAATTCATATGGGTGTAATGGTCAGGTGTCCACATACTTTTGGCCATAAAATGTATTACACTACTCTAACTTTATTACCTTTCTACAAACATATAAAAAAAATGTTTGTTAAAAATGTTAATATTTTATATTTAATATATCAAAGAAAAATCTTCAAGTACAAATATAAAATACATTAAAGAGAAAAGTTCCATTTGTTGACTTACCAATGATTTGGTGGTTGCTGTTCCATATGGGAACACAAAGCACCGAGCGGATGTGGAAGTCCGAGAACTGGTCTGCCTAAAAAGAGTGGGAGTATAAATACAGAATAAAATGAGGATTATCATCCATCTGCATAAAGAATTTCCCTCCACTATACTCAGAGTTATACTCAGGTTTTAGTTTTAAGCATCAATAGGACCTCAAAATGTATCAACCAAAAAATGTTCATATCACAAAACAAGCAATTTGCAGACTTTAGGCTTCAGGAAATTGTGATGGACTTTTTCCACATTTTTTGGACCAAACCCAATTAATGTATTACTTTTTTTACTTATTTATTTAATTTTTCACAATTTTACTCATTTTAAACCGTATTCTATTTAATTCTTTGTATTACTACAGCATTCAGTACTGAAGCATTTTAAAAGAATATGTTTAAGGCATTGAAAGAAAGCACCTGTTCTGAAACTCTAGTATTAGCACTAGTATTGAAAGATTTAAAACGATACCCAGCTCTCTAGTATTAAATTATATTTCTACCACTGGAGTATTAACTATGCATACATGCTTCACCTCTAATGGAAGAGCAAGGCTACATGAAAATATAGGAACTGCAGGATGCAGTGTACAGTAAGAACCCTTATGGCCCTTTAAAAGCAAGAAGCAGCAAGTTGCCTCCTCTATTCATTTCAGTGAGAGCCCGCTGGTAGCTTTTCCGCCCAGTACACATTTTCCATTTTTCTGTCACTGTTGCTCAAGGTTGACCATGTCAACTTCTGCTGCTTGCAGCTGGATGCAGAGCGGACTGCTGTGCTAGCCGCTGTGGGATTCTGTTTAGATCTATGCAGCATCAGCACCGGCCGCTGTGGTTGTTGCTTCCTGGTTTGAAAGGGCCCTTATCCTACAGAGATCAATTAACAGCTGACAAAATGGAAAAATGGGTAGTATGTAATTTCTCACAATGTGGTGCAAATAATAACAAAATTTACTGCTGGTTATTAAAAAAGTACTAAGTCAAAGGCAACTGGTTAGTCTTGAAGACATTTCCAATGGGCTTCATCAGTTCTACTGACAGGCAGCCATTTTACTCTGCATGCACTCTTCATACCTGGGGCCAGATGCACAAAACTCACAACTAAAACTGTGTGTACGCAATGCACATGCATTATTTTCATCATATTCATAAAGACATGCATGCACCTGATTCTATTTTTTAAAATCGTTGTGGAACTGGACGCACAAGCATGAGCCTCATTTCCACTCCCACAGTTAGTCATAAATGGATGTAGAAAACTTAAACATCCGTTTGCGAAATCGATACATGTGCCCGTTCCACCCTTCATTAGGCCTGTCAAACGGCAAAGAAGAAGTACAATTTCACAGTGAGGTTCTCCAACAGCACCAGAATGTCGTTATGTACAGCCATTACGCACGGCTGTGGCTACTTACAGCGTCTTCATCGCAGTGATATCTCAATCATCATTATCAAACGTCTGATGAATGATGAATGATTAATTTATATGAAAAGATCATTAACAGGAAAATTATGGCTCAAATGTAAATAAAAATAATGATAAAATTCATGAATAATACTCATGAATGGTCTGAAGTCTGTGTGAGGTGCACATATTCATACTGCAAATTATTTTATAAACACCAGTTTATGTAGGGGAAATGGCTTATGCATGGTTTTTGTGCGTATGTTTACACATCTGGCCACTGGATGAGTCCTTAAGGTCATGTGTGAGTCATTAAGGTCACACAACAAGCACGTGAGAGGTCAGAGTCCAATTAATAAAGGTGTGAATTGTTATGAAACCATCTTGATGTAATGTTATAACAGCAACGTAAACTAATAAACAGCTCAGGAAGGTATGTTACAGTTTGACATCGATAGTCTCCTTCATTTCTGTTTCAAACCATCTGTCTACTCATCAAAATGCGTGCTTACAATGCCATCCTGACATCGCTGCCCAGACGGCTTCACAGCCAGTAATGAATCCCATGTGATGTCATTGACTCGCATGTGACATCAACGTGTGAACATCCAATTGAGGTTTATGCTTGAGGTTTATGTTTATGCTTCTAGAAATATTATGACCTGAATAACAATCGCCACAGGCATATTTCATACTGGTTCTTCTGTAATGCTGGTTGAGATCGTTTCACTCTGATAAAATCCCAGTGATGTCAAATTTGAAAGGCATGTTATTGTGTGTTTACCTCAGCATCAAAGCGGGGATCCTGATAGGCATCACTGATGTTCACCGGTAGTCCCGTGGATGCTACCAGCTCTGCAATACTGTTGTTGATGAGCCAGTCTGAGTAAGACGATTTCTCCATACTGTCTTTGAAACTAGGGTCAGAAAATAAGAGGGGAAGATGAAAAAGGGAACAGAAATGGAAGAAACAGTACTGGGCCAAATTTGTCCACTTGCCTTTTCTCAGGACAGGTTTGATTCTAAAAAAAAAAAATCTCAAACACACTCCTTTAACTGATAACTTTGTTATCATGAAAATAAAAAAAACTTTTTTTATTATATTTAAGGAAAAAAAGGTTTTATTCTCTTTCACACCTCAACTGCAAGCTTGCAAAAGGCCATTCTTATTTCTCCTTGTGGACCCTCTTTTCAGTTGACTTGCATTTAATGAACTTCTCATACAGTAGATATCAGTACGCTTCTCCTGCAGCTTATGAAGTAATGAAAAGTTAATTGTGTGATTGTCTTCCTCATTGCCAAACGCCCCCACACTCTGCCATAGAAACACCTGCATCCCTGCGCAGATTTCCCATTCACATTAATTGCAGTGGGCTGCCGCTGACTTTTTACCTTCAAACGCAACAAGGTAAATGTTCAGTGTGGCTCATTTTGTCTTTCAAGATTAGAATAAAGATGGAGAGACACTGATGTCAGATCTTTTGAATCCCTTTGATCTGGTGATACAGCTGTGTGTGGAAGTGAAACCCACCGTGAGGTAGGGAATAAACCTCATGGGTGTGATGGCAAGATGCCTTACCTCCTTTTTCTTTCTTGCCCTCTTTCTCTCTGTCTCTTCCCTGTCTCATGTCTGTCATTTAGCTGCCACAGACACACTAGCAGCACTGTACACTCACTCAACATTACCCCCCCCATGGGGGCAGCTCGGGATTGTAAGGCACATTAGAAATCCTACAGTACGCTTGCCTTTTGACACCAAATTTATTCACTTAATTACACACATAAATCTTGCACAGCAGCCCTTGTTATTCAGATGTGAACCTTTGGGAAGACTAGTGTCATCATAGAGATACTGTACTTTTGTCATTTCAACTTGGTTTGTGTAGTTTTATTACTTGAAATCACAAACTGGCTATTTATTGAGTGATGTGACACCAGAAACACAGATCAGTAGGGAGTGCGTTTAGTAAGAATGACTAAACTGGCCAGTCAAGCAGTCTGACATTTCTTTGATTACTACTAATCTCTTAATATTAGTATTTCTTGTGTTATGATATTTTTTAATTACTGTTGCGGTTATCACTACTGCCTTGAAGTGACCATATCAGTTATGGCAAGAGCAGGACTTGGGGGATAATTTGTCTTCCTTTCAGCGTTGGTTTTCATCCATAAACATCCCACACAATATTAAGCCTCTCTTTCTCCACTCAGCCATGCCTAGCAGAGGAGAGAAGCAGCAAAACCCAATTAAGTAGGGCTCCTACAGTATGCCTTCTATTCAGAATCGGCATATTACTCCCACAGCACTACAGAATATTCAATTTTTATACTTCCCTTATTTTTTGTCCTTGATGGAAGCTTTACAGATTCAAACAAGGCCCTGTGCAGAATTTACAGGTGCTGTGGTGCCAAAGGCAAACAAAGGTGGAGATATGACTATTTAGTGAAAAGGTTACTAGTATGAGAGGTGGGAAAATGGAAGGCAAAGCTTTGTTTTTCATCAGGCCAGATGTTATTGAGTAGCAGAGTAGATTTTAACACCATACATACCTGCTTTCAGTGTCTGCACTACACTTAGGGGACAGTAGCTCAAACGACTTGGTGAACTTCACCACCTGAAAGATTTGAAAGGGAAGAAATCACTAAAGCTCTTGGAAAAATTGCATGGAAGTGCACAGTCTTCACTGATAAAAATCGAGGCAGACAGAAAGAACAGACATGCGCATGCACAAATGTACAGACAGATAGACACAGTACCGGTGACTCAATGTCCTCCAGCAACTGAACAGAGCAGCGCTCGCACTTTAGCAATGTCTGGGCACGGTGCATGATCTTCCTGACAATCTTCTCCAGGTCAGTCTGCTCTTCAAACAGGTCATTGACTACCTCCAAGAGTGCCTGAACACCAGCGACAGAAAAAGATACCACTGGCATTACTCCCAACAATCTGAACCACACGCTGCAGTAAAACCCACTAAATAAGAAATATGTCAACAGGTAATAGTGAAGACCCTTTAAATAAAGACATTTTGCCTCACTCAGCTGTTAGAGCACAATTATTATTGTTATCCTTAAACCATAAACCAACAGGATGTTATAACATGATTAGTTTCCCCAATAAAAGTAAATTAGGCCCTTTATCTGAGACAGTGCCAATCCAATTTAATCCACAAGCACATAAAAATCATATGGTGTAATGGGAGCTTTTCTCATTTCTCTCCTCTATTCACTGAGCTCATTATGTTCTCTTCCATCACAGATCAATGTGTGACATAAATTAGTGCATCTCTTAACATTCCCTAGGAGATTTAGATCATGGGCCAGGCCCCAGTCTGGATACAGGCCCATCCCCCACTACAGTTCCAGAGAAAATGTCCATGCAGGGCAGCATGCTGCTCTGTGATCCCCACTGCAGTGGCAGCAAGTGGGCTGCTGCTGATCAATACTCAGCCTCAATGTCAGCATCAGGGGGGAGGAAGTAATGCTGATCCTAGGGATGGGGGGGTTATTATCCTGGTTGGCCCTGTGGCCCTTACCCGGCTCCTGTCGTACTCCTTCCTTGAGGCGGCGAAGAGTTGGGCATTGGAGATCGCAATACCACAGAAAGGCAGGTACATCTGCAGCACCTGTGGACACATTGAACACTCTGCTGTCATTACTGAGCCACATACAGAAAATAAACAGGAATATTTACCAAAGATGGTCCCTTACTGCTATTATATAAATACATTTCTTTTGAGCTGCCCAAAAACCTACAATTTAAAGGCTTTGGTAGCTTTATTTTTTAATGTAGCTATGTAATGCTCTTTGAAATGTGACCTTTCACATTTTTTTCCAAATATCTTTAAAGGTACCCTGTGGAGTTGTTGCCCACCAGTAGAGCTAGCAGTAGTGCGTTTATGAGTGGGTCCCTGTTTTGTCTGTATCGTGCACGAACATGTGGGCAACGCAATACACAGTCCTGCCAATGGTCTCACGCTATTCCTCTCATCTACAGATAGCAGTAACACGCAAAGAAACATAGAAATGAGCCAACAAAGACTGATGGCTGGTAAACATGATTGTAAACAATGTAGTAACACAATGGGTTTTGGTGAGAAGAATGTAAACATAGCTTTTGTTTTGTTGGAAAACTCCACAGGGCACCTTTAATGTTGTAGCCAATTTTAGAACTGGCTATAAAATTAAAACTATTTGGAAAATAGAGAAAACAAAAAGTGAGTGAGTGATATTTGCAACCAAGAAAAACTTAGCTTTTGAATTGGAACAAATAAGAAATGGCCTTTCATTGGCGTCATTACTTGCTAGGACAAATAAATCAATTCAACTGACATTTTACCATTTGACTGAATAGTCTGACTTACTGTGCCTTGGGGTGATAACATAAACTCCTTATTTCACTCATATTTTCTTCACATAAATAATGTAATCACTTGATGTGGCCTAATGACTATAGTTAATATGTATCCTGAAATCAAATCAACGTCTTATTAGTTTGGAATCGAACTACATTTCTTTCTTCCTCACTACTGTTGATTGATAACGAACATCAATATGCAAGCGCACTCTACAACTGCAACTGCATGCTATTAAGACAGCTGTGATGTGAAAACACAGGTCGATTTCTATATGACTACCATTACCCCACAATGTAGCCTTATCTGAGAGACACTCACCCCTGTAACATGGAATCAATAGAATTTAGGTTGTGTGCTTCCTTACTCTGCCTCTTTGTTTAGTTATCCATCTTTAGCATCTGGCTGCTGTATAAACAATACAATCAGTACAACAAACCCACTAATATTTACCAGCCCTCAGCTCAACCTGAGGGTAGGGACACTACAACAATACATGAATGGGAAGTTACTCAGCTGTGGCCGCTGATACAGGGATATCTCTTTCACCTTTTAGAGAAGATAATGTATCAGTTACTCATCAGCAACAAATGAACATGTAAAGAACAGAATCCTATAGCACTGTGTTGATAACTGGGAAGCTTGTACCTACTCAAAAAATGTTTTTTAGGTAGTCCGAAGGTTCACAACCTTGAGTTAGGGACCCCATGTGGAGAGACGTCATGTGCAGTTGAACATACAGGAAATTAATAAACTAATATTGGCTATTTATAATTGTTTAACATGCTTTGGTAGAAGATATAAAATATGTATATAAATGTATTCATATTTCTGTATAATACACTTGGAGCTTCTTCCACTGCTTTTACAATTGATTCATAAATTCACATGACAACTTGACAACTCTAATTGCTGGGGTCATGATAACTGTAGACCTAAAAATGGCATCACAGACTGGAAAAGGTTGAGAAACCCTGCTCTAATTGCTGTAATTTCTCTTTACAATCAAGCAGGTCTCCTGGGTTAGCTACATATCTTTAATTTGTCGGTCTATATCTCAATGGTAGTACGGCTATCTGAATTTAAAGATCATGGTGACTATAGCAAGAATGAACTGTTTATACTACAAGACAATGACAAAGGAGCAAAAGAAGTATGTAAAGAGTGAAAGCATACACGTTATAGACATATAAGCATACACACATAAATCGGGCTACAAATCCTCAGTGCAGTAAACCAGATCTTATAAAGAGAGCTTGAAATATATAATCTTTGTTACTCTTCTGCTGAATGTGTGTTTGACTGGTTTTCCTTTTGTGTTGTATTTTTGAGGACCACAATGGAAATACGCCATTTGGCTTTATTGTGTTTTTATCCTCAATGATTGTAACTTCTGATGTACAGACTTATAGGATGGTGCTTATAGTAGTGCATTTCTAATCAAATAAATTCAATCAATCAACACCATGCTCTGGTGTATATTATGATACTGTTTAGAATTGCGTTAAGCACAAATTACATCACTAAATTAAAAACATTTCTAATCGTAATGTGATATGTAAAGATTACTCTGTCATGCTAATGAGTATATTAATGTTATGCATTTCGTTCAGTCATTATACACAATCAAGCGCCTTATGCAATTGTTTTTAGACACGGAAAACAGATGATGCCAAGCAATAAGCTCATATATAATGCTATTTCAGCTGTCCTATGGAATTCTCTAGTAATGATCTTCCAGAAAGGCAGTGGCCATCAATAGCCCCAGCAGGAGCAGATTCATTAGTGAGCAGGACTTTGAGGATCTGGCTATGGATCTGCCAGTGGAACAGGCAAACCCAAGAAAAGCACTGCTCTCTCTAATTACATTCTGTCAGGCAGGCCATTATACAAGGTTGCATTACAAACAAGACGTTTTCGCCTAAAGACCTGTGGACTGACCAGTAAAGAGTGGTTTAATAACGAAACTAACTGGCCAAGGCCTTGGGGACAGTCAGCTCCTCCAACCTCAATGACTTCCTTTTCCACAACTGGAGTTTCATATGAGACAAGCCAAGGGAAATTACATAGCCTACACTTTTTTTCTCCACTAACTGCGTGAATAACAACTACTAGTTGATTTAAAAAGCTGTGTTCACTTTGCATGTGTGGTAAGGTGAAGCCATTGTTGTTTCGCCAAGAATTGTTTGGAGGAATAAAAATGAAGCTCTCCATTTTCTCTGATCTCATACGGGACTTCCTAGCTTGTGTCAGCAAAGCGCATAGCAGTTTTGCAAATACACTTAGCAATGATTGCTTCTTTTGAAGGTGACATCAAATATTTATGTAACAGGAATCTACACCTCAACAGATTTTACAAAGTAAGTCACTGTTATATATCATTATTAACTACATAGATATTAAAATGAATACCATGTAATAACAGACACTTCATAGATAAGGTGAAAATGACAGATGATGTGTCCTCCCTTTAGAGTAAGATTTACAAATTAAAATTTCATACAACCAAATATACTGAACTGACTGGCTGTAATTTATGGGCACTAATATAACACAGCTAATAAACGCTGTACCACACCAGAAGTGCTCAATAGCCATTATCCATAAATAATTAAATTGTTCTACACATCGCAGGTACGTGGAAAAAAGCCAGGAGTAAAGACAGGTCAAAATGACTTAGCAGCGGATGTTGAACGAGTGCAGTAACATCAAGACAGGTTGAGTCTTTGTAAACACTTATAGCTCCTCAGATAGATATATTCTTGTGCCATTATACAAGCTTGAAACGTAATTCATCTGGATATATGGAACCTTTCAAACGATAGTGACTCTTTTTGAGGTTTTCTTTTATTTTGTAAACAAGTTCACACAAAACCTAAAAAGATGTATGTCCTTTCTTTCAAAAGATGAACTGCAATTGGTGATACAACAAGAGCATAAAAACAAAGACTGACGTTTTGTGTTTCATGTAAATAATTTACGACAGTCTTCAAATTCAGTGTAACCTAAACAAGTACAGGTGTGACAACTGCAGTTATTGAATTTAAAATAATAGTATTGTCACAAAGCAACACAGAGCTGCATTCAGAGCTAAGAAAATAGTTTAATTTCAGTCATTTGTGTTCCAGCCTAAACATGTAATGTGAAAGACTATACAAGATATGTTTATTTATATGAATTACTTAAGTAACAGTTTACTAATTAAGAATGTAGTGCGATTTAGGGTGAAAACTGTCTCTATCTTCTGTTAAGGCCAGACTTTGCTTTCCCAAACAGTAAGGTTCATTCAGTCATTGAATTTATTCACAAGAGCATCAACGGTACCTCATTAACATCAATGTACTGCCACTACGTTTGGCAGTGACACAAGGTTGTTTACACATGCTAATTCTACGTTTGAGAAAATTAGTGTAATCAATTAACATCAATAATCAAGAATTACGTAATGAATGAATTTACTAATCAACAGTAGAGTGCAGTGTCACCGTGCTTATTGTGAAAGTCATGGGCTCATTTGCATGTTAAAGACCTGGAAATTTAATCAATGAGGGTAACTTTGTATTCCACTCAGATATTTGAGAAGGTAAATCTGGTCTGCGTCAGATAGAAGACTGCTTGCTTTAATTTCAGCAGCTGTTTTCATAGTTTTCTGAAGGGTTGCAATGTTTGCATTAAACTGTGAGGGAGCTAGTTTAGGTAAGGTATATTTTTTTGTATGGTCGTACATACAGTTCCTAATTAATACACATTTTTGTATTATTTTGTATATACAAGGTAAAAAAAAATTCTGACTCTCGAGCTGATAAACTAATCAGTCTCCTCTGTGGAGACTTAAAGCACAATTAAGTTATTTGACTTGGAAGAACTGCAGCTAATGATTGAAAATGCATATTTTCATTTTTAAAATTGCAAAACTCAAACTTTAGTTTAGTTAGTATTTAGTTTAGTTAGTAATGATTAGACATTACCTCCAGATTTCACAGGGATTTTTTGTCATTATTGCAGCCAAAAATAACCAAAATGATCATTTTTTCCCCCAATAAATTGAGCTAAAATATGTGGCCATTTTTGTTTTATCTTATCTTTAGCTATAATTTGTGGAATTTTTTTGAAATTGCAAGTAAATTAAGAAATCCTTATCATAATTATGTAATAAGTTCCAGGGAGAATAAAAATGAGTTTAGGTATATCTTAGGGTCTCATGGGCATTTCTGTTGGTAGCCACTAGCCTGTGCAGTTAGCTAGCAAATAAGTTGAATGTGTTTCTTTCTTGACTTGTTTTGTCTCGTTATTGCTTTTCCTATTTAAGTTGCATTTAAAGGCATAACGAGGAGGATTTTCCTTAAAAAACAATGTATAGACTCATACAAAAATAACCCTCTCAGTCATCACTTATGACCCACTAGAAGTGTGTGGCGGTGTCTGTATCTGCAGAGACCTGCCCTCTGCCTGTATTTTCTTATTTTGCTGTGCTCGGGACGTTTGTGGGCATCAACCTTTGGGTAGTGGTGTGTAGCCCCCTGCCAATAACGTTGTGATGCGGGACTCTATAAAAACATAGCGACCAGTTGCCAGATTGTCAGCATGTGGGACCACCATAAGCCTGTGCGCTTTGACCCGGGGAGGAGGGGCCAACTTTGAATGTTGCGTTTACAAACAGCAACTGATAAATCCTACTCGTTATGCTAGACTGAACTAGACTGAAATAAGCTGTAGAATCATGAGGTACCTCCCTCTGGGGAGATTTGGTTCTTGAAGACCATGGTTACAACTTATTATTGGTCTGTATAACGCTTCATCTTTGATACACACTGTACATGTGGATAACTATCTTTTTATTCAGAATTGGTGGAAAAAATAGATCTTCTCCCTTGCTGCTATATTCTTGTTAGTGTCAAAGTGCTTCGAAAGTCTGTACATCTATCAAAGTCAGTTCAAAATGATTGCAGCTAATCAAAAGAATAGAGCAACATATTTTACTCTGTGTCACTGATGGTTCAACATTGAGGTGGAGTAGTGCTACAAATGGGTGCAATTAGGTCTTTCACACATTCAACCCAGATTATTGAGGCTTACATGATCCCTGATCTTGTGTCCCACTATTTTTTTCATACAGCCATCTTTAAAATGTTTACAAAGCAGTTAAAAAAACATTTCAGTAGGTTTAATTTAGATTTTGTTCACATAGAAATAGAGACCAGTCAGTACCAGATTTTTACAGGGGCTACCAACAGATAAAAGTAAAAAAAAAAAAAAAAGAAGATACTTAGTATCTGGCTTTCATTCAGAGACAAAGACAGGGACTAAAATTAGTGCTTTCTCCACAACCATGCCACTATCACACCCAGCTCTTGCTTTTTGATTGAACTGAAAGTTGAACTCGGATGTTAATTTAGTTTTCTATACTACACAGTTGGGATTAGACCTAAGTGGGTAAACATTTGGTATTTTCATTTTAGGAGTGTATTTTAAATGGGTTGTACCTTTGTGTAAAAGGTGTTTGGAGATAAGGTCAGTGGTGGTGAGCTACATTGGTATGAATCAGTTTTTAGTCTTGTCTTTCATTATTCAGTTACACTATGGTACATTTTATCTGTTGGACACACACACATCCTTAATTCAAATTACCACTTATCCATGCTATTCTATATGCAATCAAAGCAACAAATAATCATAATCTGCCAGATTTCAAGCTGTATCTGTTCTTGTTCTGTATCAGTTTATGTGTACTTGTTTTGAGAGTTGGCCACTCAGATATCAGGCGTAAATCTCCTACTTTGGCATCCCCCAAGATACAGTTTTAGGTCCTCTTCTTTTTTTCACTTTCACCCAAGTAAAATTACGCAGTTAAAATGCTTACTGGTTTCGGACTTGCTCCAAATCAAAGAATCCAAATCATCATAGAAGCATTCCTCTTAATTTCTTAAAACAAGACAATATCAAAAACAGGTTGACAGACAAGGAGTCAATATTGAAGTTGAAGACTCAATACCCATTTAATCAGCATAGAGTCCAAGCCCTTAATTACCCCATCATCCCCTCTATCTGTTCCTCTTTGAGAAGCGGGGCAGCTAAGTCTGACTTTATTGTTTTGGGTCCCCACTGTACAGTATGTCATCCACCTGCATTCTTTACCCACATATTGCAAAAGCCATTGCCATTGTTCTCTTGATTTAAGTGGATTTTTGTGACATTTTGCTGGTTATAAAGAGCTTTGTGAGGAACCAGTTTAGTATGATGCATTGTATAAATTTGATCTGAACTGATATCCTGCAGGAATGTATTAAAAACATGTGTCTCCAAGCACACATTGTGTTCTCTCTTCTTTAGCTGTAGATTTACATTGTGAAATTGTGTGAAAGTGTTTATTACAGTATTGCTTCGAGCCAATTTGACAAGGAGTTTGGCAGCCAGAGGGAGCACAGCGGTCAGCGGAGAATGCTATTTGACAACCGACACACACAGATGTTAAACTATATTGGCAAATGGAACCTACATGGGGAAACTTGCATCTTATTAAGGGACAATTCATGAAAATGTCTTCCTGAATAATACATTTCATGTAAAATGTACTAAAATGTATTAAAAGACATGCAAAGTGAAAGAAAAGCTGAATCAAGATAATAACATAAGATCTAGAGATAGCAGGATGAGGTCAGCTTACACTTAAATGAAGTCTATAGCTATATTCCTCTACAGAAGATAATGAGACAATGCAATTATACATGGGTTGAACCATTATACGAGCTCCCCAAAGGAGTCCAATCCTGCAGGGTAGCAACACAATGCAATTAAGACAACGCGTGATTTAAAACCAGCTATATAATGTTTTTAAATATCCTATAAAGGTTCAGTACATAGAGAACGACATTTGTTTTAATAAAGGTACACTAAAGTCTCTAATGACATCTGCTATTGCAGTATCATTTAATGCTTTGAAAAGTGTGATACATTTTCTTATTACAAGGTCTTCCATAAAAGCAGAGCTGCAGCTGTGCTGTGCAGGGAGCTTACTGTGTTCTCTGATGCTAGCATTGCATTTCATTACTAATTCAGCTGTAGCCATCCCGAGCATTTGTGTGATGTTAATGCAATGTGAAACGTACTAAAAACATGGGAAAGAAAAAAATGATTCCTAATCTGCAACTAACAATGGATAGAGTCTAGAGATGTAAACCTGACAGTAGAGCTCCAATGGAGATAAACATACTATAAATAAAAAACTACATTTGCTACAGTGAAACCTAACTCGTAAATAAAAGCACAACTAGCTTTGTGCTTTCATGTTTCATCTTTTCTCCCCTTTAGGGGCTCATAGCTGCGATAAGAGAACAAGTCAGTGTATCAGCTTGTCACCGCCTTTCTGCTACATCTAGTCAAGTGTGCCGATGGACTAAACACGTGCTCCTCATGCCTCTCTGATGGTGGTAATAAGTGAAATAAACATTCATTCAGAAACAGAAGACTATCTGGATCAGTGTGAAACGTAACACCCCCACCTACTGCTTAGACATATTGTATATTATATTCATTCACTAACATCTGTGTCTTTGTGTTTGTTGCAACGACCAACTTGACTGATGTGTTTACTGAGCTGATTCACAAAGGGGTAAAATACTAAATAGTAGTCATGCTTCAGTCCTTTTGGATCACATGCCTGATCAAAAACAGAATATCTGTTGACAAATCGCAGCAACTTCTCTCCATTTTTGTCCAGGTACACACATTAACACCTGGAAGCCAACTATCAGTCTGATCTGTTGACCATTAAGCAACTGTTAACAGCTGGGGTACCACAAACTCTGCCACAAGTTCTATTTTGCTGCTGGTGTTAACTATTTGGCAACCATTCAAAAATCACATAAATGGTGAAATCTAAAGGTGACAATAAACTTAAGACTGACACTCTGGCTGTCCTACTAAGCGCACCGTTACTTGTGCGCTTAGCAGGACAGCCAGAGTGTCATCCAATTAGAGATTCTGAACAACTTATATATTTCTTTCAATAATATATATTAGTTACATTCAGCGTGGACAAAGGAACAAACAGAAAAAGAGTAAACATTACCTGCTGTTTATCAGACAACAAATATGCAGTTAGCATTGCTTGTGAAATATTCAATTTGAAAAGAAAGGATGCAGGAGGAAAAGACAAATGTAAAAGCATAGCATGATTCTATGTGCATTGAAATATGCTTTTTTAGGTTACTGTGAGAAAATACAATGTAGTAATTCCTTTAACCTGTTAATTACTCTGATTAATGGAGGAAATTAAAGATTCCAAACCGAGGACAAGTGTGAATCAGTGAAATTCTGGCAAATGTGAGAAAATATCATCAATCAGTCATAATAATAGAAAAACAAGGTTTAGAGCTGGTGTTACCTAACAATTAAAAGACAATAAATTACTTAAGAATTATCTCTGGAAAATCTCTTTCACAAAACTCAAAAAGGACAGAGCGTTTAGCTTGATTTCAGACCTCTGAATCGCCAACTACATCTCAGATTTGTTCAGAAATTCAAATAACGGAAAAAAAAAAATGTTGACGGAGTCTGAGTATCAGGCCACAAAAAGGTTCCTTTAACTGAGGAATCACTGGATGGAGAGCTCCATCGTATGCTCCATCCTTGCAGGTCACAATATAACAAAGAAAAAACAAAATGTGAGAAAAATCCTTTTTTTACTTCAAAAAAATCCATCTGGTTTTTAATATATCTGCGACTGCAAACTCATGAGTATAACAACATTGACAGCAATGAAAAATGACATCACCACAGCCCTGCTGTGCTTGTGTACCATTAACACCACATAACAGTATTTTCCTACAAAAAACAGAGTACATCCCTAAAATGCCACACATGAATCATGAAGCCTATGAGCATTTAACTTCAGGCCTTTACTTTCCTCTGCACTACACTTCACTGTGCTGCAATAATAACAAGACTAAAGACTAAAGCCACACTAGCAGCTCTGTAAAGTGCTAATGTCAGCATGACAACATGCTTACAATGATAATGTTAACATACTGATGGTTAGCAGGTAATGTTTACCATGTTCACAATCTTAGTTTAGTGTGTTAGCACACTAACATTTGCAATTAGGTTGATGGGAATGCTATTAGTTTTGCAGGTATTTGTTCATAAACCAAAATATTGGACAACTTGCAATTCTGACCTGATGATGGCGCTAAAAGAAAAGTTATTACATGTCATCCAGTGGGGAAAATTTATGTCAAAAAATGCCAAGCCAGTCAGAGGATCACCAAAGTGACCGTGAATATCTGTGGGGACATTTCATTGGGTAATGGAAAACAGACATTTCACATAAACCCAAAAATGTCAACCTTGTGGTGGCGCTAGAGGAAAAGTTGCAGGATCATTAGTCATTATGATTCATCCTCTGGGCAGCACGTCTGTACAAAATGTCTTTGTTCTGTGGACCAAAGGGACAGACAAACCAACCGACACTGCTATCCCTTTAGCCCTGCTGTAACCTGATCAAACTACCATATTGCCATAGGACCATGTAGTTATTTGTTTTTCGACTAATGTGACTTACTGTCCATTTACTCACAAGTAGTAATTCTATTTATACACAAATGAGAAATAGCCTGAGAAATATTATTTTTTATCTGTTCTGTGCTTGATATAGTTGTTTGACATACAACAACTGTGTGGGGTTGTGGGGGTCTACCATTTACATGTGTAGAAAACTAAAATTTAATACACAAGGAGTGTGACAATAATAACTGGTTGTAAGCCAAGACAACACATTAGAATCAAACAAAGAAAAACAAATAAATTGATCTATTTTGCACATACCAAGCAGGCAGTGGGACACACATTGTATTATGGCAGCATGTGATCTTCAGCCAGCATTTATTCTCACAACTATAATAATGAAATTACCTTTTCATCATCTTCAGTGAAGAGTTCTCCACTTGAAGACTTGTTGATGGCCTGAGCAACTCCAATGATCTCTCCGTCACTGTTGCGAATGGGCATGCACAAGAGAGACTTGGTTTTGTACCCTGTCAGCTTGTCAATTTCATCACTGAACCGACGATCCTGCAATCCATAGGGACAGTACAAAGTAAAGACACAATGTAAGCACTTATTGCAAAGAGATGCAGTTTTCCCTTTTCACTTTCAGATGACAGTGCAGTAAAATGTACAATTCATCAGGACTCCATGTCTTACAAACAAAACAATATGATAAACAACAAGAATGTTTAAAAACTGCTCTGTAAAATTTGGACTGATGTAGAAAATGAACAAATGAAGAAGTGGTGCTCAGATGGTCGCTGTGTTTGTACATTAAAGCAATGTAACTCTTCATTTCTATTACTCATTTCTACTCTAAATGTTTGGTCGTCCAAGAAGAAGTCTGCTCGGACTCTTCTTCTACACTGAAAAAGGGCCATCGGCGTCATTAAGCAATTTGGTGTCCTTGCAGCTTTAATGTAATTTAGTATTGTCTTACTTTCTTACAATCAAGGTAAACACGGTGGAATTGCAAAGACAACAGAGAGAGAATGATGCCTTTCCTTTATTGCCTGATTTGCATTACTCAGTGATGTTTTGTGTGAATCTGTGGTTTGCCACAAGCTTTGTGCAGCTGACTGTTGCTGTTGGTTCTCAGCTCTGTTACACAGTTTGACTGATGATCAATTAACTGTGACAGATAAAACGACAGACTTAAAGAAAATGATCTGTCTCCCTGTCTGAGGCTTTCTCTCTCGCTCACTTTCTCTCTTTCTGTGACTCACGCAAATGCACACATGCATGCATGCACAAAGAGGAGCAGGCACCTGATAAGCGTCAGGAATGTTCACTGTCTCTCCGTGTTCAGCCACATATCCAATGATTCCTTTCCCCCACGGCACCTGAACTTCATCTGAATTCATTGAGGGCAAAACTGTAGTACCTGCGTGCACATCAAAGAATTTGGACACTAGTGTCTTCTTGTTGCCCGTTCCCTCCACTAAAAACAAGGAGCACCGGTCTGCATCGACCATAATACAAACAAACACAAGGATTTTGTAGCTGAGACTCGTTAGATCCAAATCGTTAGATATGTCTTTTACAAGCTCCAGGAAGAACTCTCTTTCGTTGTGTTCCTTGAGGTAATATTTAAAATCCACGGCGGTGGACGGGTACTGGGGGATGTTGACTCTGGACTCCAGCAGTGCGCTCAGTATGTGCGCAGTGGTCGGGGGCAGAGAGCTCGCTTTCCTCAGCAGAGCTCTCCTCCTCATGCTCGTCAGGGGCTCCTGGGCCCTGGAATTAACATGTTCGTCGTATGTCCTGTTGACATTGATGGCCTTTGATCTGGCGAAAGTTTTGCGCAGCTCCTTCTGCGAGGCTCTCCTTTGCAGACCATCACATTTGCTTGCCCAGCTGTCCTTGCACGCGTTGCTCTTCTCCTCTCTCGGCTCGGCGGGAGCTGCAGCCGCCGGACTTTTGCTCGCCTGGTGATTCTTGAGCCATTTCTCCACCATGCTATAATTCCCCTTTCTGTTCAGGTAGTCCTCGAATAACTCGGGATGCGAGTCCAGAAAACTTTCCACGTCAGAGAACACCATATTTGGCACTGCCATGTCTGTTCTTCAGATGGTCCTCAGTGAACCAAATCCATGAAGTCGCGCAGAGAAATATCATCTATGAGGCTTTACTGAGGGTTAAAGTAGAGAATCATTTGAATACCATAACTTCCAAGATGCATTATGCTGGAAACACCCCTGGAGCTCCGGCTACATATCCAGTTTCCACTCTGTGGGGAGAAGGATGGAGACTCCCTTTGCGCGCAAGCATATTCCTCCACAGCATCTCCACAGCGCTCACTTAATTTAAGAACATTAAAGCAGATCTAAGCAAAGCGGCGTGGCAGCAAATTGAGCCTCGCGCAGACCATCACAGGCATTGGAAATCTCACAGAGAGCCACTACCGAGCATCAACGTCGTATGGGTCTTCTTGTGTGCAAATGACGCTGGCTGTGGTTGGCTCGGTCCCGCTGACGCTCGCTTCGTCACACAGACAGGAGCTCAGGGTTGCCTCAGCAGTCAGCCCTCTGGCCATTTGAACCGTTTGCCCTCCTTAGAGAGGCGCTCTAAGTATGATGATGAGGATGATGATAATTAGGGTATATTCATCAATCATCTTCTCAGCATGCATACTATATGATGCATATACAGCATTAAAAGATGTAAAAATGGTGGATTACAGTGGTGGATGTTTGCCCATTGACGATCAGTAATAATTCAGTGATACTCTAGATTTATAAGGCTTCTTAAGAGTAAAAGACCCCCATGTGGGTGGATTATAATTTAATGAAATTATGCTTCAGTAGCGTCAAACATAATGGATTCCTATGCACTCCCTGACAGGGCTTTAGTGATGGTACTGCTGGCTGACAAGAGTAATCAGGGAGAATGACTGTTGCCTTAAGAAAAATGTGTTTCATAGCATATATAATAGATACTGCAACTCGACAATACATCTATTTCACAACCTCCAAACTTTGGCAAATGTGGAATCTGCAGTGGTTGGTCTATACCATTTAATTATGTAACACAGACTTTTATTGGCAGGCGGAGGATGTCAGAAAATCAAATTCCTTTATACAATATTATCAGTGAACCTGTGTGCACATGTGACATTTGAACGCTAGAGGGAGTTATACTCCACAACTTGGGCTGTAATATAGATGTACAGCCCAACTGTGATGGATGAGACAGTCTTGGCTGTTGTCTCCTATCATGTCCGATGATCTCTTTAAAGTGACACTTAAACTCGTTCTTCACCATAACATTTTGACAGAATCATAACAAGGGGTTTGATTAAGAAGCTTTCCAAGTTGGAAAAATTTGACATTCACTAGCTCATAACACCAAGCCAAAACCATATTGTCTTTTATCAGCTTTTACATTTCTACATGCAGTCACCCAACAAATGCACTCAGTAACCCAACATGGAGTCTTCTCCAACTTCTACTGAAGCCAAACAACCTAGAAGTATAACCAACTCAAACATCTGCAACATCTGTGACTCATATATGAGCTTCCAAATTCAAAGACTCTTTAAAGCAGTTTCTCAAAGTGGGGCCCGTGGGCCAATGGCGGGCCTCAGAACCACTTTGTGCGGCCCCCAAATCTGAAATGAAATGCATGCATTATATTTTAGACATTTAATATACTACTCGGCTACTGCATCAAACTGCACCCCCTAACATGCGTCTGTCAGGTAAGGAATGACAACTTATAAAGCTACTGGTTGCATGGCAACTAGTGGCACCTTGCAAGTGTTGCTGGAATCATTTTCTGTCATCAATGCTAGTGCTGTTAGCTAAAGTTAACGATTTTGGTGGACAACTCAGCAGCTTAAAGGTGTAGTCTATGATTCTAATTCACAACAGTTTTTGTCAAATTCAGTGAATATCTCCTCGTGGTCCGCTAGCTTTCCGTTCTGTGTGCGTTGAAAAAACAGTCCGGTGTTCATACACAGCCCTGGCTCTGTAAACGGGAAACAAACAAAGCGACTCGGGTAGAGCCACCAACCCAGGTCGTCAAATACCGACGCTTTCGCCATGTTTCCACTAAACACTTCGGTATAATATGTCACAACTCGTGCTCATGCACAGGACAAACTAATGCTTTGCGTTACTCGGGCATGTTTGAAGGAGCACTGAATGGAGGGGTGTATTTGTTCAGCTGTTGAGTTAAAATATTACCAAGCTTTCTCCAGAATCGTAGACTACACCTTTAATGTGGAAGTGAAATGGAAAAGCCACCACGTAAAAACACACTGTATGGTTGAGGAGAAAAGGAGCTTTCAGGAAAAATTGGTCAAACTTTTACTTCATAGGACCTTGGGGGACAGATAAAGTGACCTGCCTTATCTGCAAACAGGTGAATCCGGTGCTCAAGGAATTTAATGTTAAACGCCATTATGAGACCAATCACAAATCCTGCGACAAATTCATGGGTGAAGAGCGCAAACGTAACAGTTTCCACGAGGCTTATCTGGCATTTTTCCTGTCCAGCCCTCAATCATATGCTGGCTCCCTAAATTGGCACTCACTCAGTCATCAAAACTTTGAGAACCTCTGCTCTAAAGCTACAACTTTAAAGTCACGTCATTTAGAGGGAGAAGCAACTCTCTTCCGGAAAAGAACCAAACTTCTGTGTGTTACATGACACACTTCAAACCAGCCCACACAGGTAACACTAAAGTATTTCAGGGATCGTTTGAATGTACTACAAAATGCAGAAGTGATATTTATCCACTTCCACTTGGTGGGGAAAATTTAAGACCCGTGCACACTTTGACATACATTAAAATACAGAGTATATCACTCTAATTTGGTTCACAAATCTACATGAGTGCTGAACTGCTGAAACACAAACATAATTAGAGCCTGACATGATCGTCCACACCCTGTATTTAGTCACTATTTTATAAGAAATCTAATACTAACCACATTCACTTCTAGGAACATATCAGGTCAAACAATGTGCAAAAAATAACATTTAGTTTCAGTTTTATTCAACTTCAAAAATGACATGGACTGTTGAGGTATCAGCACATTGGAAGAAGAAAAGGCATCTTCAGTCTTGGACCAGACAATTAAGACAACTTGAGTGAATCAAGAAACAACTGAGGAAAGAATATACTGGATGACAGACAATTAGCAAACATAATACACAGCTCTCAGTCCCTGCATTCTGAATACACAGTATACAGCTTAATAATTTATGTTAGAAAAGTAACCTGTTAAAACCAGGGGATATCATTTACTCCACCACACAGGCAGATCACATCAGAAACAAAGGTACAGCTGTGACATATCATGCCAACGCCACTCAGTTTTCTTACAGTTCTGTTTGATTTTAAAAGAATGACAAGTCCTGGCCTCAGCAGTTTGTAAGGACACTAATATGGCAAAGATGCGCAGATGAAGAGTTCTTTACGAAGTTGCAGATTTAAGATACGCAATAAGGTCAGCTCGTTCTCCCTTCTTTTTGATGCCAGCAAAGATCATCTTTGTTCCTGGAATGTATTTCTTGGGGTTCTCTAGATAAACCATCAGGGTGTCCTCTTCCCAGATAATGCCTGGAATTAAAGAGAGCAGAAACAGTGGAGAATAATGTTTAAGCTGTTGTTTAAGAAGAATGATTAATCGGACTGTTCAAATACTGTAAATACTGTAAATGTACAATATTTACCTTTGCTTTTGTTGGCATCAGTATAAGAGTAGCCCTCTGCCTGGCCTGTTTTGCGTCCGAACAGACCCCAAAGGTTGGGCCCAACCTTATGTTTTCCACCATTCTCCACAGTATGGCACTGGGCACACTTCTGGACAAATGCCTTCTTGCCTTTGTTAATGTCTCCAGGCATGGTTTCTATGAAGAAAAATACACACAAGACAGTGGACTTAATTGCTTTATTACCTTTCGGTGACTGTAAATGACTATACCCTCATTCAGTCACGAGGGGGCTCACTTCGAAGTTGCGCAACAAATGCGGCCCTGGCATTGTTACAAAACGGGCTTATGTAACTTTACTTAAATAATATAGTTTCAATAATAAAACACAAGCGGTACCTATATACGTTTACTATTTCCGTTATATGATGAATTCCAGCACAAAAAAGGTCATATATATATCTTTAAAATAATGTTAAGATACCAACATTAGGCAGAAACCTATACGATACATAAAAAGTAGTAGTAAAAAGTAAGTTAGCTGGAGACATTTTTACAGTAAACATGTGATTCAGCGTATTAGATAATGAATAACTGTTCATTCTCTGGAAACCGGGAACTACCGGCAGCAGAGCACATTTCACACGGAAGAAACCGGCAGAGACATATTTAAGTCGCGTGGAACCAGACTACACTGAGAACAACTAACAGAAAAGCCTGATATTTTGATGATTAACTTCTTACCTTTTCTTGGTATGTCTTCAACCGACTTATTGAGACTTTATTCCTGAGCTTTTGTCCTCCTCCCGGCTCGGTCACCACTGACTCGCACACGTGGTTCTTTTCCGTGAAGTCCCGTTGAAACGTCACCAGTCAGCTGACCTGTTTCATCATCCTCGTTACAACAGACAGTTTAGTAACCACAGTTGCCTAAGTCCACTTATCAAAAGCGACTTTCAGCTTGTACATCTGTAAAGTCGCTTGCAAATATTGGTGGTTGTGTTTTTTTGGGCTTGTTTCTCCGGCCTCTCTCCACTATACCTGTCTAATAAAGCGAAAATGCCTTAATGCATGATAGTTGTTTGTCCTGCTGCAGGGTCAGTCCACAACCCTGTTTCCCCCTCCCCCAATAGAGACACACAGAGGTGACAGTCACTTCGCTAACAATGCCGGACGAAATACGGAAAAAAAATGCAGAGTAGCTAATAAAGAGCGTGAGAAAGAGAGTGGATTAAAAGGCCAACAGGATATCTTTGCTTTGCCTTCACTGATATAATTACTTGGCCAGTTCGTTATATGCAACTTTATTTATTATTATCATTTATTTATTCATTCATTCCTCATTTTTTGTTGGTCAGTTGCTTTTGTTCTAGTTAAAAAGAAAACTGTAAAATTACAAATTGCAGTATTTTTTAAATGATTGTTCATGGAATGCAAAATAAATTCATACAAAGGCTTACAGTACCGTATATTGATCAAGTGGCCTCTTTCTCTCACATTGTGGTAGGTAAGGTCACCTGTTTTGGGCTTTTTTTTATTATTTTTTTTATTTGGAGAGTCAAGTCGCTTCTTTTCGGGCTTGTTTCCACAGACCTGGTTGCTTGTTTCTCTCGCAAGATCTGGCAACACTGTAAGTGATCCTGTTATCTTGTCCTGTTATCAAATTGCGCAATGTGAAACCTCCACGTCCCACAGAATAACTGCTTCCTTCTGTTTCCACTACCATTAACAGAAAATATGACTATTCCACCGACCGCCTCCAATGGACAGAAACCAGATCATAACATATCCTCTGATACATTTTCATGGTCATACATAAGAGCTAACAGTGGTGGAATGTATCTAAGTACTCAAGTACTGTATTTAAGTACAATTTTAAGGGACTTTATTTGAGTATTTCCATTTAATGCTACTTCTACTCCACTACATTTCAGAGGCAAATATTGTACTTTTTACTCCACTACATTTATTTTATAACTGTAGTTACTTTGCTGATTTAGATTACTGATACAAAATATAAATCAACTAATAGGTTTAGCTACCCAGCAGTATATAAAGTCATTAAAATGAGATCCACCTTTAACAGCTGCAACATTAAAGTGATGAGCACATTAATGAATCAATAATTTAATGCAGTAATATAATAAACATTATTCTGAAATGGGCCATTTTGCATAATGAGTACTTTCACTTTGGCACTTTAAGTATATTTTGCGAATACTTTTGTACTTTTACTTAAGAGTTTCAGCTCTACTAAAAATACTCTTACAAATAATTATTTGTAAGAGTATGTTTACAAATAATTATTTGTAGTATTTTTACTAGAGCTGCAACAATTATTCAATTAGTCATTAGTTGTGAACTATTAATCTGCAACTATTTTGACCATCGATCAATCGTTTTGAGTCATTTTTTAAGAAAAAGTGTCCAAATTCTCTGATTTCTGCTTCTCAAATGTGAATATTTTCTGCTTTCTCTAGTCCTCTATGACAGTAAACTGAATATCTTTGGGTTGTGGACAAGACATTTGAGGACATCACCTTGGGCTTTGGGAAATTACCATTTTCTGACATTTTATGGACCAAACAACTAATCGATTAATCGAGAAAATGATCGACAGATTAATCGATAATGAAAATAATCATAAGGCTAGTTGCAGCCCTAATTTTTACACTGTAAAATTGCTACTATTACACAAAAGATCTGAATACTTCTTCCACCACTGACAGCAAACAGTGTGTTAACTTATACAGGAAAGGTGATGTAACCTTCAAAAGTGAACTTATAGACTTTGAATTCAGAGATTGTCTTTTGATTTTTAACAATTTATGCCCATACAGGATTCATACAATTACAAATTCATACAAACAACAATCCCATTGTTCTATAATTTTTTAAAAAGCCTTAAATTTTCAATCATGACAAGGCCTATTCTTGCAATGACAAGTTGCCAGAAGAGGGGAAGCTTAAATTGGAGCATGTCAGAGATCAAGTTGGGTAAGCCAGCCATGAAATCTGATATCCAACCATTTTTGAAACAGACACAGACAGATGAGAGTTTATGGTTAGACGTGCCCATATAGACTGCCTCTCAAGTTACTTTAATACATAAAATGTTCTCACTTCTTATATCACCAGGGGGCACAGCCTGCTGCTTTTCTTTCTGTGGCTGCCTCTGTATTTGAGGGCCCTTTGACACTCAAACATTTACCTTAATAATTCATCCAACATCTCTCTGTTGTATTTACATTTGTTCAAATAACTGCTGTAATTAATTCAATTTTATGCCGACCTTGAGACCATGCAGATAACCAAAGGACACGTCCGTAGCCTTGGTGATGTAACTAGCGTTAGTTAACACGGGTTATAGCCAGCTAGCGTATAGCTTAGTTAGTTTACGGTAGCTAGCTAGATTGTTAAGCCACCAACAAGCTCCTTTCAAACCGATTTCCT
Organism: Oplegnathus fasciatus; assembly: GCA_003416845.1. NCBI lineage: Eukaryota > Metazoa > Chordata > Actinopteri > Centrarchiformes > Oplegnathidae > Oplegnathus > Oplegnathus fasciatus. The sequence goes on along the minus strand of NTHP01000044.1, from coordinate 320,924 downwards.
CCCACAGAAATGGCCTTAGTTGTTTTCCATAACGTAATTAACTTTACTTTCTTTGTTTTCTTTTTGGTAACCTAGTTTAGTACTTTGTAACTGTTAACGTAAACTCTTCTCGACTTATCGCGAGAGTGGGATGTAGTGAAGTCTCGCGCCTGACGTGATTTACCAGCTAGCATCTCTTCCGCTAGCTTTTGTAATGCTAACAAGCTAACTGAGCAATGGGCTTTCCCATAGAGGTTTCTTTCATCGGTGTTTTTGAAAAGCCGAAACATGTTACCGGGGTTTCATATCTATATTCTGAGTTAAATATATATCTGCTACCGTACTGGATAGTAAAATACGAGCGCCTTATTAATTCAATTAAGATACAACAACAATTGTTTTGTTAGCATCCAACAACTAGCCAAATCTCCCATGGGAATCAATCAAACTGACTGCAACACTGTCCTGTCTGGTACTGTAGGCTCATCATTGGCTTTACCAAGTTATCACGGCTAACGTGCAGAAGTCTGGCACAAGCTGCAGACAGAAAGCAACATGGGTGTCCCACTAAAGCCGCCTTTCTGTCCACCTGTGGAATGTAAGTCCAAAACATTTTAACTCTGGTTTGGTCTAAATCTCGAGAAAATTACATGACTCTTTGGCTTGAAGCTAACAAATGGGAAAAGTATTCAGATCTTTTTATAAAAGCAGCAATACCGCAATGTAAAACTTCTCAATTATAAGCAACTAAAAGTACAGCGTTATCAGCAAAATGTACCTACCCTGCTCCCCCACACAGGTGTTTCCAATTGCTCTAATTAAACCTCTAGCCTGTGTGACGTTTTCTGGAGCTTTGTCACCAAACTCTACAACCTTATAACAATAACTGTGTGCAGTTTCCTGCCCCGAGAAGTGCAGCAAAACTAACATGAAGCTATCAATCACAGTCTTATATCCACTCAGTCTTGAGAAGAGGTCGACTCAGGTTAACATACAGTATGTGAAAACACCAGTGTGGGTGGACTACTGATGTGTGGGGTCTTTAAAGTATCAAAAGTTAAATATCATTATGCAGAATGTTAATGAGTGTAAAATATTACATTATTGTATTATATTATTGACGCATTAATGTGTAAGCAGCATTGTGTTGTTAAAGTTGGTCAACATTAAGCTTATTTTAACTACTTTATACACTGTTGGGTTGTTTCATCTATAACAATGCATCATATTCTATCAAATGATTGTATGTTTTGAAAGAAAATTATAATCTGTAAAGTAACTAGTGACAGTCAACTGTAATGTAGTGGAGTAAAAACTGGAATATTCTTCACTGAAATAATGAAATAGAAGAATAAAGTACCAAAAAATGTTACACTTAAGTAAAGTACTTGTACAGTATCTCCAAATTCTACTTACAGCAGGCACAGCCGTAGCACTTCATTAAATGTATTTAGTAATAGTAATTTTATTTTATCTGTTGTGTAGTTTGTAGTGTACTCTCAACTCATCTGAGCTGCAGTGGTGGAAGAAATATCACATCCTTTACTGAAGTAACAGCAGTAATACTACAATGCAAAAATACTCCTGCATTCAAAATTATACTCAAGTAATGGTACAGAAGTACTGTCAGCAAATTAACTTAAAATATCAAAACTAAGTGCTCATTTTGCTATTTTTTTATTTTATATACTGGAATGTTATCATTGATGCATAATTGTTTTTGTTTGTTTGTTTTAACCTGATCAAAGTGGAGCTCATTTTAACTGAGTTATCTGAATCTATAATAATGCGTCATATTTTATAGATTGATGATGTTTTAGATGTCATTCTGTACACTCGACATCTATTGCATGTCTGTCCGTCCTGGGAGAGGGATCCCTCCTCTGTCGCTCTTCCTGATGGTTTCTTCCATTTTTTTCCCCTGTTAAAGGGTTTTTTGGGGGGAGTTTTTTCTCATCTGAGTCGAGGGTTTAAGGACGGAGGGTGTTGTATGCTGTACAGATTGTAAAGCCCCTTGAGGCAAATTGTGATTTGTGATGTTGGGCTATATAAATAAAATTGACTCGACTTGAAAATTGACATGTAAAATCTTAAGCTGCAAAGAAATAACTATAGCTTTAAAATAAATGTACTGAAGTGAAATGTACAGTAGTTCTATCAGAACTGTAGTGTAGTATAAGTAGTATAATAATATAAGTATTAAGTGTCATAAATTGGAAATTCAGAAGTAAAGTACCTCAAAATTGTACTACAGTACTTCTACGTAGTAACTCTCCACAGCTGGATCTGAGGAATGCTGCACATTAGCTACAAGGATGGATAGGGGTGAGCCGTTGCCAGGCAACCATACAGTAAAGATAAGGTTCATGATGAGTTCATCAGTGGAGCTCCATAATATTTTTTGATCAGGAAATTCATCAAGTCTCGGTCTAATAAGTATAATACCAATGGTGGAAAAAGTATTCAGATCTTTTACTTAACTAAAAGTACTAATATCATACTGTGAAAATACTCCAGCATTCAAAACCTTACTTAAGTAAAAGTATGTAAGTATTATCAGCAAAATGTGCTTAAAGTATAAAAAGTAAAGTAGTACTTATTCTGCAGAAAAATGGTCTCTGTCAGTGTTTTACTATTATATCTGATGTTTCTGGATTAATATCACTGCTGCATTAATGTGTATGTTGCATTTTACTGCTGTAGATGTTTATGTTTCAGCTAATTTTAACTACTTTATATACTGTTGAGTAGTTTAATCTACAGCAATGCATCATGGTCTATAAGATCATATGTTTGTCGCCGAATGATGCAACACAATGGTGATTGAGCCTATGGCCCACTGATGAAAGCCCTTGCATTTGCAGTATTACGACCCGGGTGTCTGGAGCGACTTTCCTGGAAAAATCACAAGCGGCGTGCAGTTAGGCTTTTAACAAGGCTTTTAACGTAACAGACTCGCTCTTGAACTCACCTGTGTGTGAAGCAACGTACTGTTTTTTACGGTCTCTGATAGCGTTGTGAGTAAACGGTTATTATGGCCGAGCAAACAAAGAAAAGGTTGATGACAGACGAGGAAACTGAAACTGAAATGAGGTCCCACAACACACCTGCAATTACCGATTATTGCCATAGGTGCCGTGAAAGAGAACAAAATGAAAATCTTCAAGATTACAACTTTAAGTACAGTACTTTTACAGTACTACAGTTACATTCCACCACTGCAAATACATGTAGTGGAGTAATAGTAGAAAGTAGCATAAAATGGAAATATTCAGGTGAAGTACAAGTACCTCTAATTTGTACATAAGTACAGTACTTGAGTAAACATACTTAGTTACATGCCACCACTGCAAATAAATAGTGGAGTAGAGGTAGAAAGTGGCAATACTCAAGTGAAGGACAAATATGGCAAAACTACTAAAGTACAGTACCTGAGTAAATTACAGTTACATTCCACCACTTCAAATAAATGTAGTGGAGTATTAAGTAGCATAAAATGGAAATATTCAGGTAAAGTACAAGTACCTCTAATTTGTACTTGCGTACAGTACAGTAGTTGTGCAGTACTACAGTTACATTCCACCACTGCAAATACATCTTGTGGAGTAGAAGTAGAAAGTAGCATAAGATGGCAATGCTCAAGTAAAGTACAAATACGGCAAAATTGTACTAAAGTACAGTACCTGAGTAAATGTACTTAGTTACTTTCCACCACTTATACCAGGAGGTAAAGGGAGATCTCCAGGGCTGTTGTGGTCTTGGTCCTAAAACTGGCCACTCCCAGTCCGAGGTATGTGAGAGTCCACCTCCATGTTTTGTGACCCGCCTCTGTCCGCCACTGTTTGATCCACTCCTGCGATTTCTTCCCGCTCAAAGCCGATCTTGCTGCAGGGAGGAGCGACCGGAGTGCAGTTGAGCTGAGCTGAGCATCACAGCCCCGCATTCAAGGAAACGGGCAAACACAGCACTTTTTTTTGACTTTCCATAATGTTCTAACCTCCGTCTTTAATAAGAAGAAATACATTTACTCGATGTGGACTCTTGTGGAAGCAGTTTGCCTTTGAGAAGCTGGGAAATCTCTGCCCAGTCAAGGGAGACCCCCTCAATTGTTTCCTGCGCCAAGAACTGTAAAGACATGGTCATTACACCGCATCTGTGGTAAGGCATAAGCTTTTCTCTTTCTCTTTCAACCTCAACGCCTCATATAGAGGAAGCCACCGTGTCACAGCAATGCTATGTTGAATTAAGGTGCACAGCCCCCGCTTCGGTGCTGCGTTCAGCCGCTCAGACTGAGACCCCAGCATCTCATCCTTTTGTATTTGCATCCTGAGTGAATCACCGAGGACCAGTCAGACATTACCACCTAGCCACCGCTGACTTAGCTAGCTGCTGCTAGGCTGACACAGCTTGAGATGTCCCTCTACCACGTATCGAAATATGCATGTCCCAGCAGCACAGCGGCATTATGGTGGTCCAGGACCCCTAAAAGATGGATGCTGTAGTGGAGTAAAAAAACACAAGCAGGCAGCCAACTCTGCAACTGACTTTGATGATGTAAACGTAATGCGTCACTGACATTTTCACCTTTTTAACTGAGCTCCACGGCTTCTCCCACCGTCCCATTAGCAGCTGCCCCTTCATATGTTATATTATTATTAATGAGCATGACCTCCACTCATAATCCTTTTATATTCCGCTCATTATGTTGCCATGCCAACTAATTGAAAGTTAGCCAACTTCTGTCACTTACAGGATTGCTCCACAGTATCACTCTGCCTCCTTTTTCCAACTGAAGGTCAGCCAGTGACTTTGCAGTTGTTTAAAATAACCCCTGAATCACATAAATTTAAGAACAGCGCAGGGGACTGGAGAGCTGGATGCATTTTGCAGTTTGTCACTGGCATGCTTTCTTGAATAGATGTTGCTGATGTTGATCAGCAGTGATGATTGATTTTCTGATATATTTCTTGGCCCGGCCTGAAGAAACCCTCCTGCTGAAGGTGTCCCCGTCCCATTTAGATGAAATCTTTGCAGAGATTATGTGCCCTGTCCTGTGATAAATGGAGAGGGGATGAAGAAGAGGCCGACTTCAATTTGATGCTCAAAATATTGGATTCAGATTGTCTTTTGTCATTAATATTGACAGTCAGGAGAAAAGCAGATAATTACTCGTTCGTACTCATTTAATTAGCTGAAAACATTCAAACACAAAGTTCATCACAAATTAAAGCAGTTGCCAGGCTAATATGTGGTTTTAAGGCCTGTGACTCATAGCTGTCCCTTGTGTTCGCTTTAATGATTGGTTCTTGATAATCACCAGTATGTCACTTGTTCATTCTCTATTATTAGCCTAATTATTTTTTGGTTCTTTTATTTTCTGGAAGTATAGTGCTTGATATGATTTTAAAAAATAACAAAAAGCAGTGTCAACATGATACCCAATTTTTAGTTCCAAAGCCAAAATGATACTTTCTGTTATCCAAACTTCTCTTACCTCTTAAAAAAGTAAACCAAAAATCTAAAATGCATCATTGTTGTCTTGACACAAAAAATGCAGAAGGACATTGTCTATAATAATACAGTACAAAGTTAAGAAATTATGGTTTTACACCAGGCAGCAACGGACAGGATCTGAACAAGAATTCACTGCCAACTTTCAGCTCTTTACAGTTCCCAATATGGGCACAAGTCAGCCAGTACTTAAAAAGTATTGCCATGTGATACCGAGCTCTACCTAGATGATGTAATGTGTGCAGCGCAGGATAAACTGGCTCTGTCCAGTTAGTGTTGTTTTAAAAAAAGAAAAGAAAAGACAGGCCTACTTTAAAGAGATGTGCTGCTCACTGCTTCCAGGTGTCACTCGAGATCTACGTCCATTTAGCCTGCTATTGTACACCCAGGTAAATGGTCAAAACACTGCTGTGCGGATCGATATGCATTATTAGCCAGTTGTAAATTCAGACAATGGTTGTCCTTGAAGACCCTGTAATATAATCTTGGGACATGAGTCTGCTTTTGTTGGCCCACTTTAATTATGCAACAGAGAGGGGAGATCAGCAAACTTGGTTCACTGTAGAGTGCTGGTCGATAATGGGATGTTGTGGGTGGCTTGGATGTGGTGACAACACAAACATGAATGTCTTTCCACCCCTATTAAGGCCCAGTTACCATCATACTTCATCGTATTACATGTGATGAGTGAGCCCATTAACATTTGTGTGGCTTTAATGTGCACTAACAGCAGCAAGCATCTAAATATACAGTGGAGAGTGATCTCTGATTCTTTTCTTCTTATTAGTTTGTTTGGCTTTAGGTCCTGCAGTGCTGCTTGACACATTGGTTGTCTAAATCTCAAGTTTATTTTCCTCATCCCTCTCAGATCTCACAGAGCAGGGCACACAGATAGTGGGATTACTGCGGTCCTCTAAACCTCTCTCTAGACAGCTCTGCCTTGCTCCTCCTGGCTTGACCCACGTCAGGACAGATGATAGTCACCGTTTTTTTCGTGATACTCTATTGATCCCTGCAGGAGAAATTTGACTTTTCACTCGCCACCGCCCCTTAAGGTCACAGCACATATTCAGCTACAGAAAGCCCTGGAGCCTGCAGGAATTTAGCATCTTGTTCAAAGACATTTCAGTCGAGCACATTGTTGTTATCGCAGGTGACTGAACCCGAGGCTTGTTTCACTATGCCACCCTGCTCAAACTTCATAAAGGTCCGCTCAACTTTATTCTTTTAAAGTAAAAGGGAATCATGACTGTTGAATAATTCACCAATACTATTTATTTGATCACAGGCACTGTAACTGTGTTTGCAACCATATGTGTTGGATCATCAAAAGTGCTCAACAAACCTAATTAAAAGACCTAGATTTCTCTAAAATGGACCACAACATCCTGTGTGCTGAAATTACACCAATATTATGAACTAAACCTTTAACTAACTTTCTATTACAGTGTATTTATATACAACCAGTGGGATTATTTGGTTTATTTAACATTCCTGATTACAGTAGTATTCAATAATGCTACAAACCTTTTCATATGCTCAGTCGATGCTCTGAAACAGAGGGAGACTTTGACGTTTTATAACTATTTACTCAACTGCATAATCAGTCAACTACCAGAGCAAGGACTAAATAAATGGATCCACTCTAGAGTTGCAACTAATGATTATTTTCCAGTTAATCTGCAGATTATTTTCTCGATTAATCGTCTGTGAAATGACAGTAAATAGTGAAAAATGCCCATTATAACCCATTAAACAGCTTAAGGTGATGTATGCTTGTTTATTCGCCCATCATTTACTATCATACATGACAAAGAAAAGCACCAAATTGTCACATTTTGAAACTGGAACCAGCAAAGGTTAGTCATTTTATACTTGAAAAATAGTAGTACAGGCAAGTTAAATTTTCTGTAGACCAACTAATCAGTTTATCAACTAATCGTTGCAGCTCTAATACGCGTCTCAGTGACTACAACCATATGATCTTCGGTGATGTGAACAAATAACAAAAAAGACATTTTTTATGCCCTTAATTTGGCACTGCAAAACTGGAAAATTCCCTCAATGTCTTAGTAATAATGATCTCTGAACTGGGTATAGGCTGCAAATATGCTGCTTCTGTAGACAACAGAATTGTCACAAATGAAGCCTTGTCTTGTCTCGCCTTATTTATGCCACATCATTAGAGTTGTTTACTCAGCTTGTTTTAATAAAGCATCTCCAGCATCTAATTAAATGAACCTTATATGAACATGTGGCTTTGAATCTTTAGATTTAGCAAGAAATCCATCCCACAGTATATAATCAGTTGATGGCTCTGGTCAAAGGTTAAATTATTTTCTCCCCAGAACATCTCTCTGACAGTTTTCATCATTAGGTTTGATTCAGGAAAACCCTTTCCCCAAATACTGTTGCTTTTCTGGAGCATGAAATGAGATAGACAGAACTTGTTTTTTGTGTGTGTGATTGAGCTGAGAGTGCATTTTGGGGTGAACGAGAGAGATGGGGAAAGGGAAGTGAAAGTGTTTTCTTGCTTATCTAGGCATTTCATGGATGTGGAGCCACACAACTGTGAACTTTAAACGGTTGTCAGGAAATTAGACAGAGGATTGGCTAATTTCCATAAATAATTCTTTGTAGTGTGTAATGCATCAGCACAAAAAAGAGGCTACATGTTGTAGAAATGCAGTTTTGTTAATTAATACACACTATGTAGTATAGAGCTTCTTACACACACCCTCTTCCTCTATTTGATATATATTTAGCATGAAATTCTATTATTTTGTGCACCTTTGTTCAGTCACCACACACCAAAACGTACAAAACATACGTAGGCGTGTGTTGTGTAATGATGTGTCATTTGTTGTTTGTCAACTTTTGTATTGATTAAAAAAACAGAAATACATATATTTATTACAGTGTTTCGCAATATCACACGTTTCTTTTGCAATACCACTCATTTGTTTTAAAATACCACACTTCCTCATAGTTTCTCAGTAGCTGCTGCAACCCTAACCTGGGGCTGAATCGGAGATAGAGAGGTGTTGTCAACAATTAAAGATATTTGATACATTACATTGCTCATTCTGCTTTCTCTGAAAAGAGCTGCTCATCTACTTTGAATTATTAGCAGATTTAATTAAGATTTAGTCACATTTAATTATGGATCAGTTGGATCTGTTTGAGACAGTGTGGATCTATATGTCAGGAGGTAAATATAAATACAAAAAGATATATAATGTTTCTGTGCTCTGATGAGTACTAAACAAAATTTGCGATGGCATGCTAAGACAAGACAGCGAAGCCTCATTGTAGCAGTGAATGCCGTTTGGCAAAGTTTGGTGACATTTTACTCTGACTTGAGGCGTAAAAAGAATGTCGACAGAAGGGTCCTCTCTCCAGACGGTTACATACTAGCGCCATTGTTGCTTTATGCAACTGAAGGCTCCTCTTTGTCCAATAGGCTCTTGACACATCTCAACCACATTCGATTATCTGAACCTCAGACTTTCAGAAAAGCAGTTCGAGCATGAAGTGCATCAATAGAAAATATCCCATTTATTATGTGCATGACTCCACATAATGGATACATATTGATATAATGGCTATACGTCATTGTCCATCACGTTTGGAATAATCTATTCTCTGGACTGGAATTTGAGTGCTCATATACCTGTTATATATTCTGTATTACTTTTGCATAAAGTGTCATACAAGATTTTCTAACATACAACAGAGTCAAAACAGTCCACCATGGAGTCCTTTTCAGGCTTTGTTGTCCCGCATGGGGAATTTTGCTTACAGCATAGCAAAAGCAGACACATCAAAACAGACTCATCCATCAGAAAGCAGAATAAAAACCATCAATTACAAAAGCATGTCATGCAATAGCAGTAAAAACAATAAGTGATAGGAATACGTAGAAACAAATTGAAACAGGCAAAACCAATGAACAATAACACATTTTTGAAAACGACCTCTGCATTCCTCCCAATAAGTGACAAAGCACTGGCCTCTTCTCTCTGGAACATTTTAAAATTTTTACAACACATTTAATCTTAAAGTATGTGATCCTAAAATTAGCTCATTGTAACAGGATGGATTCACAGATCTTACATACACTGATACAGTATGTTTTAAACATTATAGCATGCACACATCATCATTTAACAGTCACAAACTTATGAGGTCAGTAGTGTTTGGTTTGACATTGTTCTTGAGGTCTGGACCACGTGTTTAAGAAGTGTCGTAGCATCCACATGGCAGTGCCTGCCTTGTCCTCCTGCTTAGAGGAGCATAATCGTGGTGACTGGATTTAGAAGATTAAGCTCATGACTAATCAAGTCCTGATCGGACGTTCCCCAACATAGTAAATGGCTTCCTATGGAGCAACACTGCTGTCCATCTAAACAGGAGTCAAACAGACACCTACATATCGCTGCAGGTGTCCTCAAATTTAAGAATCCGGCACTTTTATTTCCATGTGTATCGAAAGTTTACTGTGGCTGGCTATGCTTGGCACTACAAAACCTCTACACTGCTTGAAGAGTTATGGGCAAAGAAAACAGGACCAGTTTAGTCAATAAATTAGAGCAATGATTAGTCGATTAATCTATTAGTTGACTGACAGAAAATTAATAGCAACTATTTTGATAATCGACCAATTGTTAAAGTCTGTTAACAATTAGTCGGACACTTGTTGGTCACTTGAAGTCACCTTTGGGCTCTGGGATATTGTGATGAGCATTTTTCAGTGTTTTATAGACCAAATGATTGATCGATTAGTTGCAAGTTGCAGCATTAAATAAAATACATCAATAACATTAAATAATTTAAGTGTTTTGATTCTGTTTTATTGTATTTACAGTGTAACAACATGTTATTCGTGTTGACAGTGGTGAAGATGTTCTGCAAAAGTCTTGGTTACAAGTTTTCACTTTGTCTGTTTTGGCATCTTTCCATCGTTTTCATGTGCTGATAGATGGCTGCTTATGTCTTTAATTTACAGTAAATGTCACTGGAAGAACTCCAAATTCTATCTCACGAACTAGACTGAAGTGTGTATTAAAACAGTAAAGTTTACACTTAAAGTACTCCTCCCTTCTGCTTCCTTATTAGGTCAAGGAGAGTGGATCTATTAAATAGGCTAAGTGGAATAAACTATCTGAATGGACTTAGCGCCTTGTCTTACAGTAGCTTAGATCCCAGTTGGCTTAAGACAGGGCAGGGATGATGACGTAGTTAAAGGATCTGAATTATAGATTATAGTGTGTGAGTGTACTGCACGGTTGTATGTGAGAGTGCATACTGCTGAAGTGTGCAGAGCTGCTCGGTGGACTCGGGGAGTTTCCCTGACACATGGGAGAGCCTAATAGACACATCCTGTAGTTAAAACCGCTGGGTGCTCCAGAGTTGTATACAATGCCTGTTAACACAAACAGCCTCTGGCGCAACATATCTGTCGCTGCCACACAGTTTTCTGTATCAGTCTTTTAGATTTTTTCTTTGGTTTCATCTAGTCCCCATAATAATAATAATAATAAAATGTCAAAACATTATGTAGAACTTACAGAAGTCATGATATGAGACTTGATATTGTCTGTGAAATTGGTTCCATGACTAGGGCTGCAACAAACAATTATTTTCTTAATTGATTATTTTGGAGATGAATCAATATAAAATGGCAAAAATGTCCATCAAAATATCCTAAAGCCTACGGTAATGTCATCAAAACCCAAAGATACTCAGTTTACTATCACAAAGGACAAGAAAAAATGGAGAAGTTGTAAAATAAAAATTATTTAAATGCTTAATCAATCATTAGAATAGTTGATTGATTCATTTTCTGTCAATCCACTAATCGATCAATGAACAGATTGTTTCAGATTTAACCATAATATCGATTATAGAGTAACTGCACACAGGCTTTCCTTTTTTTGGTCAAGGTTAGTAAACCACACCAATGCAACAATGCTTTCCTCCATATATGATGTATTGTGCAGTTGCTCTATAAGTCTGGTATTTTCCTGGTTTTAAAGGCTCCATCACTATGATGTGATGTGAGTTTGCTGAGTTTATCAGACTGTTCTAGCTGAGTGAAAATTATTATTATTCTTTGTTCATTGTAACCACATGACTAATATCTGTTTCTCAGCCCGTTCTTGTGTGTAAATACTGCATCTTCTGAATGTTGTCCCCAAAAGTTGCATTATTTTTCAAAAATATTGTAATATATGTCCTTGTAAAGGTCCAGTAACATCCCCAGTATCTCTGTAAGTGTCTCAGTTTCTAAATTGAAAAAGGTTTGTTTATGTATTTGTTTTCTACTATCTTGCAATCGATGTATGTTTTATCAGTACTGAGACCTCCTGAGAGCTTAGACAATTACACAGCAGCACTGCAGGCAGTATTATGGGTGTCAGCATGGAGCTACACAGTGCCATGACTAATGATGAAAACGAGCACTCCCTGTTGCTATCTGAACAGAAGGTTAACCAGACATTTTGAATCTAGTATATTTATTCAAAATATGGCTCTGCCGATACTGACTGAGGTGTCATAGTTTAAACCAGTGAATGCTGTTATACTGGGAGCTTTGGCTTTGGTGTGTGTAAGCTGGTATAAGCTAGTTATGACTGGTTTGTGACCATACAGTAGAGCTGCAGATGCTTTCTTGTATTGATTTGGTATCTTCATCTAATTTCCACCATTATCACATCATCAGTTCAGTGCCTGTTGAAAGATGTAGGGTTGCAATCAACGATTATTTTCATTATCAATTAATCTGCCAGTTATTTTCTTGATTAATTGTTTGGTCTGTAAAACATCCTAAAACAGTGAATAATTTTCTAGAGCCCAAGATGACGTCATCAAATGTCTTGTTTTGTCTGAGCAACAGCCAAAAACCCAAAGATATCCAATTTACTATAATGTAAGACAAAGAAAAGCAGCCAATTATCCCATTTGAGAAGCTTGAATCGACAAATTTTTGGTATTTTTGCTTGAAAAATGACTTAAACGACTAATCGATTATCTAAATAGCTCCCAATTAATTTTGTTGACGATCAACCAATCGACTAATCATTGCAGCTCTACAAAGATGGACTGTTTGCCGTTTAACTGAAGTAAGTCGAGGCTCAAGTCAATAGAGGTTAGAGCTGAAACGATCGTCGGTCAACATGAATAATAATCAGCAACTATTTTGGTAATCGATTAATTGCTTCAGTCTTCATTACTTCATTTATCAAGCAAAAATAGTGGAAACATGCTACAATTTCTCTGGTTTCGGCTTCTCAAACGGGAGGATTTCCTGCACCTATCTCATAGCATACATAATACACATGTAATGAGAAGAATCTTAAAAACCCATGCTTCAAAGAATAGCTCAGGGCGTCTCGACTGAGCATCTGTGAGTTAGATTAACATATTGAAATTGATGGAGGATAGTTCTGAAAGCCTAAGAGAGGCCCAGACACTCATTTCTTCAAGGACTAGACTAAGTGTCGTTTGATCAGTAACAGCGTGGCTCTGTGTCTGGTATAAACAGCACTTCGATAGAATGAGGAAGACAAAGTAGATGCGATAGTGTAACTTCCTGACCTTTTGTTTTTCAGATGAACAGCAAGCAGTGAGTGTGAGAAAGTGTCAGAGGATGCTCCTGATCTGCGGGGCCCAGTGCTGAGGGAGGTCCACGGAGCCAACCGGTGCCCACCATGTCTCACCACCAACACTACCAGCGAGGCCCCCACGGCCGCACCATGAGCTCTGAGGAGAGGACCTCCATGCCAGTCAACAAGACCTCCACACCGGTTCACAAGAGCGCCTCCTCCTCCTCCTCTTCCCAGCGCGACAGCCGGCAGGTAATTGCCAGGCCACAGGAGGAATCTATCTAGAAATAGTTCGTAGGCATAGCAGCACTCTGAGTGGATGTGGCTTGAGCAGAGGTAATATAGGGAGGAGTGAATATCATTTTGGGTTGCTGCAGTCTTTTGTCAGTGCTATCCTCTTGTGAGACAGTTCATACAACAGAAGAACAGGCAGATTGAAGGGAACTGGGCCTGCCAGGAACTAGTAAATCATGAAATATTGATTCAGCAGTTTTAGTGCCTGAAACAAAAACAGTCAAAACTATAATGTGATGAACTAGTCAGTTTTTATAAAATCAGCTGCCATCATCACCGTTTGAGGTAAAACAAATGTTCCAGCCCCAATTTTTTTTGTATGTTTGATGTGGGTAGTTAGTGTATTCCTTGTAGGACTGTCCTCCACTTAAGACTTTTTGCTGGGGAGATACTGTTCGTTTTAATAATCTTGTACATTGTCTTAACAAGTTTTAATATGTATGACCTCTATGCTCAACTGACCAGTCACAACGTGGGTGCTCACACTGAACGTAAACGTGGTTTTGTCCATTGACAATTCCAATAAAGTTTATTAAAAGTAGACTCCCTCCTCAAAAATGTTGATAAAAACAGAAAGGCAGCATTACTTCATGAATTCTACTGTTAACTCAAACCAGGAAGAAAAAAGACAAATATTGACAGATGGCTGAGAAGTTACAGACGATATCTTTTGGCAGTTCTGCAGTGAAGTTCAGTTTTATTTCTATCACAGCAGTCACAGTCAAGACTACAGTAGCCACACCAATAGCGCTCCAAAATTTCTGATATGCCAGAAAAAAAAACAATTGTCCCAACAGCCAAATTATTGATCGTTTGGGAAATTTATCAGGCGTCAAACAACGACTGATTGGGCAGAAATTTGGTCCGATCAGGGCAAATAATTCTGGATTAAAGGGATAGTTCGGATTTTTTGAAGTGGGGTTGTACAAGGTACTTATCCGTAGTCAGTGTATTACCTACAGTAGATGGCGGTCGGCGCGCTCCCAGCCAGCCGGAGTACACGGCACAGAAGCTAAGCAATGTACTGCTGTGGACGGGGCCAGCAGCAAAATGTAATTTAGCCAAAGCTAAAAAAAGGCCCTAACCCTAACCTGTCAAATTGTGTCTCTATCTACCTCTGCAGGTGAATTCAGGTATACAAAACAGTTTCCTCTGATAATGACTAATGATTAATAGTTTATTCTCTGTGAAAAGTCCATTAGAAAAAAGGCTAATCGACTATCAACCCTACAAGACCTTATCAACTGATTAGATGACTAATCAGCCGAGACAGAGCAGCCCTAATTCCCTGGTTAGTAAGTAAAAACCTTGCGCATGGTTAACAATGAGATACACTCTTATTTCACAGTTCACAGGACAAGTGCTTAAACTTAACCCCGGCAGTAAGCCATCTGAAGCCCCCAGCCCTCTTTACCTCACTGAGCTGCTGTGTCACTGTGGCCGCGCAGAAACAGGACACCGAAACTGGAATCTCTGACATCACAGCTTTTCCGTCGGCACTGGGCGATGAATATTTCATGAGGGACAGGCGGAGGCTTGGTGCTCCACTGAACATGTGGCACGCTCTGGTATGCTGTGTGGGAGCCCAGCTTGTGTCCGCGGGAGATGGCTCTCAGAGCAGAAAAGGGAGTTGGTTTGAGAAATGGCGCCTGTTTGAAGCGCACAGTCGATGGCCTGCTGCTTGATGAGACACACAGTTAACCCTTTCAGCCCCTCTGTTCTTTGTTCCTTTCTTTAATGTCGCCTTCTTGCTTTTGATAACAAGGCCGTCATGGGTGAAAGGGTTCAGCATTTCATTTCCCAGATGCTCCATAATCTTAAAGGCAGCTTAATCTGAGAGCAAGGTTATCTATCAGCACTTCTTTTCTTAGTCATCCCTTTTAATGTGTTTAATGAAGTCAGACACCAGCCAAAGAGGCAGCCACTATGATAGCAATAAATGAAGTCTTTGTCCAGTAGATTCCCTTAATTTTGTACCCCTGCTTGATCAAGACCTCAGTGTAGTCAGCGGCATATTGAAGGAATCAGCAGCACATCAAGAATTTTAATTGGGAATTAGTTTTTGATTGTTGCAGCTGTTGTGTGTTATGATGTAGCAGTGTTCGTTAAGTGATGCAGTGATGTACCTGTGGGTGAGGCAAGCACTTGATGTATCCACTACAGAGGCCGGTGTCTCGCTCCATAACACAGTTAGAGTCACAAATCCTCTTCTGATCGATTCAGCTGTCTCAGGAATTTAGCTCACAACCGTTACAAAAATGTACAAGCGAAGAAAGAAAGGGCATGTGTCTTTTATTTCTAAGCACTTTTTTTTTTTACTTTAAAGTGTCTTTAACCTCCATAATGTGACATATTTCCGAGTGAAACTGAGTGTGTGTGGCAGGGTTTAGTTACGATTCTTCAGATTTGATTGGATTGCTCAAAAGTTAATATGGCTTGATACTGAGCTGTTACCCTCCACCCACACCTCCCTCATCTGTGTTGTTAGATCAAGACAAGGAAGAAATGAATAAATTATACCTCAACCACATTCTTTAGAAATGTGAACAAAGTTTCTACTGACTAATATCCAAACACACACCTCTGACCTATGATATCACTCTGCTAGCTACTACTACAAGCTAACGGACAAGTGTGGTCTTATAAGATCAATTAGCAAGTTGCCCCAAATTATATTTGATTGGATAAATGTATGTACAGGCCCTCGAGTTCAAAATGAGTCTAAAAAATGTAAAGGTTTTTTAGGAAGAGAAAAGAAAGAGAGAGAGAGAGAGAGAGAATAATAGATTATTATTGTTGCCAAAACAATCTCAATACACAAGGTCTTTTTAGTAGCTGTTCTGTAGCTTTCAATCGTATCACACAATCTTCCTCAGCAGATTGAGTTTGCCCAGTTGTCATGAAATTTTCATTGCTCAAATTTCCATTTTTCACATCCACGTTGGCTTAAAATCTGAGAATAAAAGTGAGTTCTTGACCTTGGAAACAGCCATTTAGTAGCTGCTCTGGTGCTTTCGATCATATCACATGATCTTCGCGGTGACTGAGCAAATCGTGTGATGTGCTCATCGTGTGTGAAGCTCTGTAACAGCTACTAAATGGACCTTGTGGTGAGATTGAACTACTTTTCCCAAGGTCGAGAAAGGACTTCAATAAATTATGATTATAAAATAGATTCTTTTACAACTGACTGATTTGCGAGGACGTCTCCAGCATAGTTAAGTGCACTTTCGTTGTGTATTAACCTTAATGATAGTGTTTTCCTGTGTCACTGTCTGCTTAGTGTGCTCTGTGCAGGGAGTTTACAGCACTGTAGAGAATATGCAGTACAGTGCATCTTCCCCAGGGACGTCCTGAGGAAGCACAGTAGACTCTGAGAAAAGACCTTAGCTTGCTTGGCTGGGCCTCAGTTTTTGAGGAAAAATGAGAGCGGGGCATTTTGTTGCGGGGAAAGCCTTAATGAGATCCAGCCCCCATTTTCAAATCAATATATGTCACTTTCCCCTCTGCTGACGACTACTGTTCACTCTGGAGACCCTCATGAGAGCAATTAGAGGCACCACCTGCAGTAAGCACAGACTTTCTCTCTCTCACACACGCACACACACACACTTAGACGTTGATTCAGGATGTCGCTGCAGCTATCAGTTTTTTCTCTTGCTGCTTGTCATTTCCTGGTTAGATAAGATGTTTTCAGCTTAGAGATAGCAGGAGGAATAGGTGAAATCATGCGCTATGTTCGTGGCAAATACTTTAGAAAGGTCCCTTTTAATTTATGAAAGTGGAGAAATCGATTATCAGCTGCTCTAAGATCTAAGATCTAAGTGGCTGTTTTTATGGTAATGACCAGAACATACTGATGCTACTGTAGATGAAAGAATAATGGAGCACTTGCACTGACAACTGCATAAATCAGTATCTTCTCTTTCCTGTACAGACGTCTTTTGATTTAGGTTTGATTTAGGTTATCATAGTGTCTAATGTGCTGGTTTGACATATCTGATAATACAATTTTCTTCAACACACAACAGACCAACTCAAAGACAGAGGAGATGATCTCACAGAGTTGTTTTTAATCTTAGAGATGTTTGGCACAGTGGTGCCAATCATTACATGAATTCTGGTTTCAAATGAAGTTTTGCCTTCTCTCTTCTCTGTAATCTTCTCTGTAACATAAACCACATTAACCCATTTTCTATATTGCTTAATATGAGGAGATTGTGTCTTGTGAAAAATCCTGGATTCAGAGTCAGATTAATACCTAAGTGGTATAATTTTCTAGTTTCTACAGAGACCACTATTTATTGGTCCAAAATCTGGACTGAAAAGAAAACAAGGTCAGGTCCCTCTCATCACAATGTATATGTGTATAATTGTACTGTGAATGTATTTTAAAGAAAATACATGATAATACAGATTAATCAATTGTTTTTATATAAATATTTTTCCTGTTAAAACCCTTTTCTCTATACCTTGTTCTTGTTAGGTGTGAATATGATTTTTTTCCTGTGCCAAACAACTTTTTTTCAGTTGAAAAAAAAAAAGATTTTTGTTGTCTAACTACTGTTTCCACAAATGAACTTTAGCATTTCAGTAAATCACTCAACACACCCAGAGTTCCCCTCCTCTTCCTCAGTTATCCAAACATGTTTTCATTGAATCAGCCACAGTGTCTCTCCTACGAGCCGGCAGGTCACTCATGTGGACTGTAGGTCTGTAACTGAATCTGTGGTGTTCACACAGAGCATGAGACGGGGCTTATACGCAGTCTCTCAGGGTGTTAACTTCTCATCCATGTGGCATCCCACCCTCCTACTCTAAGCTTTAGTGCTGAGCCAGCCAGACACTGCAGTGAAATCCATCCTCACAACAATTCCTTCTGTGGTTATTAGTTGCTGGAATATTTGTTCAGTGGTGATATAACATGTTACAGTTGTTCGATCAAGGAGTAGAGTTTCATAGTACAGTGTGTTCTTACATGAGACCACATACTGAAGTTTGCAATTTTAATTGTTCAGTATTTGGTATTTTGTAGAGAACACATAGCTACAGAGTGAGGAAAATGTTTGTTAACTCTAAAGATTGAAATGAAGGTAATCTAAAGTATTTTATTTGTATTTGTATTTAGAGATTCATCAACTTAAACACTCACAGATTGCCACATCTACCACCTCCACCTCTCCACTACTTTAACCCTCTGTCCCTCGCCCAACCTGCCTACCACCCACCCTAACATATAACCTTTATTTACTCAGGTAATGTCATCGAGATCTAGATCTCTTTTGTAAAGGAGACCTGAGTGCTGCAGATGGGAAGAAAAACAAACATAGCCAGACATAACAAAAGGAAAAATACATACAGAGAACATAGCCAGACATAACAAAAGCACATAAAGCACCAGAGACAATCCCAGATGTCACTAAAAAGATTCAGAGTTAAAATTTTAAAATCAGCCAGTGGGATGAGACGTTCAAGTTTTAAAATCCTCTGTAATTCATTCCATTTATAAGGTCCAAAGTAGTGGAAAACAGTCTTCCCAAGATCAGTATTTACCCGAGGGGTAACTAGAGACAAACAGTCCTGAGATCTGTTCTGGAGAGAGGTGGTTTTAAATTTGAAAAGATAAGTTATATAATAGGGCTGAACAATTAATCGATTGTTCGTATTGAAATATTGAAATCGCAATATGGCCAAGTGCAATTTTTTGATAAAGGTAAAATGTGTCACAGCATACCATTATAAATGAAGCATTGTGGTGTTACAGAGATGCCCTGGCCTACAAATTATATTCTCCAGATGTAAGGGAACCTGCTTGTTTGGTACAGACCCCACAAAAATCACATCATCATCATTTTTATATTTTTTTCAGTGAAAATGAAATTCAAAAATTCCCACTAAAATCGTGACTCATATCGTAGTATCTGTCAAAATAATCACAATATGATTTTTTTTGCATATCGTTCAGCCCTATTACTGTATATACTAGAGCAGTCTTTGCAGGAGACCTTTACAAATAAAAATGATAGAATGTAGTTTTCATCTTGTTGCCAGTGAGGAACAACCTACTTTTTCATATACTACACATGATGAGTATGCTACTTATCTCGCACAACGATAAACTGCGTCAAGTTGTTTTAAGGTAGAGCAAGCAGCATGAGAATAACCGAACAATATATGGAACAAAAAAATAATTTGGTAAAATATAATAGATAGATAATAGATAATGGTTGCTCTTGGATGCTGTTTAAAGAGCCATTGAAAAGTCATTAGGGGATCTTAAAAGGTTGTATACTTTATGTTTATGTTGTGGTTAGTTGTTGCTGAAACTTGAGCTACTCAGGTTTCAGCCTCATATAAATAAAAACTGTCGACTGGTGACTCTGCCAGCTACGGAAGCCAAGAAAGGCCGGAATTTACAATAGTTGTATTTTATCCATAATCTCGAGATCACAAGTAAATTGTCTACTTATCTTAAGATAACAAAAGATTCACCCACCAGTTAATCTGCTGATTATTTTCTTGATTAATCGATTTATCTTTTGGTCTATAAAAGTTTTCCAGTTTTCCAGATTCCAAGGTGACGTGTTCAGATGTATTTTTTGTCGAACCAACAGTCCGAAATCTAAAGATATTCAATTTACAATCATATAGAACAAATAAAAGCAACAAATCCTCGCATTTCAGAAGCTTGAACGAACAAATGTTTCCCAATTTTGCTAAAAAAAACTGAGAAACGATTATCAAAATGTTTGCAGATACATTTTCTGTCGAAGGACTAATCAATGAATCGACTAATCGTTGCAGCTCTACCCGTAATGGGATACTGATCTTGAAAAAACAACAGGTCGTTTTCTTAAGATCCGTGGGATAATTAACTCGTTATCTCGAGAAAACAACCGTTTGTTTTCTTGTGAAAGCGAGATATTTATTCTGTTATCTCAAGAAAACAACCTGTAGTTTTTTCAAGATAATTAACCCGTTAACATAACAGCACACCCCTGTTACCCTGTGATAACGAGATAATTAACTTGTTATCTCGAAATAACTTGATGTAATAAAATTATTGCAGTTACAGCCGTTCTTGGCTTCCGTAGCTGTCGTCTGTGACTGAATGTTGCTCAGTAGAACCATTTTGACTGGTTTCCCTTAGATTTAGAACTCCCATGTAAGATTAAAGGGATTTGGTCTGTTTCATTATTTTTATTACATCATTATGTTTTATTGCACTGCGAATACACTAAAGGTAAAGTAGGAAATGAACTGAAATTGAAAATAGAGAATGCAGTGCAGCACCTTGAAAAGTTTGTGCTATAGTATTTCAGCAGCAGTAGAGACCATTACTCTACACGTTGATCAGTGTCTGTGGGAGAAGCAGATGTGTAAAAGAAACTTGTCATCAGAAGTGTACTGATATTTATAGTGCTGATTTAGCCTAAGGTGTCCCCAAGGAGTGTTTGTCCTTTCTCCTGTTCAGGGAGACCTTAACTGTAATAGTTTGATTCATTGCAGCTTTAAAAAGTCCACTGTGCTATGGTGCTGAGTGTCACTGCAGGTGGTGGATACATAAGACTTAGCCCATGAAAGTGACACAAGTAGACTATTAGATTGACTCAGCTGATGATTGGGACTATGCAAGTCCTTTCACTGTCATTTTCTTTTAAATATACTGCCATCTAAACCTGTCGTCCCACTGACGTATATGGTATGAGTCTTTTTCGAGGGAGAAAAGTACAAAGGCAAAAGTCTAAATCAAGTCAAAGTTATCCAGTATCAAAGGAACATGCTCATGGAACAAACCTTTTTTAAGTCTTGACATAGAAAGGCAGACGGCCTCTTACTGAGTCTGCCACAAGATCCTTCATTAAAGGGGCAAACTCACCAAGAGGGACCGGCTCATTCAGCTTTAAATTATTCTGCAGTGAGATCAATGAATGTGAGCAGAGTGCAGGAAATCACTTTGGCTTAATTCAGTTCTGTTTTCAGGGTCAAGTAACAAAAGCAGATTCTCTGACTGTAGCAGTAATTTCCATATAAACCGATAGTTGGCATATACTTTGGTATTTACGTGGAGCCAGAGGTTGTGCGGACTGTTCCCCATGAGGGATTTTGTTGATTTATATCGTTGATGGTTTGGATCTTAAAACGACGCCCGGGAAAGTGCATTGAATTGCAATATTTGCAGCACAAGCCATTCTTTACTTAGTGCAGTATTGATTTATCAATTTAGAGCCAGTTGAAAGTCTGTTTGTAATGCCGCGGATAACACACAGGAAGTTTGTGTGAAGGGTTTCTCACAGGCTGCTGCTTGTTATTGCCTGTCAGGGAGCGTTGATGTTTTGATCATTTCACAGGCAACATTATACAATTGAGTTGTTCAACTGATAATGACCTAATCGCCTCAAGCATAATGAGTAGACCTTTTACGATATGAGTGCTTTGAATGGCGAGATACATTTTGCTAATGAAGTTGAGCTCCCCCACTTCCTCAGTCGAGCAGGGCCACTGAAAGGAGGGGCCGGCGGCGGCGGAGAAACATGACCTCATTACCAGACAGATCTGTTCGCCTGGTCATTAGATTAAACAAGCTGTTGTCTCCTTTTGTTAAGTATCCTGCAAACCAAGGTCGGGTGTCGTAACGCACACCCAACGAGCTGTCTTGAAGGTCGCAACATCACACCGTGCAGTGAAGAGCCACAGGCTGTTATTTGGTTTTCCAGGGAAGCTCGTGCATGTTAAGTTGTGGATTTTGCCTGAGAGGCTGATTCAAGTATGAAATTAAAAATCTGACCTACTTCACTAATATTACATTTAGTTGCATTCCATTTTATTAATACTTCACTTAATCTGATGGATAACTGCCCCGAAAATAGATGACTACATGTCAGGTTGTGATATTGCTGCAGAGAGTAGACAATGTTGACACTTTTTACAACAACAGTGGTAGACCATAATGCAATGCAGTCAGAAGATAAGTTGTGTTGAGTGAGTAAAAGTTGCCACTTTCACTTTTTCTTGACTCTTTATGCTCCATTCGTATCACGGTTGCTTTCTCCAGCTACACGTTTAACACACAGCTAAATACAGTGGCAGGCTGCCAATGAAATACAATTTTTAAGTATTTCTATGTGACATTAAATATGAATAATCAAATAAGCAATAGTCAAAGTTACATTTTGGGAGAAAAAACATCAAAAATTGTTTTTGTTTTAAGAGTTTAACAGTAAAAAATCAGCTCATTTGCTTCACCAGGACTGTGTGTGTGGTTTGATCAGGTGTTATTGATTGTGTTCAGGCAACGTTAGCAAGTAACCCAACGACTGTCATCAGATTTTGATCAAAGTTGTAGCTGAATCCTGATTGGTGCACAGAAGTACGTGACATCATCTTTTCCTACTTTAGCCCTGCCCACTTCAAACCAGCGAGAAGAGCACAGAGAAAAACAAAAATAAACAAAACCATTCTAACTTTGGCAGAAAAGTTTGTGTTTATGTCGCTTATAGTAAGAAGCTGATTGAGGAAAAATACATTTTCAAGACCTTTAAAGGCATTCTGGGAAATGTAGGGAATTACTAAGTGAGCCACAGGCCTGTTGTCTCAACTTCAGAAATTCTATGTTATAGGATTTCTCCAAGTAATGCGTTTATTTACATTAATAGAAATATCTCTCAAAGTGTATCTCCAGTATTATTGTCCCTCTGCAGACAATATAATCTTCAAATGGAAGTCGTAGGAATGTAGTGATTATTAAAGATCAAAGCATATTTGTGAATATTATTATGATTGTGATGAGATTTGACTCTCATTCTTCCCTAACAACTATTTACTAATTCTGCATAAAAAGACCATACAAAACACATTTTTAAGGTAACACTTTACTTTAAGTCCCCTTATTTAGCATTTATATGCAGTATACAAAGATTTAATGAATGTTTTATAACACACTGTTAATGCAGTCGTATGTAGCTATAAGGACGTGTTTAAGTGTCATTCATTATCTGTTTACACACCAGCCTCCACTTATAGATGCCCACAGGGGGAGTTATAGTTATTGTCAAATATATTTATTAACACATCTGCTACATTATAGTGTGTTATAAACCATTTATTAATATACTGCATATAAATGCGAAATAGTGGGACTTAAAGTTAAGTGTTTGGGTCATACAAAACAGATTTTTACTTAACTAAGACCATAAAAAACACATTTTTAGCAAACCGAACCGAAAAGTCAAACAATTGATTATGGTGTGACAGCCCTGCTAACATAGAAGTACATGAGGCAGGTGTAGGGGAAAGTAAGCATGTCAGTTAAAAAACTTTGCATACAAAATAACTTCTCAGAGACGCTGAACGGTTCATGTCAGGCCAGTACAGCAGGATGATCCTTACCTGTTCCTAGACATTTTTCTGCCATCGAAACTATGATCCCATGATTCCCCCCCCCCCCGAGTGGGACGACAGTGTGATGTCTTACCTGTCCCTGCCTCACCCTGCCTGACCCTGCCGTCCCCCTACTCCAGAGGCGTCACTTTGATTTACAGACCCACTAGCAGCAGGAAGAGCACAGTCAGGAGAAAGCTAATGGGGTGGAAATGCTGAGAGAGCATGGGGAATTTGAATGGGGCAGTATTTCTTTAAATGTGTAGTACAGGGAAAAGAATAAAGAAGTGTTAAGTGTATTCCTGTTGTTGTCTTCTGTCTGTCAGACTGTGGGCATGACAGAACCATCTTTTCTTTTTATTACAGCAAGTGTATCTCCTGTTTTTCTTCTTATTCTGGAGGAGTGAGTGGATTAGTTCTGACACCGCTCCGTATTTTTGTTCCACTCTAGGAGGCAGACAGCTGGGAAATCATTGAGGGGCTGAAAATCGGTCAGAGCAACGTCCAGAGGCCCGATAAGCACGAGGGTTTTATGTTGAAGAAGCGGAAATGGCCCCTGAAAGGCTGGCACAAGGTAAGATCCACACGCAAAGTGAGACACGAAAGCTTTTGTTGCTGGAAAAACACTTTCAAACACAGCCACTCCCAGAATGTTAAACAGTTTGCTGTCTAGCAAAAAGTTCCCCTTTTCATGTACTTTGCTTCACCCTCTCTGGGCCTCTTCCGCAAGCTCACTAGATATTTCCTTTTTGAAGTCACCACCTTCAGCATCAGCTTAACTTCTGTTTTCTCAAAACACTTGAATACCAGTGGAAACCAGCCTGTGTTGTTTGCATATTTGAACTCACAGAGCCGGTGTGCTGCAGCTAATTATGAGAGAATAAACAGTAGACGACTTATTTTATGGAAACCATGTGAGCTATATTCAATGTCTGCCCTTTCTGTTATTTAACCAACACATTATTGTTGTGCCTATTCTCTCTGCAGCGTTTTTTTGTTCTGGACAATGGTATCCTGAAGTACTCCAAGTCCCCCATTGATGTAAGTAACCCTGACTATAACCCACAGGCAGAAACAGGGCAGCCTGGCCTGACATCAGCTTGGCTTGGCAATGAGTCAGCAGAAACATCTGCAACACGGGTCATGATGTTCGATGTGTTTCAGCACGACATGTCACTTTGCGGGAAAGCTAGAATTTTAGAGACAAAATGGAAATGTAACACATGACTGTGAAGACGGCAAAAAATCTGCCACACTGTGGATCACTTGTACTTAATGTTTCAGTCATCAGACCTTCATCAAGTTCATAAGTGCCAGTGCTGTTTGTACAGCTGCAACTAATGGTTATTCACATTCATTACATTTGCTGATTTTTTCCCATTGAATAGTTGATTAATAGTTTGGTCTATTAAACTTAAAGTGCCCCGGTAGCCGTTAATAATGCATGTCATACCTTCCTCTCTCTCTCCCCTTGTTTCTTGTCTGCCTCTATAGTGTCAACTATCCAATAAAGGGGAAAATGCCTCCAAAAATAATCTTTAAAAGAAAAAAAGCAGAGACATCTTCACTTGTTTTGTCCAACCAACACTCCAATGCCCAGAGATGTTAATCTACAATCATATAAGGCAAAGAAAAGCAGCAAATGATTGTCATTTCTGCTTGAAAAATTAAATAAAACAGTGGTTCCCAACCTTCCATCCCCACATTCCTGTCAGATGAGCTCAAGTACCCCTTTATCAACATGATCAGTCGTCTTCCAAATGTGTTTGTTTAAACTAGATGTTATTTATCACTGTTAATTACATAAAAGTGGATATTGTTACAAGATCTAGGGTTCTTGGAATTTTTCTTTTTTCCTTTTTTCATTAGGTTTTGTCAAGTTTCTTTTGTATTACCACCACTTGTAGTGCAGAAGGTGGACGTTTCAACCATTTATTCATGACTTTAACATTTTTTTTTAACTTCTGTGCTTGTTGACTAATTTTTATGCTGTCTAAATCACAGAATGTGTTACAACTGACTTGTTAATCAGTTATTGTGACAATAAATAATATCACACAAATGTTGTAATCTTATTTGTGTGTTTATTTTCATCTTACATGTGGATATACAGTATGTTTTTTGCCAAATTATAATTTCTGTTTTGTTTTGTTTTTTTAATTAGCTAAGATTCTCCACAAAATCTCCGAGTACCCACTCATGACTGCAGAATTAGCCCTGGTTGGGATTCTTTGACTTAAACAGTTTAGTTGTAGATCAAATAATCAATCAATCAACTAATCATTTGAGCTCTAGCTGTTGGCTCAACACATTTTACCTGATAAAAGTCTGAGGACTGAAACGATAAAGTGAGAACAAGCGATCGACAGCGTGGACGATTCTTTGGTTTCTTCAGACTTTATGCTGTGAAAGAAGTTTGTCGTAAATGTAATTACGGATAAAAATGATGTGTTCACAAACGTCACAAATGATTAGACTAACTGTAAACTGTGCTTTGAGTAAACTTTAAAAACGTGTTCATCACTGGCCGTAGATCCAAAAAGGCAAACTTCATGGCAGCATCGACGTCGGGCTCTCAGTCATGTCCATAAAGAAGAGGGCGCGTCGCATCGACCTGGACACTGAGGAGCACATCTATCACCTGAAGGTAACACTGACGGGAAGAGTCAATACTGTCGTTTCAATGTTGATGAACAGACGATTTAAAGCTGTCTGTCCTTTCAGGTCAAATCTCAAGACATCTTTGATGCCTGGGTGTCCAAGTTGCGTCATCACCGGCTTTACCGTCAGAACGAGATTGTGCGATCTCCCCGGGAGGCCACCATGCGCACGTTTCCTCCCCCAGCTGCCATTGAGTCCCCCCAACCTGCCTCGAGTGTCGTACGTGAGGCCAAGGTGAGCCCCCCTATCCCCCATAGCACTACAAATTGCGCACACAAGTAAAGATGCTACTAATGATTAGATTCTTTATCAGTTAATTAATCGTTTGGTTTATAAAATCTATGAAAATAGTGAAAAATATCTATGCCAGGTTACTGGAGCCAAAGGTGACGTCTTCAAATGTCATGTTTTGTCCAAACAGCAGTTCAAAGCCCAAAGAGATTCAATTTACAATGAGAAAAACAGTTGGAACCAGACAGTATTTGACATTTTTGCTTGAAAAATGTTCTAAAAACATTACAGACATTACAGATTTGATGCTGATATGAACATTGTTCATACTTCTACTGTGTGTGGAGCTTAAAAGTAGTCTCTCTCTCTGTGCTCTGAACAGAGTGTAATTACTTATTCAAGAGGAGTATGTCGTGGGGAATGAGAGATCGCCTAGTTCTGTTTTTTTATTGGAAACTGGAATAGTGTACTAAAATATCATCCAGAAGAGAGGAAGTAAAATTTACTGAGCGTTCACAGTAACAGTTTACATGTATGGGAGTTTTACTAAATGTGCTCTAATACTTGCTCAGCATTGTTGTTGTAACCGTGGCTCTGATCTGTCCCCTGTATTATGTGGCTAATTACAAGACTAATGGCTGTGAATGTGTAGACAGATATCTGCCCAATACAGTAACGTTGATTGGATCGGTAATTGTATACAGATCATTAGGATAACAGACAGGGTTGTTTGTCCAGACTGTTTTCAGTTTAGTGTGAACCCCTGGTCCTTGTTGACGTGTCTGAACTGTGTGTGAGCATGAGGATGCAGCCAGAGCAGGTTCTCCTGGGACTGTGGCTCTGTGCCTCATGCAGGCCATTAGAGGTGATCAGTAGGATCTGGATTCAGAGCAGCTGGCTGCTGCCTGATGAGCTCTCCCAGAAGAACAGCTTAAATGAGAGACTCCAATCCTAGAGTCAGAATTAACTGCTGCTTCAAAGACTTAGCTTTGGAAGGAGGACTATCAAGGTCTCTTGCAAATACTTAGGGAAGGTTCAGCATGCCAGCATTTGTGCTGCACATGCTCCTAAAAGCAGATAATACAACACATCATTCCTGTCAGGACTTAATTCAACCTGCTGTATTTAATAAGTTATTTTTTTGACATTTATTTTAAAGCTGTCAAAGAGCATATTGTTTTCCAGCTAAGCACACTCATATACTGCTAGCTCCTGAACAGATTCACTGCAGCTGTTGCAGGTGGGTCAAGTGACTTGGTCAGAAGATCTACACATTATGGTATAAGGGATCCATTTAAATACCAATCGTCCCGAAACAATCAGTCAATTAAATTACTGCAATTTTGATGAAGGTATTTGTTAAAGGTATAATGAGTAGGATTTGTCGGTTGCTGTTTGTAAACGCAACTTTCAAAGTTGGCCCCGGCTCCAAGTACACGCACTTCTGGTGGTCCCGCATGCTTACGATCTGGTAACTGGTCGCTACGTTTTTGTAGAGTCCTACACCTCGCACCCTGCGCGCTGTTATTGGCTGGGGGCTACACACCACTGCCCAAAGGTTGATGCCCAGAAACGTCCCGAACACAGCAAAATAAGAAAATCCAGGCAGAGGGCAGGGTCTCTGCAGAAACAGACACTGCCACACACTTGTAGTGG
The DNA here is from genome assembly GCA_003416845.1 of Oplegnathus fasciatus. Classification (NCBI taxonomy): domain Eukaryota; kingdom Metazoa; phylum Chordata; class Actinopteri; order Centrarchiformes; family Oplegnathidae; genus Oplegnathus; species Oplegnathus fasciatus. Next base: position 292,605 of record NTHP01000044.1, on the reverse strand, counting down.
GCCATAAGTGATGATTGAGAGGGATTATTTTTGTATGAGTCTATACATTGTTTTTTAGGAAAATCCTGCTCGTTATGCCTTTAAGAAAAATTAAAAATGCCAAATATTTGCTGCTTCCAGCTTCTTTTTCTCTTTTTTATTATTGCAACTTGAATATATTTGTATTCTGGACCATCAATCAGACAAGACTACAGACAAGAATTCAAAGGCATCAACTTTGGAATTCAGGGGAATTGTGGTGGACATTTTTAGACCAGAGGTTTTCAAATGTTTCCCACCCCACCCCCACCTGATTAAATAAAAGGAGCCATCTTGAATTTAATTGAAATAACAATATCTAGAACATGACCTTCATGTGTTACGCATGTTAGTTTTTAAACGCAAAAGACACAAGACTCACCTGCTACACTGACCAAAGCACAAGATCGACTTCATCATATTTTTTATTTGACCAAAGTATTTGCTGTTCTTTATTTCTTTAGTGTCAAAAACAATAATAATCATCATTATAATTTAAACATGCCATGTTGCGGTCTGATCTTGCTAACCTGAAGTCTGATAGCCCTGCTAGCATCATACCAACCTTGTTTGGTTATTGTTTCCACATAAATCAGAATCATGTAACTTTATATGTGCTCCCCTATTTTCCTCTGGTCCGTTTTTGTCTACAACCACGTCGAAAACATAATATCTACATGAATCAATATTGGACATATTCCTTCTTTCACAGTGTCAGTGCCACTTGAATAACTATGGTATGATCAGTTGAACCACTCCTGACAAGTGTGTAAGACACTACAGTAAACTCTGACGTGAAGTTTCAGATAAAACTCTGTTCCTGTATCACCCTGCAGCAGGCCAAGCCAAGCAGCTTGCCGTGGCAGCCGGTGGCCCCCAGTAGCAGCAGCAACAGCAGCCTTCCTGCCTCCTACAGTAACGGCCAGAGCAAGGTGGTTGCTTGGCTGCAGGAGTCAGAGGAGATGGACAAGTGCGCAGAGGGTAAGTGCAATTTTCTCCCTTATGCTGGGAGCAAATCTGATTTCACAAAGAAGTAGATTAAATCATGCCTTACGATAAGCCTTCTGAACCCTGAGAGGAGAACTGATGACCATTTCATGACACATAACACTGAATGTGTTATGTGTGCGTGCGTGGCTGTGAATTTTTATTTTCAGAGCTCGCACGATGCCAGTCCAACCTGACTGAGCTGAGCCGGTTATTGCAGAGTCTGGAGATTCTACAAAGGACACAGTCAGCGCCCAACTTCACAGACATGCAGGTAAAAAAAAGATGCACACACACGTGTACGGATACAGAGAGCAGGGAGAGCAATTTAGTTAGTGTGTGTATGTGTGTGTGTGTGTGTGTGTGGAGGTGTTCAGGAGCCTGTAATCCTCAGGTAATGATGGAGGTGTGTCTAAGAAAGGTACAGTCTTTTAAAACCTCAGCAGTCAGCTTCAGC
>NTHP01000044.1:244648-270393 GCA_003416845.1 Oplegnathus fasciatus | reverse complement strand
TATTTTATTGACATCAGTGTTCATGCTCCCACAGCCGCTTCATGGGCGTAATAAATTACTGCTAATGCAATCCCAACATTTCCTACTGCCGCTGCTTCACAATAAAAGCGTTCTACTGGCAAAAAAAGGGGGGCGACAGGAAAAGCAACATATTTGTCAAGGCGATCGTTCATCAAAATGTGTCTGCAAAGCAAGACAACCGTCATTTTCTGCATTTTTTCGTCTTCAGCTAATCATAAACACTCTACAAAAAGCAGCTTTGTTTCTTCTTTGCTCTGTTCCAAGGGGATCTTGGGTAATTCGGGTAAAATAATGGAATAGAATATATCTTTATTGTCCACCAGGGGGGAAATTTGTCTTCTGCTCACCAAACACACAAAATAGCAACGTAAAACAAACACATAAACAAGGTCACATTACACATTAAAAACAGCTCATGTCAGTGTCTGTGGCTTAGGTCTCATCAGTCATTTTGTAGAGTTAAGAATATGGATAGCACCTGGAATGAAGGATTTCTTAAATACATTTTTTGTTGCCATTTTTAGGTTCTATAGCGCCTCCTGGAGCTTAAAGGCTCAAACTGGCTGAAGAGAGGATGGGAGCTATCAGCCAGGATACTCCTCGCCTTCTTCCTTGGCCTTTCTGTAAAAAGTTGAGTCCAGGGCTTTTGAGGTAGCCTATCTGAATATTTGCTCTCTTGTGGATATCATTAGTGCTATGATATCAGCCTGAGCCTGAAAAGGACAGACTTACTGTAGCTGCAGCCTTTTAAAAACAAACTGTAGGTCTTATTTATAGCCACTTTTATTACTTCCTCACATCTGGTTTGTTTTTTCAGTAATAAACTAATATTAATTGTCTACGGGTGTTTTTTCTACCATGCCACAATAGATCTATAATCAGTGTTGGAGCCGCAGTCAGGACGCATCAGGCGTTTTCCTTTAAACGGACGTGACTGAGGGAAGCGAGGAGCCACGTTAGCTAAGTGGAATGCACCCTGTATCTCAGCAACACTAATGTAATTTGTGTTCTCTTACCAATGTCGAAGTATGTGACCTCAAAGCCCTGCTCCTTGGACAGCTCCAACATCATCTGAATGTAATCCGTGTTGGGAATGCTCAGCGGGTTTCTTCTCAGTAAAGTTATCTTCTCCGCTGATGAGTTCCTTAAGTTCTCAAATCGGACACTTGGTTTAGGTGTCTGGGAAAAAAACAATAAATGTAACACAAGAAACTTGATACAATTTAAAGACTTTTAACTCGAAAATGTTGCAGCTGCCTCCAGTGGTCACTTCGCAAAGGCAAGAAATATTTCACGTACCCATGTGATTTCAGAGCAGCCTGACAGACTCTGAAGCTTCGCCACCATTTTCTCTGCAGCTGCCTTTTTTGCTGCCTTTTTTGAGTTTCCTACAGCTGTCACAACACGAGGCAGCGATTAAGAACAGGATGAATGACAGAAAAATTGCAGTCACTTTAAAAGATTTTACACGAATGTCTTACAAAAACACCCATACCCTTCTCTGACAAGGACTCCATTCGACAAGTAACAGTGAATTCTCTCTTGTGTGGCGGACCAGCCTCCATTAAAACTGTGTATTCAGGAAGACGCCATCCTCTCTGCAACGCTAACTCCTGAAATGAAAGGCCAAATAAGAGAAAACAATGAGGACAGGGAAAAAACTGAGTTGGTGTTTTATTTCAGAGTACTTATTGTGCATATAATACAGGAAATATTGCTATTGCAGCATGCCACTTTAATTACAGCTCAGTAAGTGGGGACAATTTCTACTCTCTGGAAGTAAATACGTTTATCAAGCTTTCTCTAATTTCTCCTCAAATAAATATACACAGAAACTTGCTCATATACAATCACAGACAGGACATCTGCACACAGACAGACACACACACACACACAACAAAACAAAAACAACACAGTCCTGATTTACACACCTGCAGTATCCCCACCGAGTTGGGATGGTTGTTTGTTTCTGCTGCAACACCGTTACTCTCAGACTTCACAGGAACGTTCCTGTTGGGAATTACATCAAAACAGTCACCACAGCTGCGACACATCAACCCTCACTACAGGCCGTCAGTTTGATATGCGTATTGCAACACTGCACCGCTAGAAAGGCTAATACCAGACAAGACTTAACGGCTGCAGCTAACAATTATTTTCATTACTGACTAATCTACAGAGTCTTTCCTCAATTAATCATATCAGAAAATAGTGAAAATGCCCATTATAATTTACCAAAGCTGATATATTTAAATTGTTCATTTTGCCCAACCAAAAGTCTAAAAGCCAAATAAGTTCAGTTTACAATCATAGAAGGCAAATATCCACATTTGAGAACCTGTCAGCAGTACTTTATCTGCTTAAAAATGACTCAAATGATTAATGGATTATAATAACTGTTGCCAATTAATTCTATGTCAATAATAATTTCAGCTCTACTCACACTGGTCCAGCGTCTATCTGCAGGATATTGAGGGCAGCCTCTGCAGCCTGGTGTTTAGCAGCCTTTTTACTGGGACCTTGACCTGAAACAAAATACAATCACGCACACGACACTACAGATTATGAAAAACATTACAAAAATATTTTACAGTCAGATAAAAAAAAAAACAAGAAGCACCATAGCCACCCATAATGACTAAAAGAAATAAATATTCCTGTAAGACAAAGTTTAAACTTCTGTTTCAGACTCTGGGAGCTCACAAGGTGAAAGTAGAGGAGGCTACTGGAAAGGACATGTAGAAAAATATGGAGAAAAGTCTGTCTGAAAGATGTTGGAAGATGTCAAAAGCAGAGACTGAATTATTTCTCATCACCTCAACACTGACAGCTTTGCAAATGCTTCTCATCCTCTTCTCTGGACCTGCACTGTTCTATCCCTGAAGTGAGATACCTTTGTTAAAAAAAACAAACAAGGCATATAGAGGATATATTTAAGAGTATACTGCGGCAACAGACACAACTGACAACAAAGCAGAAGTGATAAATAACACGTTGCAGGCTGGAGTACTCTTTCTGAATTATCAGCGTATGATTTTCAACTCAAATAAAAAAGGTTTCATCCAGTGACAGGCAGCTATCAAACACAGCAGGGGTGGGACTGTAACTCACCTGTGCAGCTAACATCTCCGATTTTCACGCTGAAGACGAAGCTGGGCTGGTGAGCCTCTCCTTCAGCCTTCTCCATCATATACACGGGGAGGTTGCCACTTTTGGTGCCATATTCATGCAGGATTTGTATGGGCGTCTTCCCCGGGTTGGCCCCCTGCGATTCATGTGCATCCAAGCTGCGTTTTAAAACAAGCCAACACGAACAGTTAACCAGGACCATTATTAACTGGGCTGTTGCCATTAGGTGGCTGCAGCACATCTGAGCAGTAAATCAGGACAGTTTACAGACCAGAAATAATGAACGTAAAAGGTAGAACCAATTTACAGCAGAATAAAACTGATATGTCAACACTTTTATTAGATTTTAAGTATTTCTTTCAGCTTTTTATAGGGGAATTTAAAAGTTATTAGGGTTATGGTCTGTGGCCTTTGTGTTTATAGATCCTTGTTGACAAACCCAAAGATAGTGATGGCTTCATTAAGTAGCTTTCTATTAAGGCTCACTGACAAAAACTACTGCCTGCTAATGCGTCAGAGCCACTGACCACCTGTGACATTACCACCTAATGAAACTGTACCAACAATACCCAAGAAAGGTCTCTATTTATTGTTAATATGCACTAAGAGGTCAGAAAAAAATAGAGGCCTTTTGTACAACGTAATGCAATCAAATAAATCAATGTAACTGAATTTGGAAAAGGCCATCTTCATGTAAATGGAGGTAGACATAACTTTATAAACATCTTTTAATATAATACAGTCTAATAGAACCAAACCAAACACTACCAGAGTTGAGTCAATTCCTTTCAGACAAGCTCAGCAAACTTTTTAAATTATGATTGACAGATAATACTTATTGCAGGACTGTTGTACTGGATTGTACGATACCGTATAGAGCGTTTATATTTTACTGATGTCTAGACTGCACATCTTCTATTTTGACCCACTGAAGTGCAGTCTCAGTGTTCAGTTGTTCACAGACTTGACAAGCGTTTTGCAAGACCTCAAGGCTGTCTCACTGTGAAACTGACAAATGCTCAAGGACTCAACCTTTTTGAGCCTTTTCTGCACATTTTTGCATGTCTGTAATACTGCAGTTTATAGTGCTCTAGGGCTGCATCTAACAATTATTTTTGTTATCGATTAATCTGCCAATTATTTTCTCGATTAATCGATTAATTGTTTGGTCTATAAAACATTAGAAAACAGTGAAAAATGCCCATCACAACATGTGATGACCTCATCAAATGTCTTGGTTTGTCCGATCAATAGGCAAAATATTAAATTTATTATAATGCAAGACCAAGAAAAGTGGAAAATTTTCACATTTGAGAACCTGGAACAATCAAATTTTTGGGATCTTTGCTGGAAAAATAAACGATTAGTTGATTATCAAAATAGTTGCCGATTAGTTTTCTGTCGATGGACTGATCGATTAATCGACTAATCATTGCAGCTCTATAGTGCTCCAATGTTAAGAATATTCAAAAACAAAACACTGAAGGAGCTGGCAAGAACAAGTTTACATGTACGTACTGTAGCAGCAAGCGCTGTGTCTGCTCATGTTGATTTAAATTTTCATCTGACTTGATCGGATGTTTCTCACATACAGGCTATTATTACAATCAGAACTGCACATGAAATGTGAGCCTCTCACTGTACTAACCACAGAAATGTCTCTGCCCCAGCCCATTTGCACATTTTCACTATAAAGCTGATGTTAGTTGAGGTCTCTGTGAGGTTTCTGCACAGTGGACGATGGGAACGGGCCCAAAATTTGTTTTTACTATGTGGAAAGGATCGCTGAATGTAAAGCTCTCTTTTCCAGAAACCCCCTGTTCACACTCACACACTTGAAAGCTGCTCAGCAAAAACCAGTCCCTCTCAACCAAAGTTTTTCTTTTTAATGAAAAATAATTGAGAGAGGGGAATTAACAACAAATACACAAAATGAGAGGATATAATCTATCCAATTCAGACACCAAAGCAAGAAATATTAGAGAAAGAAGGAGAGGAAAGTACAAAACAAATCATGCTGTAATGCTCGAGGGCTGAACTTGCTGGATATGAAAGACTGTTTCACATATAGATGCAAATTTTATGGCCTTGTAATTCAGGTTATTCACAAAGACAATAAAAATGACATTAAATACACTAAAGTTCAGTTTTAGTGTTGAGATGAGAATGTCCTTGTAACAATATGGTAGTTTCCAAAAATTCAATAAAATGGCATAGTTATCATATTCAAACACCAAACAGCACAAATGTATCTTTTAAATCATCAGATATTCTTCATCTTTGATATCAGTCTAATTTTGTTTACTGTCTCTCTCAGCCAGAGTGACAACTTTAACTGCATCTAGCTATCAGACAGTGGTGGAATGTAACCAAGTACATCTACTCAAGTACTGTACTTAAGTACAAATTTGAGGTACTTGTACTTTATTTGAGTCTTGTCTTCTCATGCCACTTTCTACTTCTATTCCACTACATTTCAGAGGGAAACATACTTTTTACTCCACTACATTTGTCTGACAGCTTTAGTTACTTTGCAAATCAAGATTTTTGCACACGAAACAACGATCTCATAAAATCCGATGTTTTGATATAAATGAAACAACCCAACATTGATCAGTTAATTAATCAGCAACTATTTTGCTAATTGTTTACGTCAATTCAGAACGCTGCAGTGATGATTTTGACCAATACAAAAAAAAGAGATCACATTACCCTTCTGCTCGTATCACTGTACTTGCTACCTGTATCTTTTAGAATTGATTGATTTTACTTACCTACAAAGCTTTACATAATCTAACACCCTCATACATCAGTGACTGCCTTTTATTTTACGTCCCAACAAGAACCCTCACATCTTCCACTGCCTTTCTTTTAGTTCCAAAAGTGTCCCACGAGAAATCTGGTTGCTTTTAATTTGGGTTAATTTTCCTGGTATCATTGTTAATGTTTGATTGTATTGTGATCGAACTGTTTTTGTTTGTGTTTTTCCTCACTTATTGCTACTGCTATTATTGCTGTTATTTATTGTTATTGTTTATTTTAATCTGATCTTGTTTTGCTAAGCACTTTGGGCTGCATCTTTGCATGAATGGTGCTAGACAAATAAAGTTATAATCATTATTATTAGTTTGTTTTTTTTTCATGCAAAAATATTTAATGGTTCCAGCTTCTCAAATGTGAAGATTTGCTGCTTTTCCTTTAAATTATTTTAATATCTTTAGGTTTGGACATAAAAAGCATTGTGAAGGTGTCACTTTGGGCTTTGGTTAATTGTACAGCATTTCTCACTATTTTCAGAATTTTAACAAACTAATAATTAATATTAATCTAATGATATAATTTAACAGTCACAGGGGACAACTGTCTGCATTGAGTACTTTTAATACTTCATGTACATTTTCCTGATTATACTTACATACTTTTACTTCAGTAAAATAGTTTTAATTGTAACAGAGCATTCTTATCGTGTGGTATTCGTACTTTTACTTAAGTAAAGGACATGAATACTTCCTCCATCACTGCTATCAGAGCTAACACTGTAACGTTATGCCATTTTATATTCTGCTTAACGAGGATTTGACACAAACTACACATGGGAGTGATGTGGATCATTATTCTGCTTATTTAACTCGACAGTTACCTGTAATGTTGTGACACAAATGGACCATCAAACCTAAAACACTGCACGTTAGCCAGCTAAGCTAATCAGGGTAACGGCCGTTAGCTGTCATCACTCAATTAAAAGTAACGTTACATTTCCTCTCTGTCGGAAAACTATCGAGGGTTAATTATCAGCAATATAACTTAATAGGGTTTCTTTTTGGTGGCATTTAAAACAGAACAGCATGAGGACCCAGTTCAACAAAATGTATGAAGTCATCAGTTAGCTAGCTAACGAAAAATAACCAGAATACCTGTCAAAATATGACACATCTAACTAAAACAACAACCAGCTAATTATAGTATTTTTTACTGTTTTAGTTTTCCGTTGAGTTTCATCTGTAATATTTAACTGTACTTGAGAAACTTTACAGCGTTGATTTAATCATAAATAAACTTGATCTAGCTCAACACTTAGCTACCAGACCCTGTTAAATACCGTCAACATGTTATAGTTAGTGGTTAATGGATAGCAAACACATTAAATTAGTGATAAAATAACTAACCTCGTGTCGGCTGGTGATTGATATCCCTCTTGAGACATGTTTACAATTTTCTGTCGTTTCCGGCCTGATTAAAGTCTCTACAGTGGGTAAGTGAAAAAACTCAGACACCACTTTGAGGTATTTTTCTCGGCATCTATTTAAGTAATCATGAAGAATAAGAAGTGGCCTAAAAGATGCTAACAAGTCTTCATTGTAGCCTGACTGACCGGGGAAATTACATTTAACATCATATCAACATCCGGGTCACCGGCGGGTCACCTGCTGCCAGAGTGTGGAGATCAACTGTTTACCGCCACCTACCGGTCAGCTCATGCAGGTGTCTGACTCAAACTGCTGTAGATGTTTAAGGTTGAGCTCATTTTAACTACTCTATTTTATTTTTTCATTTATTTATGTGGCTTAATGGGGTCAGCTACAGTCACTTTGTGTATGGTTTTTACATGCAAAACATTATGACAGGATCATAAAACATGAAAATACAACGAGTTTAAACTACGCAGCAACGTACGAATTACAAGTACTTCCACCTGGACCATCATCATGATTCAAATACTGTTTATCAAATGTCAGTGGTGGAAAGTAACTAAGTACATTTACACAAGCACTGTATTGAAGTACAATTTTGAGGTACTTGCACTTTACTTGAGTAATTCCCTTTTCTGTGACTGTATACTTCTTTAGTCCTGTATTCAAAACCTTACTGAAGTAAAAGTATTATCAGAAAAATTTTGTAAAAGTACTCATTCTGCAGAGAAATGGTTCCTGTTACTAATGTTAATGTTAATGTTACTGCTGCATTAATGTGTGTATGTTGCATTTTACTGCTGTAGATGTTTAACTACTTTATATACTGTTGGGTTGTTAAATCTACAGCAATGCATCATTGTCTGTAAGAGCATCATATGTTGTAGTGTCGCTGTCCTGTGAGAACACGCATCTCCAAAAAGTCAACTTTTCAAGAGAAAAACAGCCTGTTTTTCAGCTTTGTGACTTTGTTTCCAGCTAATCCAAGAGGGGTTTCAAATAGTTTATTTAGCTTAAGGAGGAGGAGAAATTTCTCAACCCATAAAGGAACACTTCATCCTTCAGGCTATCAGAAACATTCACATTCAAAATCACCAAATTTTGAGATACATGGTTTTCACTGGACAGGAAGGTTATGGAGTATAAAGTTGCACAAAATGGAGTACCTCAAATTTGTAGTCATATTCCACCACTGGTCACTAGATTAAAGTAAATCCACTCCAAAAATGGTTCAAGTACTTATTTAAATGGTTTGAGGTATTTAGATTGTGAGATCAGAAACACTAAAACACATCAGTGGTCATGCAGCTTCCTGCTGATGCTTTACATTAACTTTAATAGCAGCACTGCTTTTCACCTGTCCTGCATCTAAATGATGACTCTGCTTAATTTATCATGGTTACAACAAAGAGTTAATTTTACACGTCTGACAGTAGCAAGACACTGCTTGCTGTTAGCAGGATGAACCCTCATAATCTCTAAGAAATGATGTCTATGTACAGTTACTTTCATGGCAGAAGGCAGAAAATGTTGAAATTTGGTCTGACGTGGTGGAAAAAGTTAGTTTTATACACCCTTTATGAAATGCATGGATATGTGTTGCACTATATATGTATGTATGTATGTTAACATCTATATATGAGCAGGTGTATGTATTTGTATGTGCATATATACTCATATTTGAGAGGCTGAAACAGCTAATATATGGCATTTTTGTTTGATTGCTGGATTTTCATTTTCTACTGATCGACTTCTTTCAGCACTATTCTTTCACCACATTTCCAACTTTGATGCAAATTTATGGCATTATGGTAATTTCAAGGTGTTCACTTAGAAGACTCAGCGAGTTATGAATGCAATAAAGGGTGCAGTTACATGCAGACATGCATATAAACAAACAGAGTTCCTAATTACAAAATATTTTAACAATGGCAGTGCGTAAAAACTTTATTATTTTATTGATGGAAAAGGTTTCGTGGATATAAAATGACAACAAAAGTACAATCACATCTGGGAAAATATACCCATAGCTATAACAGCCTCTGTCCAATATCCATGTCTAAAAGTGCATGTAAAATAAAATAGACAGGACAAAGAGCTGGATGTTGCATTTACTCAATGTGCATGATTAGCTCATACAAGTTCATTAAAGTTCCACATTAAAAATCATGTAAAAATACTTTTTGCTGTAAATAGAGGAAGGGAGCTGGAGCTTACGTATACACTTTGTGTGTCATACCAGTATACCAGTTGTGACAAAATGATCTCAACTGGTCCACTTACAAGCTTTTTCTGAGCATTTCACGGCCCTCATCAGTAAATGGAGCTGGCTCAGGTATGAAAATATTGTTAAATATTGTAGCCAGCAAATTTAAAATTGTAAACAGTGAATGTAAGATAAAAGAGTTTGAGAGATCTCGTGATGTGTGAGTTGATCGAACAGGCGGCAGATTCTTGTCGTCACGGTGATAGGCTGGGAGGAGGAGTTGGGGGGATCGGAAAGACCACTTTCTTCCGCAGTGTGAAGGCTGGTTGAGGCATCTGCTTTTTTACACCGTAGGTATCAGTCTTCTGGCTAACATCTGCATTCACTTTTGTCAGGATAGACACGAGGTCATAGCCGCTGGGAAAAACAAAAGATACTGTGAGACAGTGAACTAAAAAACTACGAAAGACACTTATGATGAGTTATTTTATCACATATCACAGCACTTAACTAAAATTAGAGGTGGAAGGGAGGTGGAAGTTTTCAAATCATTTACTAAAATAAAAGTAAAATTAGCAATAACACACAATACAAATACTCCATTACAAGTTAAAGTCCTGCATTCATAATCTAATTTGAGTATAGTATGGAAGTATTAGCAACAAAAAGTAAATGTACTCATTATACGGAGCTGCCCCTGTCAGTGTACTATATTATTGTAATATCATTATTGATGTATAAATATGTAAGCGTTATTTTAATATTTATTAGAACTATTTCACATACTGTTGGGTAGTTAAATCATGTTTTATACACTAATCATATGTTTTGTATATAAATCTGAAAAGTAACTAGTAACTACGGCTGACAGATGAATGTAGTAAAGTAAAAAATATAATATTGCCCTCCGAAATGAAGTGGACTAAAACAATAAAGTAGCATAAAATGGAAATACTCAACTAATACTCAGTACCTCAAAATTGTACTTAAATATGGAGTAAATGTACTTTGTTACTTTCCACCATTGAAAAAAATCATCCAACAATATCTGATATTTTGTTTGACTAACCTGGGCACCATCTGGACAAGGTTTTTGCACAATGACTGAATAAACCACGTGCCATTCTTCCTCTCCCTGAAAGACACGAAAAAAGGAACGGTGGCCATTGCCAGCAGGAAATCTGCATCACATGGGATGGACTCTCTGGCTGCAACAGCGTCGCTGCAAATAACACCACGTGCGGGGCTATCAGCCTCGATGTAGACAGGCTTCTGCTCCAAGTTGCCCTGGCAGGCCTGGATGAAAAACAGCTTGGGTTTTTCTGCCAAAGAGGGGCACTTTAATCCATTGACGAGTTCCATCAGGTGCTTCAGCAGGACGGTGTGGCCATCCACACCATACACACTGCCCTCCTTGCCGTGGCTGAGAATGCAGCATACCAGAAAATCCATCTGACTGTGGTTTCTGCTGCCGAGCTCCCGCAACAAGGACAGCATCTTGTCGCTCTTACAGTCCGTGTGGATCTCTACCTCAAAGCCGAGCCACTTAAACACTTGGTGCAGACACCCTGGAAGACACACAGATAAATGTAAATACATGCAAACATGCAACAGACAGAGCAGGGATGGAAAACATGCACCAGTTTTCATTTAAAATTATCAAAATCTATTAAACATAAGCTTACGTTCATCAATCATGGTCCCCTCCCGCTTCTGGAGACTTTCTCTGGAATTAGTGAAGTCGTAGTTGTTTATTATCAAGCAGATACCTCTCTTTGCTGAAGTCATGGGATATGTTCCCAAATCCTACAGAGATCAATCAGTAACCCACATTAAATGATTAAAGGCAAGGCAGGATTCAGTGTAATACTTACAATAATCAAATAATAGCTTTTTCCAGCACATGCAGGACCACGTTACTTACTTGAGCATGTGTATAACCAAGAAAGAATAAATCACACACCTCATTGTTTGTGTTTGTAGTCTGAAACGTCTGGTTTTCAGAGGAGGTCTCGTTTTGTTGAGACGTTACCAAAGCATCACTTCTCACTATGAGACAGACAAAAATTATATCTGAATTATTAAAAGGTCTGACATGTGGTTTCACAGATAGCTTTACAGAAAATACATATAATGACCTGTCAAGGAGGCGCAGCTGCTTGTTTCAGTGCTTAAACGACTCAGTTCACGTGACAGGCCCTCACGTTCATCTCCACCACGTGACACATGTGGAAAATCTAGGAAAGTGATACAAGAGGATTCAGAATAAATTCATCCACTGCACTGTACTTAGAAATAGGTTTCAGAAGTAAAACAACCAATCCAACACAAGACTCACCCACAGAGGTGTTGGCAGAATTCATGGTAGCCTGTGTGGGACACAAAGGAAATGACCATTAACGACATTAAGAAATGTTTTACTATTATTTATTATTTAACTGCGTTTCAATGACAGATTCTCACCTCGGCCAATGGTTGGAATTCTTTAGAGAAGACGGAAAAAGATAATTAGGATTATAATTCTTAACAAAATGGTTAAAAATACAACATATGTTCAGTGTGAGTATGATATGAATGTAGCATTTTTATAGCATTATAATCAGAGCAGGAAAAAGATATGATATCTAAATTAAGTATGGGTATCCATTTCTGCCACTTGAAAGAAAAAAATCCAAGTTTTTTTGTTTGTTTTATACTTAGTAATTATGAGGCACTACATCATGAAATACATTAACATAAAAGTAAGGTCACACTCACTCTTACAGAATGATCGCTGTCATAAAATCAAAAGATATAGCATGACATCATCATCCAAAGTTCAAGTTCAATCTTAAAACGTCTGTGTTTTGAACATCCTCTAAAAAATCTCATAAATGCATAAACAGTGTAATCTACTGAAGTGTTAACCAGTTATGGAGATACAAGCAGGCATCCAGAGTGTTCTCTACATGTAAATATACTCAAGAGATGTTATTCTAATTGTTTACCTGGCATTTCACATGAGGCAGTCCTCTCAGGATCTAAGGATTGTGGGACCTGATAAAGAACACAGAAAAAACAGACACTTCTGCAGATGACTATTGCAGAAAGAATAAAGTGTCAGTAACGTGTGACACTGTAGAGATGAGACGAAATCTTTCGCTGCAACTCCAAAGAAATATCAAAGAACATACCTGGTTTGGTTCAGGAGGGTAAGTCATAGACCTTGGGCGACATGTTTCTTGAGCTATTATATGGCTGGTGTGAAGTACTGTGGTTAAAAATGACACAAGTACACCAATAGTAATGCCATTTTACAGACACTTAAAAATCAAAAATAGGTGAAAATGAAATCTTAATTAGAAGCAGCAAGAGAGATTAACTGTTACAGCAGCATCATCCTCATGTCTTTCACCCTCTGCCTCAGTCCCTGCCTTCCCACCTCCGTAGTCTGTGTGTGCATGTGTCCCTTTCTGGGACAAAACACAAGTCCCCACAGTGTAAATGATTAAATTTTAGGATTACGATTTGTTTAAGATTAAAGTCAAGGTAAAGGTTGGGGCTATGCATGTAGTGGCTATGGTTAAGCTAACAGTAAGTCTCCAGGGAATTAATGTAAGTCAAGTGACTTCTTGCTGCTTCCTGTCTGCTCTCTTTACCTCACCACTACCTGTCTGCACTTTTTCTTTTTATTCTTGTTCCTGCTCTTCCTGTTTAAACTTCTTCCCTGCCTTCTGTACCAGCTGATTTGTGACGTGAACTCTTTGAAAGTAAACCTGCTGCTCTGCCTCTGGGTCTGCTTTTGTGTCCTCATTCATTTGTCATCACAAGTAACACTGTCAATGAGACTTTTCTGCAGCGTACCCTGCTGTGCTTGAAAGTTCTTGATCTTTTCTTTCAACATGGGACAGACTTTGTCAAGTATGGTCTCCAGTAAGTTCAGATGAGTGTTGCTGATGAGGTCCATGTGCTCCATCTCCAGGAAGACCTCCAGTGTAGTCTGAAATGTTGAGCAAATTTACACTCACTCTTAATTTTATAATAAGGTAATATGATGCATACTTTATAGCAGAAGCAGAATTGAACTTTAGGTGTACATCAGATATAATTAACTTCATAAATGATTTAAAAATATCCATTTTAGAAAAATTAAACATGTAATGACATTGACATCTATTAAAGATAATTTGTGTATTTATGACTATGTCTGTTTGCCTAAACACCATCTAACTACTCTCTTCTTTTCAAACATGGGTTTCAAACATTGACACTCACAACATTTTCCGCCAGTTTTCGACGTGAAATCTTTGTGTTTAACAAGAACTTCACATCTCTCAAGTCTTCTTTAGTAATCTCTTCAGACAGGTTGTAGAGCAGCGTCCTGGAATCACAGAAACATGATTAAAAGTATATTAAACTGTTGAGTGTTGTCAAAGGAGGCCTCGTGCTTGACTGGACAGAGGTCACTATACTATGCTTTTATTCGGAGGCACTGGATATATTTAACAATGAGGAAAAACCTCACTGCGTGCCTCTAATTGGGATATTTTTCTACTGTATGAAGAATTAATAATTAATCAGCAACAAGTCTGATAATTGTTTCATCTCTAAAGTCACATTTTAAGCAAAAATGCCCCCAAAAATCAGTGGTTCCAGCTTCTCAGATGTGAATATTTGCTGGTTTTCATCATCTTTTATGATGGTAAATTGAATATCATTGGGTTTTGGACTGTAGGTTACACAACAAAAAGACATTTAAAGATGTCACCTTGGACTGTGGGAAATTGTGATGTGGCATTTTTCACTATTTCCTGACATTGCACAGACCAAACTATTAATCGATCCATCACACCTATGAGCTCATATGAGGGTCTGTAGGATTTAGAGCTTTTATGTTATTATGTTCAGAAATAATCAGTAACAGTCTCCTGTGAAAAAAAAACATTTGAAAATTTAAGTTTGTGAATGCGTAGAAAATATTTTGTGATGTCTAAATAAAATCAGTGCTTAAAAATGATATAAACATGAAGGTTACACGAAGACTATAATAAGAACAAGTTCCCACAGTGAAGCTGAACATGCACACACTCATATTAAAGTTACAAGTACGAAATCTGACCCTGTTTTTGGCTGATTCCTGCTTTGACTCTGTACTGAAATGTTCACAAAAGCATATATATAATTTCTCAATGTACGTTTTTTATACAACCACAGACTTTGAAATTATTTCTACACATCATTTCACAGGCTCAAAATTTTACTGACTATTTGAGCAGTAGAGAGCCCGGGAGGTGTCATGGAGAAAGAAAAACCTCATTTGTGTCCATGTGTGTGAACTAACACTTAACCTAAACAGCTACTGTATATTTTTCATTAAGGAGCGGCTTTATGACTTTGTGTGGGCGGTGAGAGAGTGAGAAAGAGACAGAGCTTGAAAGCAGATGTCGCAAGCCAAAAACACTTAAATTGAGAGCATAACCTAAGTAATCCACTATTTTCTAATGTAATTTTAAAGGTTTGTGAACTAAATGATGCTTAATGAAGTAGGTTAAAACCAGTAAAACGTAGGCAGCTTACCTGTAAGGAGAGATGAGGCTTGTGGTTGCTCGGTCAGTGAGTTTGAGTTCACGGATCAGACTGGGACGTTGAATAATGAGGAGAAGCTCAGTCAGCAGGTGTGGTCGCTCAGCAGAGAGGTGGTCTTGATCCGCCAGGCGAGAGAAGAGGTCGCCGGCCGTCTCCACTGAGGCCGGGCTTCGGCCCAGGAGGTCAGTGCAAAGAAATGCTAAAGCTTTTATCTCATCGTTACACAGGGACCTCCCCACATCTAATAGCAGCCTCTGGAAATCCATTTTGTGTGCTAAAGAAACAAGATACAAGATAGATTCACTCAGATGTCTGGTTTCTCTGTTGTGGTAATTAACAGTACATCATACCAGCTGTTCCTTCATCACAGTTCAATGTAATGAAGTTAATCACTGATGTTAATAAAACTGGATGGCATTCTGGAAGAGTTTATGTGATCTATTTTAGCCCTTAGACAATTTGTCTACATGTTGCAACTGGTTTGGCCTTTAGTTTTGATATGTGTAGCTATATGTGTGTGTGTGTGTGTGTGTGTGTGTGTGTGACAGAGAGAGAGAGAGAGAGAGAGAGAGAGAGAAAGAGCACTTTAAGAAGCCACAGAAGGAAGAAGAAAACAGTCTTTAGAGCCTACAAGAAAACATATATCCTGAAAGTATAAAATCAGTGTCTTTATCTCGAACAGATAACAGCCTGACATACCCTCACATGATCACATCAACACTTACATCTACAGTCACTGTCCAACAGCCCCAAAACGTTGATTACATTAGATTTTCTGCTCGATTTAAACAGGTTTATGTCCTTTAAAAACGTGGTGCGCAGTGTTACGTGTTCGGAGAGTTTTCAGCAGGTCAGACTGAGCAGGATAGTTGTAGTCCACTTCAACATACTCCAAGTACTTTGTAGACCACTGATATTTACATATTATATATTGCTTTCTATCGCGCACACGAACTTTGCGGAGAAATCGCAGTTCCTGTCAAAACGAGTCCTGCAGAGGCGGAAATACAAATCGAAAGTAAAACAGAGCGCGCGACCTGAGAGAGTGTCCGCTCCCATTGGATAATTTAGAAATCGCTCAGACAGTGGGGTTCCTTCAGGACACCATGAAACAGTTTGTAAATGAACTTTGGGAAGATTTCCCCTCAACATCAAGTCAAAACCATCATGTCATTAAAGCAGCTTGATAATTCAACCAGGTCCAACTATAATCTTTATTTTAATTTATTTTAATCACGTGCAAAATGTAGCATAAAGCAAACAGCTTATACTTTATGATCTCACATCCACATTTATAGTTGCTTACCCAATAAGTACCAGTGTTGTTGTTGTTTGACTATGTAACTATCAGTTACTCGAAATTTTATTTCTACACTGCAGTCAAAATTGGCAAAGATAAAATGTCCACGTCCTGTGTGGCAGAATGCTTGAAAACCTTATTTGGGGTAAAAATCTAAATGATTTACATTTTGTTTCAAATAAAAGAGATAAAAGACATTTCAGCTCCCACTACCCCTTATACTAATATGATGATGTGATCAAATACTGTGCTCCATTAACATTTTGTACATGTGTGCTGTACTGTTTATGCTGAGTTCTTGTAAAGGTCTCTTATAATCTTCATAATTTCATTCATTCATTGTTCATTAATTGTACAAGAGTTAAATGTTTACGTTTCCCTATCTTTGTTCAGCTTTGTTGTCCTTGTTTTTAAGCTGTATGTCTGTTTCTATCATCCTGGAAATTGTTGGAACTGTGTACAATATTGAGAGCAACTTAAAACCGGAGTCAGATTCTTTGTATGTTCACACATGTTGGCCAATAAAGCTGATTCTGATTCTGAAATATCAGATGACTGATAGTGTATTTGGATAGTCAAGGATATACAGCTTACAGCCATGATACATGAATTTATTATACATATAATGAACAAACAAACAGGTCATCATAATTATTTTAACAAGAATCGAATAAAAAACATTATTTGATGGGAACATGTCACACAGCAAACATGAAACATAAGGGCACATCAAACATAGTTCAAATGTTTGATCACCATTTTGAATCAGTGTGTACGGTGTGTTTAACTGCAGGTTGCCATAGCAACAACACAGTTCCTTCATGCAATGCTGCCTGTTAACACTCAGGGGTGAAAGGATTAAACAAACTACAAATAAACTTTTAGCAATTTCTTTTTCTTTGGGAAGTGGTTGTGATATACACTTCAAGGTTGGCGTCAGCTGAGGCCTAGATTATGAATTATTTGTGGTGGTGTGTGTTTATGGTTTGGTCTTCAGGGTCTTGATGTGTCCTCTGCGTCTCACTCTGATGCTGAGCCACGCCCGGGAGTTCACTCCGGAGCTGTTGAATCTGAAGGACTCTATAAAGGACACACACACACACACACACACACACACACACACACACATAAGTTTTTTTTAGTGGACCATAGTCAAACAGCACTGAGTAACTCAGCTCTACCATCATTCATATCCAACAATACAGCAGCACCACATGGCACTATGCTGTCCTCAGCTCTGATTCAAAATTCAGCTTAAACTCAAACAGATTCATGAAAGTCCACAAAGACCGGAGTCGAGAGAGATGCCAGGCTTTCCGTGGGTTGATGAGGTGTGTAGTATGCTGTGGGGTGATGTGAGGTGGGTAACGTGGCATCCCAGATTATTCCCCTTCTTAGGTTAATTTACGTTGTGGTCTTTCTTTTAGGGCCTGACCTCTGGCCTCGGGGGTCTTACAGCCCACTTCAGTTGGGGGCATCTCACTGCCTCCACTGAAGATTTTAAGGGTAACTGGTCTTTCTGCCGTACTGTTGTGTTGTAGGCTTTTTGTCCCTTAATACTGCAGGTTACGACTCAGACAAAAGCAAAGACCTTTGGAAAATCCATGTCTACTCCAGAGGTGGAAGAAGTACTCAGATCTTGTACTTAAGTAAAAGTAGCAATACAACAGCGTAGAAATACTCTGTTACAAATAAAAATCCTGCATTCAAAATCTTAGTCAAGTAAAAGTGCAAAAATATTAACACCAAAAGCACCAAAAGTAAGAGTACTCAATATGCAGTATGGCCCATTTCAGAATAATGAACATGATATTATTGGATTATAATTATTGATACATTAATGCATTAAACTTTAATGTTGCAGCTGGTAAAGGTGGAGCTGATTTCAACTACTTCATATACTTTATCAGCTGGGTAGCTGGTCTATAATACTATGTCATAACTTATTTGTTGATTATATTTTGTATAACTGATCTGAATCTGTATTATATAAATAATGCAAAATATAATCAACAAGTACATTATGATATAATCTTATAGATTAAGATAAAACTTTATTGATCCCTGTGGGGAAATTCACAAGCTGTCCAGCAGATAAAGTATATAAAGTAGTTGAAATTAGCTCAACCTTTACGAGCTGCAAGATTAAAGTGATGAACACATTCATGCATTAATAATTATAATCCAATTATAAATATATACAGTATTCTGAAATGGGTCATTCTGCATATACTTTTACTTTTGGTACTCTAAGTATATTTTGATGCTAATACTTTTGTACTTTCACTTAAGTCCAAGATCTGAGTACTTCTTCCACCTCTGGTAATTATTGACTTGAGTACTTTGTGCCAAAATATACATATAAGAAAAAATATATTTATGTATGAACATGGTCTGATTCTATCACAGCATGCATTTACATAATGACTTTTACATGTGGAAATCTGGTTTGATTTTATATTTCTTCATATACAGATTGTGTGTTAATATGTTTTGCCTCAAATTCACTGCAGCAATTGTGGAAAAAAAGTGTTAATTTTATTATTTGGGATGTGAAGGATTTAAGAGGCCGCAGTTAAGGATTTGAGAAAGTGTATAGCTATGAAAATAGTCAGTAATCCAGGTTGTTGGATACTAAGCTAAAGAGAGACTTGCTGTTACCTTTGACTTCTGGATGTTGAGAATCGAGATATCGTGACTAAATATTACTTAAACAAAACTTTAATAAAAATAGAAAACATTAATAGCTGATTTTGTTGTTGTGTACTAAAAGACTTGATCAGTGTGGGAGTAACAGCAGGTTCTGATCCGGTGTTTTAAATTTTAGTAGTGGAGTTGCCCTTTTTTAAACATTTGAATCACAAATTGTGCCATAAAACATTTAATTCACAGTATGTCCTTGTACATCGCAAAATATTTGGTCCAAAAATGACTTATTGTGCCTTTAAAGGCTTGGCTGATGGAGCCACTCCTAACTAATCTGACAAAATGAAGTATCTAAATCCTTTCCTAAAAGTTAAAATGCAATACCAGAAGTAAAAAAAATGTACTTCAGCTATCAAAAGTAAAACTCATTTTGCAGCATAATGGCTCCTGTCAGTGCTATTATTACATGATTGGAATATTATTACTGATTCATTAATGCATAAAACAGCATTTTAAAGTTGTGCTTGGTAAAGGTGGAGCTAATTTTAACTACTTTATATACTGTTAGGTCAGATTTTATAAGTTCATTACAGGTTTTCAATGTAAAGTCTTAAGCTGTAAAGAAATGAACATAAGTAAAAACATATATATAAAGCATAAAGTGGAAATATTCATAATAATATAACAATAATAATAAGACAGAAGTGATATATGAACTATAACTATAACTAAGATGAGTACCCCCTCCAATCTGACAGATGTGCGTGAGTTTGGACTCTTACTATCAGTAAAGAGGGAGTGTACAGCGGTGATGTGTCTCCGCCCCAGACCGTGACTCCTGGACAGCACGCAGTCCAGGTAGATGTCCCAGAAGACCCGGGCCAGGTCCCAGAACAGCGCCGTGTGTTTGCTGTTGTCTGACGACCTGAGGAACACCATCAGGTCCCAGAAGGCGGGCACCGTGTCAGCGATCCTCGGGGAGCGCATCTCCAGCAGCAGAGCCGAGGAGGAGTCCCAGCACTGCGGGTTCGCCCGGGGGGCCGTCAGGGGGTCCTCGTCGTAACCCGGCTTCTGGCCCTGCGGCGGCACCGCACACATGCAGCTCAGCACAAACACGGTGGCCACAGGTATGTTCAGGAGCACTGGGACCATCTGCAGAGGACACAACACAGGTCAGCTGTTTCTATTGATCTATCAGTAAGGTTATTGATTGATATCAGTAAGATGTATTATTTGCATAGTTTAGTAGCTCAATAAACTCCTAAAACATGTTTTTTTTTAAAGATATATAACTATGTCTTGTGGATGCTATAAGCTTAATGCATTTCAGGATACATCTGCAAACATGTAACACTGGCCTATATTTTAGTCTGTGTATTATAAGGTTTAAAAATCTTAATTACTGGCTAATAATTCAATATACAATCAACAATGTCAACAATAATCATCTGTTCTGCAAATCCAATTATGCACATTAGGCCTGTAATTAACCAGAAAACTGAATATAGGATTAAATATAAATATATAAATATTAATATAAACGCAGCCTGAATAAAGATGAAAAAATGTACTTACCACTAAAGCTGGGCCGACTAACAGGAAGTGTTGATTGGAGTTTGGTAAATATCTGTTGGGTCTTAATTGACGTCAGTGCCTCCCTCCTTTGCGAGCAGTGTTAGCCTACTGCTGTCACGTTTATTAATGTGGTTTTCAAAACATATACAGCCTTATTTGTAGCCTAACTTTAATACAATTCTGCTGCCACTATCAATATTGCTCTTGAGTCTTCATCACGTTCAGGGAATCAGGTCATTGGTATCATGCTTAATAACGAGCCTGTGTAATCATTTGATTCTCTTTGTTGCATTATTTTCCAGTTATTCATGAATTAATTTGCATTCCTCTGCATTGTGCTAAAAGTGCATTTGCAGGAGTAAAACTAACTGCTATAAGTGAGAAGTTATTCTTGTTTGCTGAGCATGTGCTGTAAAAGAAAGGACATGTCTGAGGTTTGTTCTGGAGAAACTCCACTGGCTCCTCCAACTCGTAAATGATCAATAATTGTGTGTAAAGTATCTCCTGTGGGAGCTTCCTTGCTATCAAGAATAAGAAAAATTGAGTAAAGGGATTTCTTAGTACTGCCTTGTACACATTAGGATGCTGCCGAACAAGAGAATAAGCTTTATTTTACTTTTATGTCCAGCTGCTTTTGATGTTACAGACAGACTCTGACTATATGACTGGTGACTAAAGGACAGGTTCATATTTTTTCAAGTCTATCATACCATATATACTGCACATACCTGTAGGGCTGCAACTAATTATATTAATTATTAATTTTCATTATTCATGTGTTATTTTCTCAATTAATCAATAATTTGTATAAACGTCAGAAAACAGTGAAAAATGCCCATCACAGTTCCCTAAAGTCCAAGCTGACATCTCATAAAATTGCTTTTTCAGTCCAACCAACAATCTAAAACCCAAAGATATTCAGTTTACTATAATGTAAGACAAGGAAAAGCAGCACGTCCTGACATTTTATAAGTTGGATCATGCAAATATTTGGCTTTTTTGCTTGAAAAATGTCTTAAAAAATAATTTATTATTAAAATTCTTGCAGATTAATTTTCTGTTGGTTGACTTATCGATTAATCGACTAAGCGTTCCGGCCCTACATGCCCATATGTGCATTAAACATGTGGTATAGTTGCAGTAATCATTCCTCATTCAGTGCTGAAATGTTTTCCACAGTTCAACTGAAGCTGATATGAGGCTCCTGCAGTCTGAGGTAGTCAAAAAGTGGCTTTTGGGTCCTCTGAATTAATAAAATCAAATTTTTTGTGGGCTCAAATAAACAAAAAAAATGTCCACATCCTCAATTTACATCTGTTTCTTTTAAGGATTACAGAATCTTCATTCAGAGCTTTATGGCATTATGGCATGTTGTGCTTAATGTATACCCAGGATGCAAGTTTTCAAGATAAAAAGCCGTCAGAAAACATAAGCAATCTGACCTCAAGGACTTGGGTGGATCTGCTTTCTGTAAAAACAAGCTCAGTCATGAACGGCGTTCCAGAGAGTGGTGCACAACTTACGCTTCTATGCTTTTACTGAAATGTCACATGCATACCTGATCTCAGATGTAATTACTTTCGCAGTGAGAGGCCAACACTAAATGTACTGGGTCGGTTTCTCACTCAGTCATTCATTCTCCTGATGATGCAAAGAAGCAGACTTTACGACAATTTCCGCTCCAAGGCCTAAATTATAACTTTTAAATGAATACCATTTTCATATTCATATTGAAACACAGAATGTAATGTTAGGACGCTTCTAGACAGGAAGAGAGGCTGGAAATTATTATTATTAAATGAAAATAATTGTTTAGTGAGAGCGTGCTATGAAGGAAGAACATTTCTAAGACAGGTCCACAAAGATTTCTTCTCCACACACTGGTCATCCTGGTCATACAGATCAGCGGTTCCTAACCAAGGGTACCAGGGGGTATATATGGAAAGATTGTGGAGTAGTGCAACTAACTTGAAAAAATACATATAACAATTAGATTTAAAAATATAAACACCTACATATTGAGTCGACTAGCTATAACATCTGGACACCTTGTGTTGCATTTGAGTGCGTGAAAACTATTAGCATATGAACAGAGAAGCTGAAAATTAGCTAAAAGTAATGGATAAAAGATTGAAATAGTTATGAATACAAAGCTGAAAAAGTTAGCCAAAATTAATGGATAGTAATGGTTGTAATAGTTAGCTGTTAGCTAAAAGTATTATTATGTTTCAATTTTGAGCTTTCAAATCATTTACCCGGTTTAACATTGATTTTTGTGCTTCTGTTTTACATTTATTTACTTTTTTTTTTTACTAATATTGTATCTTGTTTTATGCATTTATCATTGATCATTTGATTTTATTTTTATGTGAAACAAGAGCTGTATTTTATGCATGAATTATCATATACAATGTTTATGATTTTTATTATAATCACCATACAGAAGCCTTGTTGAGTGATAAACTGTCTTGATGATAAATGCTAACATAAATGATAAAAACTGTGTGCTCCTCCTGACTCAAAATATTTCATATACAGCTGAAGCAGACTGATGTATACTTGGGTGCCTGTTTTTTATCTTTTATCTTGAATTTTATTTTCAAATCTATTAAATGGTTGTATATTTAGTTGTGGTTTATGTGCATATGAGAACTTCTGCTTTTTAAATATTTTTGTACAAAAGCACACAATTGTTTTATAATATTGCTTTTGTGTAAGTCAAAGTTACATGCTGCCACACTAATAGTTCATGTTATTAATTAAAGGTCCATCAGAACAAGGACCCAAAAAGACAACATAGGTCATATGAGCCCCAGCAGAGCAGCCTTAATTCATCCCTATGGAAAAAATACAGAGTATCCTTCATAACATATAATACGTTTTAAATTAAGAAAAGCATTTTATTATAGCATTATATGATGACCAAAAACTAGTATAGTGTACGACAAACATACAGAGATAAAAGTTTTGTGCAATACAGCCACAGCAAAGGTTGATATAATACCACAATAGTAATATTATCAGAATATATTATAATTACTATTTATGAGGAAAGAGAGCAATGGCCAAAAGTGCCTGTTCAGTGCAGCTATCATCTGTTATAGTTAATCATTTAGCTTTAGCAATCATTTCCCTTAACCTCTTGTAAAAGCATAAACATCCGATAGTAAATTGTACTCATTTAACTGAATAGTTTGACATTTTGGGAAATCACCTATTTGCTTTTTTGCTGAGAGTTCAGTACCATTAGCAAGACAAGCTAACGTTACAGCCAGCAGCCGGTGAGCTAACCGTTAGCTTAGCGTAAAGACTGGAAACAAAGCTAGCCTGGCTCAGTCCAAAGATAAGAAGATCTGTCTACCAGCACCTCTAAATAATGAACATGTTATATATATTGTTTTAACAGTACAAAAACTGAAGTTTGGTTTTACAGGGGGTTATGTGCCAAACTATTTATTGGCTGGGGAAAGAGACTTTCCGGAGTCTTGTAATCACCGAGCTAAGCTAAGCTAACGTCTCCTGGCTGTAACGTTAGCATCTTATTTAATAAACAGATACGAGAATGGTATCAATCTTTTCATCAAACTCTGCAAGAAGACAAAAAAGCAAATGTCAAACAATTTCTTGAAGCAGTACATTGTCTCTGTGGGGATTAAAATTAGTTCATTTTTTTCTGCGCTTTATAAAATAACTTTATTTTACTTTACATTTGTGAAAATTGAAGTTAATAAAGGATAAAAGGTACGGAAGCCGAAAATGGCCATGCTTGCAAATTTTTTTAAAATTTCGTTATCAAAAGGCCGATTTCAGGGCAGCCTATTTTTGTGTGTTTCATATTTGTGTTGTATTGGTGTTCACTGTTCAACACTGATGCCACCATTTAAATTCATAAGAGTGGACCATGACATGCACACACTGCTCTGTGTGGTAGGTCTGGGAGTTTCAAAACAAACCATATGAACTTTTTATGAACTTATTTGTTGTAAGAATGTTTTCCCGAGTGATTTGATATGAGGGTATTTACATTATGACAAATTATTGTAAGGGATAGGCTTACATAAAGTGGTCAACTTAAAGCAGATGTGTTACTGTCCAGCAGGCTACAACCAAAATAATGCTCATTGGCATGGGGGAACTGGAGAAGAAACTACACACATTGGTGGGTGACTGAATGGTATAATAACGTGAGATTGTTCAGGTCAGATTGATAAGCCACAGTGAAGTTCATGACAGTGATCTTGAAGGCTGAAATGTGATTAAATGAACCAGACACTCATTTCTGAGTTCTCCATAATTATAACATGATCTCCAGAAAATGAAAGTCGTTTTCTCATGATAAATTATCTCGTTATCTCAAGAAATCTGCCTTTTGTTTTTTCGAGATAACGAGATAAATTAACCCGTTACCACGAGAAAATGAGCTTTGTTATCTCGAGATAATGAAATAATTGAGATCTCAAGATAATGGCATTAAAAAAATTGCAACCACGGACGTTCTCGGCTTCTGTAAGACTTCTAAGTAATAACACTAAGACCATGAACAATATGACGTGCAGCAGTCAAATTTACATTTAAGTGTTGTCTACACTAATTCATAAAGTTAAGATTTAACTTTACGTTTGTCTTAGCAAATATCATACAAAGTCAGTTCCACTGAGTTGCTGTCTTAAATTTGTCACATGGCAGTGATACTGCAGGAGATAAAGTCAGTTCAGTGATGATTTATCAGGGAAAAACACAGAAACGCTCAGATAAAATTTGTCTGTAGTTTATTCATCGGTCCAACTGTACATGATGCAGTGAGAGAGGGACACCAGACGATGAGTAACATGGAGGATTACAACGATGCCAGTGCTATGGCAGCACCTGGAACACACCAACTATCAGCTGGACTGGAAATAATAGCCCTGCACAAGGAAACTGTTCAGGCCTCAATATGCACAGGCACCATACAGTGTGTTTGTGTACGTGTGTGTGTGTGTGTGTGCATGTGTGTGTGATTAAAAATATCAGATCAGATGAAAAACACACAAAAATGATTTTCAGTTCCACAAATGTAAAAGGGTGCTCTCTCGCTTTTCATTGGAAATATTAATTCAGTTCTTCTTTTTTT
>NTHP01000044.1:226512-243996 GCA_003416845.1 Oplegnathus fasciatus | reverse complement strand
TTTTTTAATATTTGTCCATTCATAAGTTTGAGTACGTTGAAGCGAAGTGAAACGAGACGTGGGAGTGGCCAAATACAAAAGATTAGCTGATTAGCAGAGGTTTTTGTATCTCCATGTCTACATTGATATCATTATTACCCATACTTTTGTGCAATATCTCTCTTTGCATAGTAAATAAAAGTTAAATGTTTTTGTTGTTGACATGCACCTATCTTTTGTAGCATATTTTTCTTGCGGATTTTGGGGACTCCCATATAGAATTATAAGCCCACTATAGTGATTGCATGCAGCGTTTCCAGTAGAGCTGAACTTGATTTCTACTAAGAGTTTATGAGAGCAAAAGGTTAAGCCAGTATAGTGGGTGTTGATGAGGACTGTTACGTGAGACCTGGCTGGACAGGTGAGCGCCTGCATGGACAGACTTCATGCCCTCAGCAGTAGGAGAGGCACCACTGGCTGCAGACAGAGGGGAAAGTGCTCTGTGTGCAACAACATCCATATGTTCATGTGATTGGTTCTTTGGCTTTTGAGTCACTGTTGAAGATACTTCGGGGTGGGGGGAGGGGAGGGGAAATCTTGTGACGTTAATCTGACGTGGTATCAGTCTGAATCCCTCTAGAACTGACATGCTTCTCCTCGACACCACAGCCACTCCATCTGCTGTGGTGAATCTAACCTTCGACCTCCACCTGGAAAAAATCCCTGGAGGCTGTGCAGCGCGCGATTACAATTTTGGCCCAAATCACAATTGCAGGGTTTTTTTTAATAACATTGCCAAAAACACCCGCTATACAACATGCTAAGATAAAAAACAAAAGCAATTGATGTCCTTGTAAAATATGCTGTTAATTCCAAACCTGAACTCCTTATTTATGTACAGTTTTGTGCGTGTGCAATCACTATGTGGTCTGCACTGCCCTCACAGGTCCACACATGCAGCCTCCTTAATCATCTACAGCACCTAAACATGAGCTATAGGAGCTTTAACCGGCTTTCCACTGGGTTTGGTTTTAACGAGGCTATCTCCTGCATTAGATAATTCCGTTTTTTTTTTCTCTTTGTATGTTTTTTGCGGTATATTCATAGCTTTCGTAGCCATGCAGAGCCCTGCAGAGAGGGCTCTTCATGCCAGGGGGCCAGCAAGCAGCACGCTTTGTGTGGATAATCATGCCAGGTGAGAGAGTGGTGTGGATTCCGCCTGAACGCCTGTGCACTGGCACTAAAGGATGGAAGAGGAGCTCTGTCACTCTAGAGATCAGGGTGGGGGGTGTGTGGGTCTGTTATATGGGTGAGGTGGAGTTGAAAAGGCTGCATTTCTAATGTCACTACGATGGAGTTTGTTAAAATGTCCACTATGTCTTTTTCAAGTAAATCTAATGCCAAAGATCAGCAGCAATAAGTGCAGTCCAGCTGTCAGGTAGCCAACTAAGGAAGCCTTGGAGGAGTCCATCTCTGATTGCCATCTCTCCTTGGGTTAAATGGCTGTGGCGTTGGGGTCGTATCGCCGTTTCTTCACATTTCTTATGAGGAGACAGGAAACAGGAGTCAGTGTGTACCATAGTCACGTCTGTACCACAGCTAGTGCAACCTGGACAAGCAACCACACTCATCTCTTCAGTTTACAATAGTAGACAAACGCCATAAACAATTCTTTAACTATTAAGAGCGGAAAATACAAATGTTTTCTGAGGCTGAAGACATTAAAGTGAGGAAAGGCTGGTCCATGTTGGCCAGTTCTGCCTTGACTGCAAAGAGCCAGTCAGAGGTATTTATATTCAAAAACCTTTACATCCCAATTCATGATGACTTACAGTACCGTAAACATACTGAAGACCAGCATCAAGAGATCATTCTTATTTAGGGTCCATATTTTCTTTGTAACACTGAGCGTTAGATAGAAGTGACCTATTGAGCAAAAGAACAATAAAGTCTACTTTCAAATAAGCTGCTAACTGAGTTTTGGAAGTGTGAATTTTGAAGGTCTATGAATATAAATATCCTCTGTTGCCTATTTGCAGGCAAATGCCAACTGGCTTGTGCGTGCAACATCGGTTTACAAGGTGAAGAAGTGTAGGAGACATGTCTCATTACCAGTTTTGATGGGAAAGACATTAGTTCCACTCATAACATAACCATCTGGGAGGAAAGAGCTAACATAAAATATATTCTATAGAGAAGGGAAAGAGGAGACAACCACATAAACAACAACCACAGCAGCAGCAGCAGCAACAATAACTACTACCACAACAGTGGGACAACAACGAATACGACAACAGGAGTGATGCATAACCTCCCCGTACTGTGGCTTGTTGTGGGGCTTTTATCACTCTGTCATGCACCTGTTCCAATAGTAGGCCAGTTGAAGATGGCACTATTGCTGTGCGTGGTTCATGCAGTGCAATGCGCCGTGTCTGTACCAGGTCTGTGAAGCAGGCAGCAATGGCAGCTGGTGTGGGCGGGTCCGAGAGTCCTGCTCTGCTCTAGGGCGGAGCCTGGCCATCGAGGTGGGTGTGGCCAGCCATGGCACAAAGGCTGCGGCCAACAAAAAGGTCCTGGCTTCTGTCTGTCTCTCTCTCTCTCTGTCGCTCTCACCACTCCATTTAAAGTCTCACCCTCAAACAGTAACGGATTGAGAAAAGAGATCATGGACGCGATGAGAGCACGACAACCCTGGACCAAATCACTCTGGGTTTGGCTCAGCCTTTGTGCAATGAACTGACCTCCTCCAAATCAACAAGTCAACATGCAGAAATGCGTTGTTTCTTATTCTGTTTTCTTTATTTCTTTTTTTTGTTTGTTCTGGTGACAACCATGATGCTTTGCTACCTGGCATGCTTTGGTGGCTGCAGGATTGTATTTCTCAGTTACTCCTTAGGCCTATTTAGATTAAGATGTGTAACACCCCTGTTGCTCAAGACAGCAGGCTAATCAGCGGTAGATTGAAACTTATTAAACATAATCTACTGTACAATAAAGTACATTTCCTGGCTATACAGAGGTATATTAGAGGTCTGTCTTTGGATTTCAGAGGGGAAATAAGATTTAAACGTATCAATACAAGCATACACAAGTTTTTTTAAAACCATTTAGCTGTTAAAAGTATTCTTTCCCCTCTGTTATCAAGGCCTTCACTGAACATGCATGTCAAACATTGAGCTCTGCCCGTCCAATCAGTTTGAGGTTCTGCTACAGATCCACAGACGACCCCCCCACATGGAGCCCAGTGTCTCTCTAAATCACCCTTTACACATCTATACCCTTGGACATCATCCTCTTCTATGAAACAACCAGGAACTGCACACTGGATGAAGTTGAGCAGTTCAGATGCGTGTTGAGCATGTGTTTTCCATATGCTTTATAGTATTGTTCACCCTGGGGTCCATATTCTGTAGCAGGAGCTCAAACCCTGGTGTCTAGAAGCAGCAGGGATGCTAGAGTTACAGCAGGAGAGGCATGCGGCGTGTTGCTTACTTAAAGCCCCATCCAGTCCCCCCCAGCACTATGGCAGCCACAAGGATGGCTCCGGCGATGGAGCCTATTATTAGATTGGTGGCACTAGGACCTGTAAAGGGTTATGGGGAAAAAGACATGAGTTTCTATACTCACTTACTGTATAAATAACATGTAACTATACAATGACGATTTCACATGGAACAGAAAACATAACCAGAAGTATACTATTACAGTAAAATGACTGAGTCTGAGAATGTATTTTGCATGCTTTTCAGCCCCCTTTAGTGTGTAACATGAAGATAATGAGGTAGAGGCTCTGGGATTCTATACATTTATCTGGTGTCAGTTGAGGTAGTGATTATCAGTGGTTTTTCTGTTACGGTTGTGCAGAAGACTAGACCCTGGGTATCCATCACTATAAAGGTTGAATTAAACAGAGATTGACAGGTGATGTGTATATGTGGCCTGCAGTATGAGCAGTAGAAAATGTTTTTAGGGGTCCCAGTCACCACACAGCCTACCACTGACTGACAAGCCAGGTCACTAACTGGACACTTCTCAGGACTGTTTTCCATCTAAATGCCCCACATGCCCCAGAAAGGAGAGGATCACAGGAGCAACCACATGACGACTAAGAATAAGAGAAAGAAAAGGGACAAGAAGAGGAAGAGGGAGGATGAAGAAAGAGGCTTGTAGTAATGGGGAACATCAGGAAGTGGAAGGAGAGGAGGAGGAGGAGGAGGAGGAGGAGGAGGAAGGGGAATCCATCAATCAATCACACAACACTGAAAACATCCAATCACATGACAATTATATGGTCATCACCAACACACAAGAAAACACAAAGCCACCGGGACGCACACACGGGCTCAGGCCGGCTCACGAGACCGCCCGCACACTGAGGCACCACTATGAGAGGAAGAGCTGTGAAAGGGTTAAAGATGCTTACTCTATTCCCCACCCTGTGCCTCCAAAAATCACCCCCAGGGCCAGAATGGTCCCTGCTACTGCCCCTATCAGCCTGTTAGTGGCCACGCTCACTGTGCAGAGGGAAAAGGAGCATTATTACCACCCTGTCAAAAACAAACAGCAGGCTTCTGCTTCAGAGTCATGGATGAAGTGACACGGTTTCCCTCTGTGACGCTTCCCACCCCCTTAACCACCTCCCCGTCCCCCCCTGTGGTCAAAGTATCAGGTGTGCAGCTGAACTGTGTGTTCATTTCATCTTCTGAATCAAACTAAACAAATGTAACACTGCTTTTATATTCTCCTTCAGTCGCCATCTTACATGGAAAGTCTCTACGACCCCAGTACACCTGTGAAACTGTAAGAGTCTGTGCTGACTCAGATGTAACAGTTGCAATATTGCAGAACAACATGTACGGTATAAAAGTCAGTATGAATCTTGGCTGAATTAAATGAGTGCACATAAACGTGTGTGTTATTCATTCTATCAGATGCCAGAGGTCGAAAGAGGTGGAAACCGACCCTTGGGTCCTTCGTCCTGAGTGGCCTCAGGCTCTTTAGGCGGGTCAGGCATGCTACAGTCTGTCCCCGCCCAGGTGGTGTCACAGGTGCATGTGGCTTCATTGTTGCACACCTGTACAGATCAGACAGAAATAGATGAGGTGACGAGGGGAGCGCGAGAGCTGTAAATAAAGGTGCTGACACACTTTTTGGAAACTATCCCCACTGGCAACATGCCCAGCTGTCTTCACATTGGGAATATATAGAAGGTTATTGTTCATCCACAGTTAATACAGGCTCCCACACTTAGCGCAAAGATGATCACACACCATAAAAGGTTGACAAAGGTCAGCTGTGTAAAGATGGATATAATGCAAATTATATATATATAAATCAAACATTTCTAAAAACAGAGCCACTATACAGGCAGAACTTAAACTGGTTAAATAACACAACAATGGCTGGAGCCCAATAGGCCTTTTTCACAGCAGACATTTTGACTTGTCATAGTATGAAAAGCACAGGTGTTACTAATAATAACATTAACGATGTCAAGTGTCCCAGTAAGTCATGACAGTGTGACAGTGGACCAGCATGCACGACACCAGGACCCTGAAACTAATTTTATTAGTATCACTTGTGCTTTTCCTACTGTGACGTGCCAAAATGTCTTCTGTGAAAAGAGGTAAAAAAGCTACAGTAGCACTTATGTCCACAAAAATAACAGACCTTTCTCAAAGAAGCATGGCGAGGCAGCCTTTTGTTACCATGGACCAAGCCTATGGAGTAGCCTGCCCATGTATGACATGATACACCACAACAGCTTTTAAGTCTACCCATACAGGTGTTTTCACGTACGTTGCCTGATTAGGCCTCTTCTAAACAACCTTTATAACTCTTATCGTAGAGTTTGGTGACGTCATATAATTACAAGCTTTAAAGCCTTTAAGAAATATCTCAAGACTTACAGAACCTTTTAAATCCTGCTTTCAAGCAGTCTGTAGCCTTGCTTTTATTGAATATTAGCTAAAGTTTTATTATATTTTTATTCTTGGTGTTCTACCCTGTTGTATTGCATTTTAATGTTTGAGTTTCTCACCTTTTAATTTGATTATTTCTCTAAATATTTGTATAAAATGTGACATAAAACACTTTTAATGTATGAAAGGTGCCATGCAAATAAAGTTTATTATTAATATTATATATTATTGATAGTTGCTTTTCATTTAAGTGTGTCAGTGGCTCACAGGACACAACAGCAGAACCATCATTAGTGTCACACCAGTGCAGACAACTGTAACTGAAGTTATTAGCAAATCAGGTAGACACAAGACAGAAGTCAAAATTGTAATTGTAATCAATCAAAAGTTGAAATCAAAACTGTCAAAATTAATAAACATTGGGAACAACTTTTTAAACAAGCATTATTTAGTAACTTTTCCTCCATAAAATCTAATTATCTAATTTGAAACTGATTCTGTTGACTGCTTTATGAGATAAATCACATTTACAGAACAGCCACCATGCTTTTTAGTTTGAAAATCAGAGGCAAAAAACAGTTACATTACTATCATTTATTGTACAGCCTAGTTAAATGATGTCTGTCCCAAGCAAATGCTATTGAGCCTTGTTGGACTCACCCCATGGGCAGAGCACACCTGTCCATTAGGTCCAGTAGGGCAGGTGCTCATGTTGAGTGACTGGATGGGCAGACACTTGCGGTCAAGGCACATCATCGACGGCCCACAGGGAGTCCCATCCTCCACGTAGCCTAAATCGGTCTCATCATCCAAAAGGACGTGGCCACCGCTGTGAGGAAAGGTTGGAGGGAAGGAAAGGAGGAGAAAGATAAGGAGAGAGGAGAGTGCGAGGAGAGGAGGAGGGAATAAAAACTCATACAAGGAAGATTAAAGCACAAGTGACAAGAACAGGACATGAAAAGGTCTTATTATAATAGTACACGTGTTTACCTGCAGTCTACCAGCCTGCCTTGATGGTTGAAGGAGGCCGGGGTAATATCTCCTTTCATTATTCCAATGCGTGGGTTGCGGCCAATGTTGGTACACAAAAGGTAACCGCAGAACACATCACTGAGAAAGACAACAGAGAGAACTCTGTACAGATGCCAATCTTCCACTTAATATACATTTTGACTTGTCAGGTCTTCCTCATGTATCATCACTTTTAAATGATGTCTTAAGACCCATCTTTTTATAACCGTGTTTGAGTCCTGTTAATAATTAATATGACTAGATGATTACTTTAATTCAGTCTGTTATGGTTACTTACCTATTTATTTTAATTGTAATCAATTAATTGTATTTTAAATTTCTCTGTAAAGCACTTTTGTTTTTGTGCTCTATAAATAAATTGACTTGACTTGACTCGACAGTCCCGTTCATAGTAACCTAATGTTCAAAAGTGGACCTGATTTATTTATTTATTTATTTTTTCATGATTTATATTTTATTAAAGTTTTAACATTTTTTAACACAGTGCAGACAAAAACATGAATAACAAACATCGAGAAACTCTTCACAAAATAAAACAAACAAAAGAAAATAAAATGAATTTAAAAAATGATGAATAAAAATAAAGAAAGAAAGAAAATAAATAAAAAACACCAAAATGGGCCCACAGGTCTTAAGTAATAGTAGTATGCCAGAATTTCCAAGTAACACATTCTAAGTAACATATAGGCCTATTGTGCTACCAACACAAGCAGGGTTAACAATATAATAGTACACTGACAGTGGCCACTCTGCATTATGAGTTCTTTTACTTTTTATACTTTAAGTACATTTTGATGATAATACTTCTTTACTTTTACTTAAAGGTATAACGAGTAGGATTTGTCGGTTGCTGTTTGTAAACACAACATTCAAAGTTGGCCCCCCCTCCCCGGCTCAAAGCGCACAGACTTCTGGTGGTCCCACGTGCTTACGATGTGGCAACTGGTCACTATGTTTTTATAGAGTTCTGCACCTCACACCCTGCACGCTGTTATCGGCTGGGGGCTACACACCACTGCCCAACGGTTGATGCCCAGAAACATCCCGAACACAGCAAAATAAGAAAATACAGGCAGAGGGCAGGGTCTCTGCAGATACAGACACCACCACACACTTCTAGTGGGTCATAAGTGATGATTGAGAGGGGTTATTTTTGTATGAGTCTATACATTTTTTTTTTAGGAAAATCCTACTTGTTATACCTTTAAGTGAAATTTGGAATGCAGACAATTTACTCGTAATGGAGTATTTTTATTCCGCGGTATTGCTACTTTTACTTAAGTAAATGATGTGAATACTTCTTCTACCACTGAGAAAGAGGCACTAATGTGGAGTGGGTCGCATAAAAATAAAGCAAACCTGGGTGAGAAAAAAACTTTTTTGGTGTATGAGCTAGGTGAGCAACTTTCACTGGAACTAATGGCTGCCATTTTGGGGTCTGGTATTCTAAAATACATTAAATGCTTTTAAGGACAATGTTCCTGTTATAACTTGAATCTCCTCAATTGTTGGTAATTAAAGATAATAAGGAAGGACCAAAGACCAAAGTACTAGCATGTACAGAGGACATACCAAAGTTCATTTAATTTGTCTTCCTTTGAAACTCACTGTTTGCTACACTGGATCCATTTTTCTCCATCCTTTCCACAGTTGCCCTTCTCTGTGCCCTCCGTGTTCAGCTTCTCATAGCAGAACTTCTCCGAGCCTCCGGACTCTGAGGGAAAGAGAGGAGGGGTGAACTGCACAGCTCTGACTATCACAAGTCTCTTTTCACACAGGATCTCTGTATGATGATACTCTGACTAATACGAGGAATATTAATCTTACTTGGCCCCCAGATGTATTTACACTGGTTCTCTCTGGTCTTGCACTCTCCGTTGTAGCAGCGGCCCTTCAGACAGAGAGAATAAGATGGTAAATACATTCTCAGTCTGCTGCTCCCAAACTGTTATTCTGATGCACGACTGCTCCTTTTTGGACCAATACGTTTCCTAATGTCATCAGTCTGCGTACCTGGTTCACCTGGCAGAGGTAACCGTCTTGTTTATGAAGGTTGGGCGGGCACTGCAAACAGTCACAAACATAAGACTTCTTCTTAACCACACACATTATCTTCAGCATGCGAAGAATGAACAGTTTGAAACCAACAAACAAATGTAACACAAGTGCAACACAAGAACACCTGTCCAGAGTCCCCAGAGCAGGTCTCTGAGATATCGCAGTCATTTACAGCATAGCGGCAACTGTAACCTCGTGGATAAAACTGGCAAGAAAAGGAGAGATAGAAGTCTAAATTAAGGTTTCAGAAGTATAAATTAATATTTTATGGTGTAAAACTTTAGTCCAAACTCATACCAAACATGTGTTATTGCAGCATGGGCCATCACTGCAGTGTGCCCCATTGGCGAGGGAACACTTCTTGCAGCATTCCTTGTAGCACTCCTGAAGATAAACAGGGAAAGAGCTTCATCCATCCGAACAAACAGATGACAAACAAACAGACTGGACTTGCTGGAGTAAAAGAAACTCACTGCTCTCGCTCCGCAGTCGCACTCCTCTCCCACTTCTACAAATCCATTACCGCATTCAGTTGCCTCGAACAGCTGCCAGAAAAAGCAGAAGAAGACAGCAGAGTGTGAAGGACAGAGCAGGAGTGTGTGATTCATGATAGGCATGACGTGTAAAAGAGAGCTGTGAGCGTTTAACCTTGGTTGGCCTGTTAAACAGACACGAGCCTCCACCTTTCAGGAGGAACTCCTTGTAGTCTGTGATGCTGCATTTGGAGAATCTCCGTGGGTGTTGGACCCTGAAGGCAAAGGATAGCGGATGATAATGAGAACAAGGTCAAAGTATGGATCAGTCTACATTAAAATTATGTCAACTTAAAATTGATTTTACACAACTACAATCTGTAGTGCATCAAGCAGCCTGCATGCTTTTGGTCTCAGAAATAAAAAAACAAAATAACAATGGGAGCAGACAAAACATAACATGTTATGTGTGAACAGAACAATGAATTACTATGATAAAAAAAAGCAACAATGAAATGCCTTCATGTACGGAGACTTGTGAGGGAGTTACTGGTGCTCTTTTGAGTGTATAGCAATGCTCTGCCCCTTGTCAATTTCTTTCACATAACAGTAGTTGATAAAACCACACAGGTCCCTTTTTAAACCTGGCATTAACATTTCATCTGTATCTACTGGGTATAAATGGGGTCACTGATCAGTATATTCTTTAACTGACTGGATCTTTGGTTAAAAGATGTGTAACACTGCAAAACAAAAGGGTTGGCACTGGACAGAGAGTCTGAATTATCAGTAAGGTCAACATGCAAAACAGAAAATGTATCTACCAGTTCTGCAGTTTAACAGTCTGATGTTATCAGACTGTCTGATGTTATCAGACTGTTAAACTCACTGTTCCACTATCCCTCTCCTTTGTGTGTGTGTGTGTGTGTGCGTGTGTCTCAAGAGTATGTAGGACATTACCCAGTGTCCTCCATTATGCAGCCAGTCCACGTCTCAACACAACCACATTCCTCTGCAAACAGGACAGAGAGAACAGAAAAGAGTGAGAGAGATGAAGTGGTGCACAGAAAGAAGACACTTAAAGTTTTCAAATAAAATATGT
Organism: Oplegnathus fasciatus; assembly: GCA_003416845.1. Classification (NCBI taxonomy): domain Eukaryota; kingdom Metazoa; phylum Chordata; class Actinopteri; order Centrarchiformes; family Oplegnathidae; genus Oplegnathus; species Oplegnathus fasciatus. The sequence continues at coordinate 233,431 of NTHP01000044.1, read as the reverse complement.
TAACATGATTGTGTTTCCACTTTATCGTCTCAAAGAGAATCAGCATTGATGGGTGGATTTAGCACCTGATTTCTGAAGCTTTCAGCTGAATAACGAAGAATTCCTTCACTTCATTTATCACTGACACACTCACAATCTCCCATCAAGCTCGGCCATTTCTGGGGCCATAAAAAGAATCCCTCTGATGGCTGAGCTTACAGTCTTCAAACATGGCAGCTGTTAGACTCTGACTTTGCCTCAATGAGCGCTGTGATAAAAATATGATCTTAAAGCTAATGGCACAAATTCTTCTCGAGCCTGACTCAGTTGAGTCTACTTTTGGACCACTTCTTCCAAGACAATCAGTGCATCTCTCCATCTGTCACTTCTGGCACAGATAAAAGTTGACAAGAGACAGTTTGGTCCAGTCAAATGGCACCTTTTTGTTTTATAGGCGCCATCTGCTGTTTTAAATGACTAAATACATTTAAGTGTCCAGACATAAAGTCCAAGACAACCCCCCTTTATTAAATGCAATTTACAAAATAAAAGTACCGCTTTATATTCAGGCCATTAAAGTACTCATAGTAAGTTGTTTTTATGTAACTGAGATGTTCAGCACTGTGAAATTTAAAGGGTCTGTTAACACAAGCTGTGCCAACAGTTTTGGTTTATTTGCTAAAGTTTTAAGATATCTGCTGTCACACCAATACAATGGAGCATAATTGAATTTCTGATGCTCGAAGCACTGAGAAATGACTTCTGAAACATGCTTTTTAAACAACCATGTGTCTGATTAATCAGGTCGAACCACAGACCTCTTTTCCAGAACAGAACTTTTTTCCAGCAAACATAAAAAATGGGGGGGAAAGAACAGCAGAGGTCACAGTGCATAATATCTCAAAACCTCAGCAAATTACATTACATTAATTTGACAGACACTTCTGTCCACAGTAACTTGAAATAAATGCATTTAACTTTGGTAATACAAAAGCTAGATGTTATTAAGAATTGGAGTCTACTGGATTGCATCCCTCCCAAACAAACAACTGAGTATAGAGTATTTTTTTAATGAGACGGAAGTGCTAGCATATGTTGTTGAGGTGGGTTTTCAGCCAGGTAGTGACTCTGCTGTCCTCACTTTAGTGGGGGGAGAAGAGAGAAGAACCTTAATGGAAACAAGCGACCACAGGGTCCGCAATAAAACTAAAACTATCTGTATTGCTAAATACAGCTAGGTGTATGTGGAAAAATATGTTTTTTGTGATTTGAGTGGTCTGAACGTTGTGAATGTTATACTAGCTGTGAGATAACAATGTGCGTTTCATGTATACTTCTCTTGGATGCCGGGTCCCACTGGATGCCCAGGTTCTGAGCCAGACTCTGGGATAAAGCCCCTGCCATGGAATAGCTGCTGCCATACTGTGGACACAGCAGAGACCAGGGGTTATTCACCTGCAGTCACACACACTGTGATACAGATTGATGCTCGATGTTAGACAAAAAACCTCACCTCATTGACCCCTACTCCACGGCTCACAGAACACATGCCTCCAAAGTATGCTGCGCTGCTCCTGCGGTAGTGGAAGGTCACATTTCTACAAGAATGATGGATGACAGAAGACAGAAGAGGCAGACATGAACAACAGACGGAAGGTAAAAACATTGCAGAGGATTAGATAAGTCAAAAAGTCTCCCAGACCCAATACTTGATGTAAATATTCACTCCTGACGACACAGTACTGTTTCAAATACAGGCAGCTGCAGCTGGACAGTGAGTGCAGATGTGATAAGAGCACCATGAACTAAGAGAGAGTAAAAATGTGGATCAGGCAGCATGAAAATGATGTCAAACTAAGATCTTTGTTAGTTATTTTATGCAGCAGCTATCTGTGCTGCATCCAGCCTACGCACTTTGGGTCTCAATTGCAAATTCAGGTTCATATTTTTATTGACTCGAGGCCATGATTACACGGTACAGAGTACAAAAAACATACAATAATACAATAATGGAAAAGCAATGGCACCCAGTAGGAATTAAGTACAAAAAAAGAAAAAAAAATCTTCTAGAAGGCACCTAATTTACATATAACTTTTGGGTTATGCCACTGTAATAACAATATTAAGTTAAACATAGATGGATGGTTTAAAAAGTGCTTTTAAAAGGGCTTTTCCATATTATTCATTATGCTTGATTTTTTTATATTCTAACAAAATACATGTCCATCAGAGAAAAATAAATGTAAGTATGTTTACGTCCTGTTTTAAGCACATTTTAAATTAGCACGTTAAAAACATCAAAGGACACACTTCAAATTGAAAAGAATAACTAAATATTGCAAATAAAGGTTAAATCTTTGCTAAAAATGAAAGATTTCCATATTAATAAAGAACTTACGAGATGAGGTGCACAGCATCCGCATGGTGCTTGATGCTCTGCTGCCGGTACTTGGAGAAATCCCGCAGCATTTCCAGCGGCCTCACGCTAATGGGGATCTGATCCTTGTCTGTCCAGATCTCCACAGCAACCAGCACCACACGTGTGTGTAGTTGCTCTTTGAAGATCTGCCATTGAAGCGCGCAGTGAATGGGAGGAATAAAGAAAGACAGAGAGAGAGCGAGAGAGGCAGAGAGAGACAGAAGCAACAGCACAGGGAGAGGAGAACAACACTGGGTGTGAATTTGAATCTGTACTGTCTGAGGAGGACGGACGAGGGGATGCAGCACACTGGGAAAAAGGAGGAACATGGGAGTGTTAATGTACATGATGAGAACACGGAGCAAACACCAGCACAATACGATAAAGACCAACAATAAGACAACTATGGGGCCGACTCAGGGTTAGAGAGATGTACTCCATTATGACACATGGGGAGGTCTTCGCTTGGGCCATACTGAATAATACAAGCGCACGTTGTAAATGCATGAAGTTACCATTGTCTCTTTGCGTTGTACTGTATGCACTTACAGTATATAAGCTACCTTATCATGGGTGAAATGTTATATTCTACTGTACTCTAAGCTAGAGGTAAATGCTAATGTCAGCACGCTAACATGCTCACAATAGCAATGTTAACCATGCTGATGTTCACCAGGTATACAGTAATGTTTACCATGTTTACCATCTTAGTTTAGTGTGTCAGCATGCTAACGTTTGCTAATTAGCACTAAACAAACCAAACAAACTCAAATGTTGTTTTGTTAGAGGAAGAGTCAGTCATTGGGATTAATGCTTTGGGGAAAATGAATGTCCAGACCAAAATTTGTGTCAGTCCATCTTGTAGATGTAGATATATTTAACTGGATAAGTGAGAAATTTGACCTGCTGGTGGCACTAGATGAAAAGTCACGGGATCACCCAAGTCATTAGGATTCATCCTCTGGGGAACATCAATGTCTGTACCAAATTTCATGGCAATCCATCCAATAGTTGTGGAGATATTTCAGTCTGGACCAAAGTGGTGGACCAACCGACCAACATTGCCATTCCTCGAGCCATGTCGCTAGAGTGGCTGATAAAAAACAACTAATTGTATGTGTATAAATTCTGAAATGGATCTACATGAAATATACACATTTCTCAAAGGGTAACTAAAGAGTTTACTCACAGCATCCACAAGATTCACCACTGACTTGGCAAAATTCCTTGTGTGCTGCTTGGTCTTGTGTCGTTTATACTGCGGGCACAAAGAAAAACAACAAAGGCAAAGATAAATAAGCTGCAGTGATTTGATTTTGCTCAATAAATATAACATGTTACAGTCAGTGGCACTGCTCCCTCTTGTGGGGACCAAGCAGAGTAGGTCTGAATGAGTTTTCTGATATATATGACAAACTACCAGTTATACAGTATGAAAAGATGAAAGAAAGTGAAAGCAGGCACTTCTTGTTGCTTTCAATGAGAACACATACCATACTGTGGTCACTGACAATCATGATCTCCAAATACTTCATTTCCTCAAATATACTGCGAGGCATCTGCAAAATCAAAAACATCAGCAATTATTGGGGGGTGGAGTGTTTTCTTTCAACAGTATATTTTGGAGACTTTGACCATTTCCACTACTGCAAAGTTATTAAACTCATTGTATAACAATTCAAGGGTGGGTGAACTGTTGCATTACTTCAGACGGAGGTGAGATCAGAGACTTACTGCTCGCTTTTTCCTGCGCTTCAGCCAGGACAAGTCATCCAGCTCTGAGAAGAGCTGCTCCTCCTCAACTGCAAACACACACACAAGGAACCAGAGGCACTTCAACACACATATTAAGTATTTACAAGTGGGTATGCCTCTTCCATGAGCTCAAGCCCACAGGCATGTGTTTTTCTTTTTTCTAAGAATATCCAAAATTGTTTCCTTGAATTTCCCATGAAGCACTGCGTTAAAGTATGCTAGACTTGAGTAGAGACATTAAACTTGGAAAAATGGTAGAAGTGGGATCAACACAACATTTCATGCTTTATGACAATAAAGTTTGACAACATCAATTTCTAACACAGTAAAATTAATTCCAGTTAATTCCTCATGTGTTTTCACTTTCTGTCTAATCAAAGGGACATATTATAAAATTAAGCTGTAACGGCCAATAAAATTGTGTTTTCTTGACCACTGACAGGTTAAAGCTCCATTGCTACAATGGTGGTGAACATACGTAAGTGGAGGGTAATATCAGGGTCAAGAGAGGTGTGGTGATGGTCAGAGGTTAAGGTTATGTAAGATGATGAATGACAGTGATGAAAACACTTACCCTGTTCCTCTGAATCATTGTTCCACTGAAGGGAGGCTGTTCTTCTTAATTTGTGAGGCCTTGCAGCTGTATCCTGCAGGGGTGAGGCAAACAAGTGCTAAAAGGCTAAAGAGAAACTGGGCAGACAGGCTGGTGAGTATCGTGATGACATGACAGTGTTAAGGTTAAACCAAGCTTAAACCAAGATTAAACTTTCATGTAAAATAGAACATTAAAACTTTTAGTGTAGTGAATGTAAAACAAATGCGGACAAATAATATTGAACTGTGAGCCATACATGGTGTCCAATAATTAAATATCATTGTTTACAGGAATAGGAACAGGGATAATTTTGGGAAATACTTTTGTTCGCTTTCTTGCAAAGAGTTTGATGAGAAGATTGATACCACTCTCATGTCTGTCCGCTAAATATGAAGCTACCGCCAGCAGGTGGTTACCTTAGCTTAGCACAAAGACTGGAAACAGGGGGAAACAGCTACCATGGCTCTGTCTAAAGTTAACAAACAAGACTAGGTGTGCTGTATTGTGGCCAAATTGTTACAGGCAGTCAGCGGTCGTGTCTATAATGTGAATTCCTGGATATTAAATGTCCATCTGCAATTTTCTGTAGTGGTCCCAGTAATATTTGTTCTTANNGCGATATAAGATTTATTGCCAAGAAGCATTGTTACAACAAAGAAATAATCTACCAAACACAAATTTCCTTACTTTTTGTGCTATGTTTATATCTTGCCAAAATCCATGCAGTACTGGACATTCCCAGAAGATATGTGAATGATCCCCAGTCATCCAACATTTCCTCCAACAAAAAGCTGATGATGAACCTTCATCAAACATTGAAACTATCAATGGAATCCTGAAAAATCAAATTCTGTCCATAGATGACTGTTAATACCTTTGTGGCAACTCATACAGATATCCTCCCAAGTCCTGTCCTCAATAATTATATTTAATTCTAACCCATTTCTCTTTCACATGGAGGGTATTTTCTGCCATGTCAGCTGTTAGCAATCTGTAGATGTGGGCGATATGGCTTTTAGTTGGCAAGTGTTTTTCTATTACCGTAATAAAATGCTGTGTCAGGGTGGAACATTCTTTTGAAGCTAGTTTTATTCACTTGATCCCAACAGTTGCATGTTTTTAATGTATTATTCAGTTTAGGTTTTATCAGTATTTATTTATATATAACCAGTATTTATATATTTTATATTTGGTTTTATTGGTTTTGATGTGTGTTGCATGGCTTTATTAGTTTTATGGTTTATGGAGTGATTGATGCATGGTTTTAAGGATTTGCTGTGAACATTGCATGTTTGGACTGAGGATCAAGATGAGAAACAGCTGTGATTAACTGGACCACACCCCCACAGCTCAGGATTGGCCGACACAGGACGATCTGCTTTTTTTAAGTGTTGATTTGAGACAGATGAGAAAGAGAGAAGAAGGAGAGAACCAAGACTAGGTCAAAACCTCGTATATGGCTGGACCGTGTATTGTCAGTGTGCTATATTGTGGCCAAATTGTTACTGGCAGTCAGCGGTTGTGTCTATAATGTGAATTCCTGGATATTTAATGTTCATCTGCAATTTTCTGTAGTGGTCCCAGTAATATTTGTTCTTAAAGTGTACTGAGGTAGCATATCACATGACCAAGGGCGGATATTTCATTTCATTGTTGGGGGGGACAATAAACATAAACATTTCTTAAGAGCAATTCGCCAAAAGCACTGTTGTAACAGTTAATAATTTATTAAATGTATATAGAGGAAACACGAATTACTACCACAGTGTTTACTGTGGAACGTCTGTGACCTCGGCCAAAGATGATTTGTTAATTTGTTAAGAGGGAAAGCCCCTCTGCACTGTTTAGATTTTTTTAAAAGTTACAGAGGGTCGCAACTTTTAGGTCTGTTGGTCAATAAACCATCTTCCATTAGCTGACTGTGCACGTCATTCTCCAGCCNNGCAACTTTTAGGTTTTCAAAAAACCAACAGAGTGATGGGTCTGTTGGTCAATAAACCATCTTCAGCCTGGTGTCCGTTTACCTGCCTCGTCTGCTTTTCTTTTCTTTGATAAATATTTGACTACGCTCATTGCTTTAAATTGTGCTGTTAACTTGAACTGACTGGATTTTGTAATGCATGTGAGTGAGAGAGTGAGAGTGAGAGAGAGAGAGTAAATACAAAACAAAC